>VZSE01005901.1:213670-314956 GCA_013398275.1 Promerops cafer
AAAAAAAAAAACCCAAAAAAAAAAACACAATAAAAAAACACCAAAAAACAAACCCACAAAAAACAAGCCCAACAAAAAAAAAAACCAACAAAAAAAACCCAACCAAAAAAAAACTCACAATATAAAACCCCACAATAAAAAAACCCAACAAAAAACAAACCCACAAAAAACAAACCCAACCAAAAAAAAACCCAACAAAAAAAACCCAACCAAAAAACAAACCCAACAAAAAAAAACCCAACCAAAAAACAAACCCAACAAAAAAAAAACCAACCAAAAAACAAACCCACAATAAAAAACCCAACAAAAAACAAACCCACAAAAAATAAACCCAACAAAAAACAAACCCAACCAAAAAAAAACCCAACAAAAAAAAAAACCCAACCAAAAAAAAACAACAACAAAAAAAAACACAACAAAAAAGAACAAAACAACAAAAAAAAACCCAACAGGGTGCAATTTGCAGCTCTTTCCCAGAGATGCTTTTGGGACAGCACAACTCAACCCTGCTCTCTCTGCAGTCACACTGCCACACCTTCAATCTGCCCTGAGTCACATTCGAACATCTAAATTAAATTTTCTATTGAATATAAATGGGAAAGAGCACTTGGCTTGGCTCAAATGTATATTTAATCTTGGGGGCTGGCTGGTGTGGGAAAACATTTTTAGGACAATATGAACGGATGAAATGGAATCCTGAAAACCTGAGTTCTTCAAAACTGTCTCCAGACTTCAAACTATCCCAATTATTAATTAGCTTCAAACAAAACCAGGTAAGGAAATGGCACAGACCTCCCCTGTTTGCTGTAAATAAGCAGATAAGAGTCAGGAATTGAGTGATGCTGGGATGAAGCACAGAAGGGCAGAAAGCAGAAACACCAAGGCACCTTCACCACTGTTATTTGCTCCTTTTTCACCAACTAAATGTATTTAATATATTGTAGCTTGTGGATAAGATAAAACACACAGTGTTCAGCACCACCAAGGCAATATTGCTTTTGGTGTGTGTGCAATGTCCTAATTTGGCTTTTTTTTAAAAAAAAGGAAACCTCCTTTTCACAGTGATGACCTTAAAGATCCCACTACCAGAGCATTTAAACACCAAACCTCTCCAGGGATTTTCACAAGACATTCATTGTAGTAACAGTCTGAACTCAGGTAGGACAACCTTTGTGTGATCCTACTTGTCTATAAAAGTCATGGCAAAATGACATCTGGCTGTGCTTTGTAGCTGCCCTGAGTGCAGGGTTCAGATATTTGGGATATTTTTTGGAAAGCACTTGGCTGAATGAGAGCCAGGCCAAGGGAATTGCTCTCCCTCCAGGCCCTGATTAGCAGAGTCTCCACTGTTCTCCTCCACTCTTTACATCCTCTGACATTTCATCTCTTCCCCTGAGTGGGAGCCACCATCCTATAAAGAGATTTTTTTTTTTTTTAGCAGTAATTTGGAATAAAAATGACTAGCATGGATTGTGATCATTTGGGAAATTTACCTTCCAACTGGGTAACTGCACAGGTTTGGGATGCCTGAGAGACTCCCTTGCTGCCTCTAAAGGTTATTGTGCATTTAATGAGTCTTTGTACGTTTAAGGTAAGAGAAAAATTTAAAAATTACAGATTCCATAACAGCAGCAAGACTTTGCCCAAGATTTGCTGATTTATGGGACAGGATTCTGGAACCTGTGGGAGCTCTAAAGAGATGACCCAAGTGTTATGGGAGTAGGACAATCCATGAACTCTGTATTTTAAGGTCCTTATTTTAATTAATGTTGATTAACTGTATTCATTTTAATACAACTTAATTGTTGTTGTCTTGGGGCTAGAACCTTTTCAAGCCCCGTTTTAAAAGGAATGGTGATAAATCTTTGAAAAATGGAGGGGGTTTTGTAAATTACTTTTTGAAAATGGTAAATACAACAGCAAAACCTATCAGGATTTCAGTATTTCACCTCCTCCTTTCTTCCCCATCTGCAGCACAGTTATTCTGTACATTGCTCTTCATGAAACCAAAGGATTTATAGAAATTATTTCCATAGGCCAGTGAAGCAATAATCCCCACAGGAAAAACAGTGCAAATCCCATCATTTGTTGGCCTCAATTTTTCCAGACATTTTAAAGTCAGGAATAATATCAGAGAAATCATCCAGACCTACCCCAGCAGATGATCTGCATAAGAAAAACAGCCCTTTAGAACTGAGGGCTGAATCTATATATCCATAAATACACAATATTACTTTTTTATTATTTCACTGCACAGCTTCACTTCTGTAGCAGATTCCTGCAACATTTAACATCCAAATTAATAACAAATTCTGACTATTCATCAATTCTGTGCAGCCAAACTAAGACATGGTATTTCCTGCAGCCCATATTTTCTGAAAAAAACCTTGAACATTATTCTTTTGAATAATTAGTTCATTGACATTCTTGTGCTAAAGAAAATATCATGAGTAATTTATAGAAGTTGCATGAAGAGTAATAAGAGTTCAAAAACCCAGTGTGAGATAAATGAAGCCCACAGGTCCCTGAAAATCATGAAAAGGAAGCTCTAATGATATGCACAGGAATTATCCTTCAGCCAGGCTGAGCAGGAGCCCTGCCCGAAGTCACAGCACCCTTATCTCAAATATTTGATCCTGTAGCCCTGGATAAAACCTCTGCTTTGGTTTTGGAGAGATGCTGGGGCTGCTTTAGAGAGGCTGCTGGAACCCAGAAGAAAACATCTCCAGATGATGGATCCTTCCAGCACCCGTTTTCCCCGTGCTCCGAGTCTGCCCATTAACAAGGGCTGACGTTTTCTCTCTCCTCAGCCTCCAAATCCTTTTGTATTTCAGATCTCTCCCCATTATCTCACACCTCAGAGGCTCAACCTTGCACCACCCTGCTGGCATTGACTTCATCTGTTTGCTTTCATCACTCCATTTGCACATCCTTACCATATTATTATTATTCCTCAGGGAGCTGTGCAGCCAAGAAACGTGTGAGCTCAGGAGCACCCACGGAAAATTGGTCTGAAATAACACTGCGGAGCCCTGTGAGGAGCAGCTGAGGCAGCTGGGGAGGCTCAGCCTGGAGAAAAGGAGGCTCAGGGGGAATTTCTGGCTCTGCACAACTCCCTGCCAGGAGGGGACAGCCGGGGGGGTCGGGCTCTGCTCCAGGGAACAGGGACAGGAGCAGAGGGAACGGCCTCAGGCTGGGCCAGGGCAGGGGCAGGGTGGCCACCAGCAGGAATTTCCCCATGGAAAGGGAGCTCAGGGTGGCCACCAGCAGGAATTTCCCCATGGAAAGGGAGCTCAGGGTGGGCAGCAGCAGGAATTTCCCCATGGAAAGGGGAATCAGGAACTGGAACTGCCCAGGGAGGGTTGGAGTGCCCATCCCTGGAGTGACCAAGGGATTCCTGGAGGTGGCACTCAGAGCTCCGGGCTGGGGACAAGGTGGGATCAGGCACAGCTGGGACTCCATGGGCTGGGAGGGCTTTGCCAGCCTGAATAATTTTGTGATTTTATTCTACGATTCCCAGGAAGAGCTGGGAGTGGGTGGACACCAGTGAGTGCTGATCCAGCCCTCAGCGCTCTGGGATGTGCTGCCAGGGAAGATGTGGCAGATTTGGGTGGTTTTTATACCAGATTTAACACCACCTCTTTAGCTCATGACCTTACAGGATCAGGACTTCGAGACATCTGTTTTCAGATCAAATGAGATTAAGGGAGAATTATGCTCAAATCAGGTGACTTTCAGTGATTAAAGGCCTAGAAGGAAACAGAAGACACAGAACCTGGTGTTCACTCTCTGACTCGTGGAGTTTGGGCCTCGGCAAAACAGGCCACGGGAAATGAGGGCAAAGCTTCATTAAACAAGTGGTTTCCTAATGAAGGAGCAGCAGCCTTTTGTTTGTCCACTGGATCCGTGCCTTAATACAACAGCACATTGGAAATCTGCTGAAAACACCAGAAATTCCCACAGGGAACTCTTACTAGCCTGAACACTTCTATAAATAATTCAGCGTAATTGACAAGAACCCCATTAAAAAAAAACCAGCCAAGTCATCCCAGACTTTTAGTTGGAATTTAAAGCAAGAACTTCACCCGAGCTGATGCGGTCAATAGCAAAGTCACTCCCACAGCCCAGCGAGCACAGAGCAAAGGAGGAAGGCGGCTGAAAGCGAGCAGCCGGTGCCGGGACCGGCGGAGGGCGAAACGCAGCTGATGAATGCTCCGCACGGCGCCGGGCTCTGCCCCGCCCGGGCTGCCGGGGCCGCGGCTCCAAGGCACTCCCCAAGCCCAGTGCAGCGCTCCCAGCGAGGCTCACGGCTGCTCCTCTGGCTCTGCTGCTCGTAAGGAAGCTCCCAGCACCGGGAACATCTGGCCCTGCTCAAAATGAAAGCCCGGGGAAGGCTCTGCGCAAATTTAATCCTCCTCATTACTACAGGCAACGCATCGGCTTCGTTTTTCCATTTGACTGCAGAGCTTGTTCGTGATTGTTTAATCCTTTTATTTTTACTTGAAAGAATCAGATGGATCTAGCCCTGGAAGACAAACAGCCCTCGATGCCCAGCATCCCTGAGCTGCGTGTCCTTGGGGGAAGGAGAGCAGCTAATGACTCCCCACTCCTAGGCTGCAAAGCGCTTAATTAACAAACCCACTGTTTTTACACAAGTCGTTTCTTTGTTGCAGCTAATGGTGCACAGTATTACCCGGCAGAGCTGCACAGGCCCCTGGACCAGCCCTGCACTGAATTCCCTGCTGCTCCCTCCCATCTCAGCACAGCAACCAACTCCAGGGGTGAAATGCATCCCTTCCATCCTTCAGCTCTTGGTTGCTCTTCCATCTCTCTGGCCTTCCATAAAACCTTTCCTCTGCTGGGTGGAACAGCAGCATTTTTCTCTTGTAATAACCTTGCCTATTTATAATAAGAGTTTTTAATGTGTTTTGTAATACTCAACGTATTTACACACAGAGGAAGCGAACCAGGAAATACCACCCATATTTTCGTTATAAAATTGTGAGACCCACCTCAAACCTCTGCTCTATTTTATCTGTTTAAGTTGCTTTGTTTGATGATGCAGAAATACATTTAACACAGCCAGTTCCCACAACTCTAGCCAGTGAAATCCTGTGGCACACATGAATCATTTAAATGGAAAATTTAGAGAAAGTTAATTAAAGGTCATTGGTTTTTTCCCTTCACCCCCCTCCCTTTTAAAAAATTATTTGAAGGACCTCCACTGTCTATCAGCATGGGGGGAAATAAGACAATTTTGTTAAAGCTGACAGAATTAGCAAGAGATAAGTAAAGGTCAAATGTCAGGATGAGGACTGGAAGCTTAATCTTCCTCCACCATACAGCAGAGCAGCAAAAAGAAGGGAAAAGAGGTATATTTAATCAAAAAGGAGACAAAAAAGAAATTTGCATCAAATATATTCCTGCAAATTAAAAGAGATTGAGATCTTGATTAAAGATTATAAGGCTTCCAGTTAATTGAGATTTATTCAGAGATCAGGCTATTTTGCAATGGGTTAAACCAATGGAATGAAGCAAAATCAGTTATTGTGGAAAGAGCCAGGTTGTGCTTGTGGGTGCTGAGGGAGCAGACAACTGGAGCTGGGCTCCTGGGCTGCAGGAAGGGGGAAACAGCCCAAGCCAGCCAGGAAATCACAGCACCCCAGACTGGGGTGGGTTGGGAGGACTCCAAAGCTCCTCTTGTCCCACCCCTGCCATGGGCAGGGACACCTCTCACTGACCCAGGTTGTCCCAAGCCCTGTCCAGCCTGGGATTTAACTTCAGCATCATCCTCATAAAAGAGCAGCTGAAAGAGGCTGGAAATAATTCCAGTTATTGCAATAGCATCTTTCACATGGAGCCATCTGCAAACATTTTAGATTATAACAAGTTACAGGTAATTTCGAATATAAAGAAATCATGGAATAATCTGAAACATAAAGCAAGAGAATTATTTCTCTTAATAAGATTCTATGTAAAACACAGTTAATGAAGCTGAGAAATAGAAGGTTACTCCAGACCAGAGAAGAAGAGCTCTTGAATGAGCAGAGAAAATATTAGAAGAATGGAACAATGTGCCATTTCTAAATAAACTCAAGTGGAATCCAAGTTCCACTCTTGCCTTTGTTTTGTGACAATAAAAGCGGGCTGTGGAGGAGCTGAGCAGGCTCAGCATTGTTCTGGTTGCTTTTATCTCTCAGAGAAGGCACCAAGATTTTATCACACGCATTTTAATATTTTGATAATTTCAGTATTATCTGCATGAGCAGCCACTCATCCTCTCCTTGGTGCTCCCTGGGGGCACCTGGAATAATTTCCCATCACATGGAGCTGAACACTTGTCTGTGCAACAGCACCACAGCTCAGCTGATGGCATCTGCCTGGGACTTCTCTCATGGCTCCACCCAATTTAACTATTAAATAATAACTATTAACTAATAACTAGTCAGTTATTAGTTACAAAATGTCAGGGGCTGAAGGCCAAATCAGTAGCACCAACAGCAAAAGTGTAACTTAGTAAGGCAAGAGCCTATGGATTCTCTTTTCATACTTTCCATAATGCTACAGCAGAGAAGTTTTCAAGGTTCATTGAGAACGATTAGAAACAAATATGGACAAAATTTAATGTGCAATTATAAACTGACTAAAAACATTTTCAGTTCCGGTGTTTCCATTCCATCAATGCACCTTTTTTGGTACTAGTGCAGATCACCAGTAAGATATGACAATATCCTGCCAATCCATATTTTATACTCATTAAGTCATTCACATGCATACATTACATATAAAAATAGACAAAGGAATTCCTGTGTCATCAATTTGTATTTTATATTCCTCCAAAAGGTCAGTTTTATAGAATTTCCAGCACAGAGAAGTGCTAGAATCCCAGGACAGCTGTCTGTCCTCTCTTTCACACCACCCTTAAATAGTATTTTATTTGGATACCATATGCTTCAACCTCTCTGTCTGCCACCTTCAGATTTCCCTTTTTGAGCTACAGAAAATAATATGCTAAACAGCAAGAAGAGTGGTGGTAAAACCATGGTAGAATTCTCTGCCTGGAGTAGAGGGATGTGGATTAAAAGCACACGTGCAAGAGCCTTCGTTTTACAGCCTACAAACCAAACCCTTCCCTCACAGGGGGAACACATCAAACCTCATTACTCTGATGTCCTTCAAAGCAAAAAAAAAAAAGGTCTAAATGCAGCCTGAAAAATACACACTCATTACTGATCCTCGGATTTTCGTGCTGCCAAACAAAGGGCTGGGAGTGCTATGGAAAACTTTATCATCTGGGAATTCACCGTGCCAAGGATGGAATAGGCTGGATTTGCCCAAAGTGCGAGGTTCCACGAGAGGAGGAACCACACTGAGTCTGTTCCACGAACACGCTGTGGACCAGCAGCACACCGGGAGCAGGGCATCCAACAGGACCTCGGGCAAGGGCAGTGGCCTCCCCCTGCCAGAGGGCAGGCTTGGACTGGGAGGGAATTGCTCCCTGGGAGGGTGAGTGGGCCTCTGGCACAGGGTGCCCAGGGAGGCTGTGGCTGCCCCTGGATCCCGGGTTTTCCCTCCCAGCCCTCACCCAAACACCCCACATTGCTCCCCCACTGCTGGCAGAGCTCGGACACTGAACGGGGCAAATCCCTGCTGCTGCTGGAGGGGCTGGAATGACAGCAGGGATGGGGGACGGGACGGGGACGGGACGGGGACGGGACGGGGACGGGACGGGGACGGGACGGGGACGGGACGGGGAGCACAACTCGGGCACCAGAGCAGCACCAGCTGCAGCNGGGACGGGACGGGGACGGGACGGGGACGGGACGGGGACGGGACGGGGAGCACAACTCGGGCACCAGAGCAGCACCAGCTGCAGCGGGGGCCCGCAGCAAGCAGAGATCAAGCAGTTTAAATTTCTGTGCAAGCGGGAAAACACGATTAAACCCAGCACTGCCTCTTCCTCAGCAACAGAGTAGAAATCTCTCCACTAAAAGATAACTTCTTTCAAAAGCTTTATCGGAGGGAAGAGGAGTTACCTTGTGTCCAGCTCCCTTACAACTTACCTGCCTCTGGGAAGCACAGATTAGGGGGATGCATGCCCTGCATCCAGCTCCAGTGCAGCTGTGTTTTCGCAGGAGTCAGGATGCCCTGGGCTGACACCACACTGTAACCCTTCAGCCTTCCACAGCCACTCAGCAGAGTCAAGCCCTGCCCCAGTTCAGGCTGGTTTCCCACTTCTGCAGCCAGCACCAGTGCCTGTCACACGCTGGAACTCAGCCAGGACTGCTCCACTCAGGGCACTCCTCCTGCACCATCTCCTGCCAGAAATGCACCGAGGCCAGCAGAAGGCTTTGGACTTCATCACCAGAACTGGCAGCGAGCTGGGGACCAGGTTTCAGGGCCACAAATAGTTCCTGCAGCTCAGGCAGCTCCTTTTTGCTTCCCAGGCTGTTTGGCAGGTGATGAACTCCTGCTGCCGTGAGGAGCAAGGTGATGGATCAGGGAGGAGCCCGTTAATTGGACAGGGAAACAGTTTAAGCACCAGACTGGTTTGTCAGGTACTGGAAATTTGCAGTTTCATCTGTGACACTACAGGATGAGCTCAGCCCAGCTCTAAGGCACCACAGGGCAAGGGGCTCCCTTCTCCCATCCTTCCAGGACATTCCTGGGGACACTCCTGGGGAGTCCTGAGCCCCTCTGCACTGACACTTGTGTTCTGTAAATACACAGAAAACCTCAGCCTTCTGAGCTGTCTGCAATTTGTCATCCCTGCAGTAATTCCCCTCATGTTCACAAGAGCCTGGGATATGAATAACTTCTCCTTCATATTCCCTGCAAATGAGAAAGACTCTTTAAATTATTCATGCCATTATTATTATTAAAAGTCAAAGCGCCATTTAATGAAATAACATTTTTAAGTCTGATTGCACTAAAGCCAGAATGCCACGGTTTGTAAAACATCAGTGTCCTTTAGCCTGTGCTGAATTACAACAGAAATGAATCTGAAACCACACTTGTAGCTCAAGAGAAAACTCTTCTCCGATACACAAATCAATACTTGATTTAATTGTGTTTTATTGCTGCTTTTGCTTCAGTCCGGGGTCAGAAAGGAGCCTGAGAACATCCTATTTGCTATTTTCCCAAGTTGCATTCCCTCAACGTGCACCTGTTGTTTAATTCCAGCCTTCAAGCTCTCTCCAGCTGCAGGGCAACAGAGAGACTGATGGAGGGGGTGGGGAATGGGGCAGGCTCGATATTCCCCTCTGGACTGCAGCTCGTGCAAAGGTTTCCCTCAAGATTGGCTTCTGAAGGTGCCAAGGAGACCAGGACAGCAAGGCAGAGCTAAAATCTTTGCTGAGCACGGGTGTCTGTGCCTTGAGGTGGCTCTGGTGCCACCCACGGGGTCCCCAAGCCCAGCGCTGCCCTGCACAAGCCAGGGCTCTGGAGCAGCTCAGGGGAACAAAGACAAGGAGCCCCTGGAGCAGGGCCAGCAGAGAGCCCCTGGAGCCCCTCAGTGCCCAGGAAAGGCTGAGGGAGCTGGGGCTGCTCAGAGCCCTCAGCCCTGGCTGTCCCTGTCTGCAGGGACCCATCCTGGGACTCTGTGATTACTTTAAGGGAAAAAACACAATCAACTATTTCATCACTACTAGACTAATATTATATTGTTTTCCTTTTTAGACCTTCCTTACTCAGCATTCTTTGAGTTTCACCAGACTCTGTCTGAAGGTTCAGCAATCACTTTTCTCCTGGACCAGTGGCAGACCCATTTCTACATACACAGTCCTGGCTGATGTCAGAGCTGCATGCTCTAATCCCAGGGGATAAATCCTCCTAGGTCTGGACCCTTTTCATCCCACACATTTTTCTAATAATGGAAGAACTCCTGAAAAGTCCTAGGTGTGAGATGGAAATCCAGATTCACATTCTCCCCAGATAATCTCTGTCTTCTACTTTTTAGTCTCTCTCTAATATCAACACACAGCTGTTGCCTCTGTTTTGAGTTGTACTCTGGAAAATAGCAATAGTTCAATTAAAAGCAGTAAGAACTTGAATCCTGAATCCAGCTGAACTCCTGATTTTTACTCTCCACAGGTCTCTAAGGAGATGCACAATTTTTAGAGTATTTACTTGAAGTATTTTTTTTTTTAAAGATGAAATGGATTTTTATCTTGGAGGATGGAAATGTACTTTCTAGCTTGACTGAAGGAAATAACAGAAAACCATGTTTTAGCTTGAGGCTATGCATTTATCCAGCCATGTTTTCCCCAAATCTTGTAGGCACAAAGCTGCAAACAGACCCTCACCTCACCCCATCCATCTCTGCACCAACAGATTGAATGTATTCCAAGGAAAATCTGTTCAAGATGCACCCAGCCCCTCCTCCTGAGTCTGGAAAAACCACCACTGATTTGCCATTTCTTCCTACTTTTCACTGCTGGTGATGCAACCCATCGCAGACATTTATTTTAAGGATGCATGAAGAGAAAGATTCCAGAAATTAGGTAATGATCTCAGAAGATCCCAAACATATGAAAACAAGGGCACCTGCAGAACTGTGTGGTGAGA
This sequence comes from Promerops cafer, assembly GCA_013398275.1. NCBI lineage: Eukaryota > Metazoa > Chordata > Aves > Passeriformes > Nectariniidae > Promerops > Promerops cafer. Next base: position 224,237 of record VZSE01005901.1, read on the forward strand.
TAAAATCTACCCAGGAGTGTTTGTTGTTCCTTAGTAAACAGACAGCTGGAAGCAAAATTACTGATTTGTGCAAACAGAAGGTTTGTTTAGTAAGCTCAAAGCAAAACAGGCAAATTTGGGTTTCTGTGGAAGTTTACCTGAGTCCTTTGGGAATCCCACACCCTTCACTGCACAGCCAGGAGAACGGGGGCTCCTGACAATGTGCTGAGCTCCTGCCAACCCCATCTCCTTGAGCAGAACTGAAGATCCATCCCCAAAGCACAAAAATTACATTTTGCACTTGCTTTTCTTGTTTAATGGCCATTAAAAAAACCCCCCTGAATTTCAAAAAGCATTTTCCTCCATTATGCACTAAGAGAAGCACTACTTAAAGATCAGTTTTACAGCTGGAATTGAAAAACAGGATGAAGAACAATTGCTCTATTCAAGGCACTGCTGCAGAACGAGGAGCTGGATTTAGCAAAGCCCCAAATTCCAAAGATTATGACCAGGCCAGAGAAACTCCCCATCCTGTACACCCAAGGAATCCTGCTCTGAGCTACAAGGACTCGAATGCACGGTCCTTGCTCACAGCACAGCCCTCTGAAAGGCTCAGCTGCCAGTGCTGCACAAAGGCACCAAACAGAGCCCACCACGGGCTCCTGGGGCCAGTGGAAAGGCAGGAAAGGAGCACAGAGACTGGGATGCTCTCTGAGTTTGGCTTTTCCCTCTGCTGGCACCTGCCTTGCTCCAGTTACCTCCCAGCTCCTCATTTCCTGGGGAAATCTGGAGCTAGAATTTCCCTTTGCACCTTCTTCTGTGCTCATCAACCACTACAGATAAACCAAATCTATCCCCTTTTCCCAGCAATATGACAAGCCAAATCCATCTGGAATCTAATTATTGTTCCAATGCCTATTGTTCCAATATAAATCACCCAGAACTACAACACAGAATAATCTGTGGTACTGCTAATACCTGCCTTGCTCCATTTTCAGCTGTCTTTGTAAGTCAAGGCTGTGATAAATCTTTGCAGGGATACTCCTGAATTTATAACCCAGATGGATCAATAGACTTCCTCTGACACACATCCCTGGAGGGATTCTCTACAGGATGGCTGGGACGATGGGAAGAGCACAGGGACACCCACATCAGGGTTTTCCTCTATCCAGCCCCCCACAAACAAGCCTCCTGCCCTCCTTGTCTTTGTTCTTACTCCAGGGAAGCTCCTGCTGGGTGCTGGGGTGCCCCTCCTGCTCTTCAGCAGCCCCCCTTGGCCTCCTGGCCCACCCCTGCACAGAGCACGGGATAAGTGGGACTCTGCTAACAGAGCACTGCCAGGCTGATGACAAATTCCAGCGTGGGAAGCGTTAGGAGACTCCCACAGAGCTGGAGGCTACACAGCACCAGAGGGGAGAGAGAGGAAAGCACGGGGTGTGGACAGAGATGGAGTGAGAGAAGCACACCCAGTGAGCTCCAAGCATCCAGCAGGGAACGCCAGCAGTCGCTCCTGCTCCGTACCAGCACTGGGAGGAAACACCAGCACAGCAGACCCGTCCTGCATGGCCACACACCCCCAGCCCTGGATGCCCTCCTGGCAGACCCCAGCTCTGGGGCAGCACCGCCCCACACAAACCTGGGACTCCCAGGGAAAGCATTTTCCTGCTGGGGTCTCCAGGGCAGTGGAAGTGCCCAGCCCAGGCACTGCCCACGACCAGAATGTGCCCAGGCTGCTCCCTGCCTGCAGACTCACTCTGGAGCTCACTGATTCCACCCTACAGGCACAGCCCCCAGCTCTCCCAGCCCAGTTCACCGAGGAGAGCACACAGTGACACTGGGGCACCTCAGCTCTGGCTGGGGGGGTTGAAGTGTCTCACAGTACCTGGGTACTCCTTCGTGCCCAGCACTGCACAAAAGGCTGATTTCCAGTGAACAGGAGGTTCTAGTGCTGCACTCGACAGACCTGAAGGGGGTTCTAATAGTTGGTTACTGAGCTCTTCAGTTGTGGTTACAATCTGCTGCCATATTAATCTCACCCCATAATTAGCTTTAGTGTTATTATTCAGAGGAGCCAGGTGAATGGAACAACAGCTCCAGAGGTCTGAACCTCATGATTTATTTCCCTTTCAAAAGAGAAAGGTGAAGCAAGGCATATCCCTTGCTCCATTGCACGCACTGGACAATTTTGCTGTGCACTTGGCAAAGTGCAGAAGTGAAAGATGAACGAAAATAGTCCTGCAGAAAATCAAAACTACTTATTTCTGATACAAGAGAACAGCAGGAAAACCCTGCACTTAAAGATCTCCACCAGAGAGCTCTAAAGAGGCTACAAGGTACTCTACAATATTCATGAGTGCAAGATATATACTATAGATTAATTCATAAATTCTCCATACATAATTTATAGTCTATTTACAGACTAAAACAGTCATCACACAGCAACCACCACAAATGCATTCACTTAAGTTTAAGGGCATCTGTAATGCCTGCTCAGAAATCAGAGCCCCTAATAAACCAGTCACAGGCAATGAAAAGCTGACTAAAATGCCCAGGAAGAGAAAGGAAATGCAGTTTTAAGGCAGCTGATGTGCTATAAATATTTAATGCTCTATAAAATCTTTCATTTAGTTATATTTATATAGTATTTAGTACGTTGTTCCAGTTCAGAGTAGGAAATTAGTCTTAACTCAAGTTTTAGAAAGAACTTAGTTTTTCTTGCCTACAGTTTAACCTCACACTAAAAGCTATAAATTGTGGCTCAATGAATTTGTACTAAAGCAGCATAATTCCTTCATTTCCTCAAAAGTCCTCCCTGAACAGAACCTTTTTCTCTATTTAACAATGCAAAGCAATTGTGCATTCATAGAATGACAGAATCCCAGAATGGCTGGGGTTGGGAGGGACCTTAAAGCCCACCCAGAGCCACCCCTGCCATGGCAGGGACCCCTCCCACTGTCCCAGGCTGCTCCAGCCCCAGTGTCCAGCCTGGCCTTGGGCACTGCCAGGGATCCAGGGGCAGCCCCAGCTGCTCTGGGCACCTGTGCCAGGCCTGCCCACCCTCCCAGCCTGGAATTCCTGCCCAATATCCCACCTAACCCTGCTCTCTTTTTCAGGTATCAAGGGCAATAAATGTGGTAACTGAACACAGGCACAGGTGATGCTTTCAGATATAAGACCTACAGTAGGTAACACACTCAGGTATGTTTTGCCTCTTTGAAATAAAGCAGATTTTGCTGCTCTAACAGCCAGGAAGGAGCTCACTGTGACTCCTGCAGTTCTCCCACACTGGAGGGAGACAGAATTCCCAGGCTCCAGCTCAAGGCATCACTCTGCAGAGCAATTAAAACCATCAGCCCTTTAGTTACACCTCGTCCCACTGTCTTCCCATAGATCAGCTGTGAGATCACAGCCTTTAAAGGCTATTCTATTTATTTACTGAATATATTCTAAATTTCCATCACAGGAATAGGGGACATCTCTTAAAGAATGAGCATGATGAGCTCCCTCCTTCCACAGTTAGTTTAAAAAAGTTGAAGGTTGTTAGGAGACAGCTTGTTCCCCATTAGGAAAAAAAAGCAGGTTAAAAAGCAGTGGTGTTACCCTGAACCACAAGGCCCAAGATGCACTTTTTGGGTTTGCAGTTGAATTTCTGCAGTAGAATGTGCTGCCTGCCGTGGCCCCAAGCCAGCAGATCCCACTCCTTAACCGAGCACTATCCTCTTCTAGATGACATTTTTTGTTCTTTAAGTGTCTTCATGGTGTTCCTCTGCATCCATATAAAGATTTTTAATTGCTGTTTAATATTAATGCAGTTTTCAGAATCAGAGAAAAGGCTGGTTTTAGGTTGGTTGTTTTTTTTTTAAGTCCACATCAGCTTCAAAGTTGCAGCTATAAATAGGAGTGTTGGAGACAGACATAGCCAGGAGCTAGTGCAGGGTGCAGTTTATCCTCTGCACAAGACTGGAAGTTCCTGAACATCTGAGATGCCCCAATTTCAGCTCCTCAGCAACGTGTCCTGACCCCACAAACCCTGGAGAGCTCCTGGCTGTGCTGAGGACACCAGCACCTCCTGGGTGAGCTCCATCATCCAGAGCAGGTGTTGAGGAGTTACAGTGACTGGAGAGGCTAAAACTGATTTAACTCCTTTGTACTTCAATCATCTCACCTGTCACTTTGGCCATGTTTGATAGCAGTTCAACTGCTTGTGTTTAATACAGGATTTGCTGGGGTAATAAATCTTCCAGCCAGGCATTTTCCTTTGTCCTGGTGACGTTCTAATTGACTTCTAAGGACAAAGCTGGTTTTATGTATTTCAGCTGTAACTGCTGCTCACTTTCCTGGATTTCTTTCACACAATCATATTAAGCATTAGGTTATTTAAGGAGATTAGTGAGTCTTTACCATTGAGAACCACACTCCCAGTCACAATGGAAATACACTCAGAGATAGAAATTGGTTGAGCAAGAACTTTGAAACTCGTTTTGAACGAGTTCCCTGAGTCTGTTGCACACAGATCCACAGAAGGGAGCCTAAGGATTATGGAAGGAGTAAATCTGACACTGCTTAATGTCTCAAAAGGACTCGCCTCCACCTCCAAAATCTGTAATTATGTGCGATTTGCATTAATCCTTAGAAAGAAATAGAAATCCCTACACAGAACAGAAAAAGCAGATTAGGAGCAATATTCTGTTGACAGTCCCGCAAATGATTTATGTCAATTAAGATAATGAAACCACCTCTCACTCCATCACTTCAGAAGAGGGGGACACTAACCCAGAGCCACACAATCCCATTTCCCAGAAAGGAACAACCCGATTTGAAGTTTACCCAGTGAAAAGTATTTTATTCAACACTGCTATAAAAAAAAAAAGCAAAGCTGCAAAGCTATCAAGCAGCAACAAGAGAGAAGTCATTTTTCATTAGAGCCTGGGGATGTGCAGAGATAAAGCCACTGAGGTGCAGGTGTGATGCATGCAGGGGGCTGAGCTGCTCCCCACATCCCCCTGCTCTGCTCCTGCACCCACCCAAGGTCACGGATGACGACAGGAGGCACAAACTGTGCTGCTTTCTGTCGAGAGAGATGCTGATACATCCTTCATCTACCAGGCACCTCTTCAGCAGTATTTCTGGCAATTGATGAATCATTTTGCAAGTCAAGGCAGCAAAGCCATCATTAAAAGCACCTTGTTGTTCCTGCTACAGGCGCCTCGTTAAGAAATCCGCTCCAGCTCTCGGTTTCCGATTCTTTGTTAGTGCCTCCACAGATGACAATTTCCCACCTCTCAGAGGCTTTAATGTGCCCCCAGACTGCAGCAAAGGTTAATGCTGGACTACACAACACGCCTGAGGAGGAACTGCTGTGCCATGCGACGATTCCTGCATCTGGCAGTGTCAGAAGTCGGGGTAACTCCTCCAAAACCAAGAACAGGCTCACCAAGGCCCTCTGGCACAACCACAGCAGGGGAACCAAAGGCATCCAGCAGCTGTGGCAGCACTGATGGCAGGCAGGCCATTTACATATATGCAAATGAGCACACAGGGTGATGTCTTGGGCCATTTGCAATTTCTTCTGGGAATTATCAGGATTCACCTTTCAAAAGCTGTTTCCCACCAGTGACAGAACCCCTGACTGGGCTGGGTTGGAAGGGACCCTAAAGCCCCCCCAGTGCCACCCCTGCCATGGCAGGGACACCTCCCACTGTCCCAGGCTGCTCCAGCCCTGCCCAGCCTGGGCCACTGCCAGGGATCAGGGGCAGCCTCATCGCAGGGAACAAACCAGTACTGCCCACAAATGAACCTGACCAGGGTTACCTGGGTACGAGTGAAAACTGCTCTGTAATGTTTATCTCAAGGAGAACTGACTAAGAGAAATCACTAATAAAATGCAAGAATGTTTAATTGGCACATTGTTAGGAGAACATTAATTGGCAACTCTAATACACTGAATAAATTAGCATAGTCAACAAGCTGAGGACTTGCATGCATTATCACATACCTCACAATGACTTTTTAATTATTCAAAAAGCAAATAAATTCTTCCCCAAACTTGCATTTTCCTCTGTTTCATGTTGTCCTTGTGGCTTTTAAATACATATTAACATTTTTTTCCTTTCTCAATTCAAGTCTACCAAGCCCTGGTAATTCAGCTTGGTTTTCTCCTTCTGTGGAAGTACAGGATGGGAACAGAAATCACTGTGTTACTTGGAAGAGCTGCAAGATTTTAGTCATACTTGTAGAACCTAAAACCCTAAGGCTTCAAAGACACAACACCTTTGCAGAGGAGAAGAAGAACCTGCTGATGTCAGTTGATGGATTCAAACGTGCTATTTAAATATGGTGGTTTTAAAGCTACACAAACAAGGGGTTAACCACATTTCAATCTAACTAACCACAATGTGGCTTGAATCAGTTCAAAATGCCCTTTTCTGAATAATCAACACTTTGGACTAATGAGAACAGGCAGCTTTGTTCTGACACAGGTATCTCCCCACTTCCCCTCCCCAGTCATTGCCAAGCTCATAAATCTCTCTCTCCAGTTCCCCCTTTCAGTCCCAATTACAAACACTATTTTTAGCCAGAGCAAATGTCAGTGTACAAATAAAATTAAAATGGCAATTAACGTTACCAGATATGATGAGATGTTTAATTACCCTTGAAACTAGGCCTTGTGAAGAGCCAATAAACTTTGAAGTGCTTTTGTTACCAATCCAATTACCCATCACACAGAACATCAGACTGTTTGCATTGCCCTCGAACGAGGGTCCAAGAGTTGGGACAGCAGAGCAAGGAAATGATCCTCACATGAATAGTGGAGAATGTTACAGAAACCTCTGTTATAAAAGCTCAGTCCAGACCCTAGGAAGAGACAAGAAAAGCTTGGTAAACTGCAGAATATCTGAAATCGTTCTCTAGTGTCTCATGTGGCAAAGCACTGAGCAAAAATGCTTCATATGAACCCTAAAACTCTGAAATGCAGCACAGCAGTGATGCCACCAGATCCACGAGCCTCCAGAGCCAAAATCCCAGCTCCCAGCACAAAGCTCTGGTTCCAGCTGGCAGTGGGGAGGAAAATAAGTCTGCTTTTAAAACACCCCTGGGCTGTACAGTATTATCTTCAATAAAAACCAAGAGCCCTGCAACAGAGCAAAATGTTTGAACAGTGGGACCTGCAGGTGCCAAATCCACCAAGAGATTTTATGAATTTGGAAAAGAAGATGCAAGAGGGGCTTGAGTCCAAATTGTCCCTAAGAAATAATAAAAAACACAAAAGATCCAAACCCCGCAGAAAAAGCTCAAAACAACTTGACTTTTTGCCCAAATTCACTGGATGATTTACTGCACATAAGTAGTTATTTATGTCATTATTACTTTTTTTCCTCTGGACAAAATCAACTCCTAGAAAATGTTGATTAATTTGCAGCTTGATGCATAAAAAGTAAGCTTGTGAAATTACCAGAAGAGGTAAATAAATGATTCATATGGGTTGGTTTTGCATGAATAAATTATTTGTTCCTTCTCCTTGTTTCATCTGATAGAAGAATGCAAAATTAATGCTATTCTATGCAAATAGAAAGCCTTTTATAAAATTCTGACCTAATTATAGGTGTTCACTAAGAAACTCACACTTGAGTTTTCAGGGAAAAAATTCCTTGGTGCCACATTAGTGTCATGGAAGGAAAGATTCAAACAATAAAACGTGTCACTCGAGGATTATTAATAGAAATAGATGTTACTAATATTTTTGTCTTCTTTAACCATTTTCACCCTGCTGGAGAGGTGCACAGCTGGCACCCAAAATGCTTCATTCCTCCAGCTAATGTTGAACACAGCACACGACTCTAAAGCCATCACTGCAGATCATGCAAAGTTGTGGATCCCAGCAGATTTTCATTAATGCCAATAAAAGAGATGGCATTTCAATGATGTGGTAGCCAAGGAAACAGAGAAGCACCTGACAGATGTTATCCCCCAGCCTTCTCCTTCAGAGGCAGCAGAGATGAACAGTTTGGGCCAATCCTGCAACAGCTGATGACCAAATGAATCATTAAATCATCCTGATTTCCACCACCATGGTCCTGACTGGCAAGGAGCTTTTAATAAGAATTGTTCATATAAAAAAGTGATGGAAAAAGCCAAATTATTTATTTTCCAGACACCATCTGAAACAAAACATCTTGCCCAGAGCAGCTGGGGCTGCCCCTAGATCCCTGGCAGTGCCCAAGGCCAGGTTGGACATTGGAGCTCCCTGGGACAGTGGGAGGGGTCCCTGCCATGGCAGGGGTGGCCCTGGGTGGGCTTTAAGGTCCCTCCCAACCCCAAACCATTCTGGGATTCTGTGATCTCCTTTTGGAGCTTGTATCTGCCAGAGATTTTTTTTTTTTCTGGATTTTACAATTTTCCCTCTTTAACTGCGAACACTTAAGAAATTCCTTTAACAGGATTTCATCACAGCAGCTGTCCAACAACTTTGGAAAAACTAGCCACAAAACATCTCAAGGATTTAGACAGAAGTAAAAATCACCAAACTAAAGCCTATTCATCTGTAAATATGAAGATAGCAAACCATTCCAAAACTAAAGATTACCTTTAATCTTTTACCTTTAAAGTGAGAGGAACCCACACCATAAAGCTGACAAGATGACAGGCAGGAACCAGAATAGGTAAAGAAAATTTGTGCTATCAACCACAATGTTTTCTATGGTTGTATCAAACACTGTCCTTTCAACATACAAAGCCCTTCAGGAATTCACCTAAAGTCTTATTTTATGTAAGCCAGAAGAAATGAAATGAGTCTCTGCTGTCTGACCAGTGCTGCATTATTTTCGGGACGTCGATGCAGTCGCTTTGGCCTGCCTGCAGGTGTTCTCCCCAAGGCCACTCCTCTGCTCTCTCACTGACTCCACCAAGCCCTGCTCGTGTCTCTAACAGACAGAGACTGGCTGAGTCATTGATTCAATCAGTCTGAGGGTTCTGAGAGGGGTTTGCAGCAGAATCCCACAAGTTCCCATGAACTGACCTGGCTGGTCCTCTCTGGTTCTTCTGGCTCTGAACTCGGTGGGGGCTTCACTCCCTGCTGATGACAACGCACAGCACTGGTGATCCTGTGCTCCCAAGCAGTTTAGCCCACCCTGTGTAATTAATATGCACGCAGCAATTCCTCTATCAGTCTTTCTGTGGATGACCAACTTGCCAGCAGTAACTCAGCTCATAGCAGGCAACTGAACACCAGCCAGACACCATCCCCAGCAGAGAATCCCCATGGACAACAGGCTCTGTGCACCCACTGAAGGGTGGGATTCCTTCTTAAATGGATATTTCAGTCAAATTAATGGGAAATACTTTTTGGAAAGGTCCAGAAAGCAATGAGACACTTCTCAAGCTCCAGCCATTATTCCTCACCAGCCATCTGCACTTGGGAGCATCCTCAGAGCAAGATGTCCCAGACATCTCCTCCCACAGGAGCAACCAGAGCTGGCTTGTACCGAGATAAATCTGGCAGGTTTTCCAAGTACTGTGGATAATTAGTGGCTAGAGGTTAAACAGCCACAGAACTCTGGGACTTTATTCCAAGCTTGAGTGCCCTTGATAGAAGTCAGTGAGGTGTCGATTCCAAACATTTCTGTTTCTGTACACAAAGTGGCTGCTCCAATTCAAAACAGACAATTTAGTGGGTGGATCTGTAATTAAATTATTATGGCTCATATCTAATTAAAACAGATTTCAAGGCACATTTCAAGCTGTGGTTGGATGTCAGTTTGAAGCTGCCTCACACGGCTTGGCAAGCAGTCGCGCTGAAGGAGGGCAGGAACGGCATCCAAGAGTAAGAAAAGGAGGATCTAAAAATAAAAATGTTCTGGAATGCCTGCCTTTCGTTTTGAACCCAGCAGTTCACTACTGGCACGGTACCACCCCGTGGATATCTCAAAGGGCCTTGAGATGAAGAGAAAGAAGGAGGAACAACTGGAAATGCACAGCCCGCAGTTGCCCCCGGGTTCTGCACAGAGTTTAACGAAATCCAGAGGAATGAAAGCCCTCCTGATGTATGGGAAAGCAGGCTCCGTGGGAATATGGAATTACAAGCTGGCCAAGGCAGAAAGGAGCAGCCTACTGAAAGACACTACACGGTTTGTTAAGCTGAACATGCACTTCAGGCTTAGCACTGACTTCTGAGAATTCAGAGATGGAACAGGAACAGCAGTTCAAAGATCACATTTCAGAAACCAATAGAAGGGTTTGAAAAAGCAAAGTTTAAAAACGTTGTGACTTCTTTTTACTCTTGAACCGTCCTCCATTCACTCAGTGGGAGTTTATTTCCACATCAACTTGGAATTAAATAAAGGGATGTATTTTCAGAAGAGCTCAAGGTGCTGAAGCCACCAAGGGACTGAAACCATGAGAGGAACAAGCAGGAGCTGAAACCCCAGCTCTGGGCTGCTTTGGGATCTCCCCCCAGTACACCCATCCTGCTCACTAATTACTTCCCCTCCCTCTTTTTTCCTCTACTTTTCCTTATGTACTTAAACACATCTCAAAGGTAATTGCATAAAAGATTGCCTGGTTCACACAGGAACTAATAAGTCCAAGTAACTGTTATTACAAAACTCAAATCAAAGGCACTGAATATTGCCATTGCAAAGTAATTAAGGCAGTAAAACCATCGGTGACTTGAAGGGCTCTTTCATTAGTAAAGAGAATGCAATTATTTTCCTGCCATGTCTCCTGATTCTATTAGGCTGACGTGCAGGAACAGCCACAGTAAGCAGGCTGATTTCTCTCCCAGCACACTGACACCCTGGAAATCCTTCTTCACACACAGCTGAGCCACTAATGGGCACCACAATCCGTGTGCTGTCAGGGCTCAGCCTGGCTATCGAGCTTAAACATGAGCTGAGCAGGGCCTAAAAGCCTTCAGCTCTCACTGAAGAGCAAATAAGAGCCCAGTTGGTTCAAAGGGAGCACACAGCATCAGGCATGGAAGGTGTCCTTGTTCATGGCAGGGGGATGGAATGAGGTGACCTTTAAGGTCCCTTCCAACCCAAACCATTCTGGGATTTCGGAGGAAGACTCAGATGTCCCAGAGAACAAGGGACAGGAGAAGAGGGAATGGCCTCAGGCTGTGTCAGGGGAGGGTCAGGTTGGACATCAGGAGGAATTTCCCCCTGGAAAGGGTGGTCAGGAAGGGCTACCCAGGGAGCTTTGTAGCTCCTGTCCCCTGGAAGGGCCAAGGACGTGGCACTCAGTGCTCTGGGCTGGGGACAAGGTGGGGTCAAACTTGGACTCCATGGTCTGGGAGGGCTTTTCCAACCTCGGTGATCCTGGGATTCCGTAAGCCAAGATCAAAGCAAACTTTTGGAAAGTTTTAAGAAGTTTTGCTTTTAAAGGACGAGCATCAAGCGGGGTTTTCCTCGAGCAAATTCCAGCCATGGTTTCCATTCTGTGTTCCAACAGGCGCCTTCGGCGTGATTGTTCCAACTGTTTGAAATCAAGTTAAACAGCGAGGAGAACAGAGCTACATCTGAATCTGAGCAGGTTAAAAAACAGAAAACAAATATGCTCTGCAAGTACCGACCCTCGCTGTGCACACCGGGGCTCCTGAGCACAGATTTATAATGAGGAGTCACTGCCAAACTCCCAGCGCATCTTAATACCACCAAAATTCAGGCTGAATACTGAAAGGGACAGAGACCGCTTGAAATTCCGCTCAAGAATGCTCCCACCTGACACAGCAAAGGAAAAAGGGCTTAATTTCAGTGGGTGGTACAGTTTTATGACAGAGGGAAATAAATTTGCCTCGGGTATGATTGGCACTTCTGGAAACCAAGTTAGCTTTGTTTCCAATCATCACGTCGAAATAGATTTGGGTGTTTCTATTCAGATCAGCACCATAATCAAGAGACTAAACACCTCCTTCCCACTACACCATTTGAAGTTCTCTCTTCATTTTGCATTAGGGATCTCCTGATCTTGAAACCCACAACACTGAATAAGATTTCTTCCAAAAGCCAGGGCCTGGTTCCTTCATCACCTTGAGAATATTTCAGAGAATCATAAACGGTTTGGGTTGAAGGGACCTTAAAGCTCACATTGTTCCAACTCCCCTTCCCAACACCTTGCACTGAGGGGTCCCTGGGCCACTTGTCACATTATTTCAGATGTGACAAAACAACTTCTCTTTTGAAATACTGTATTACCTTACAACTATTCCTTATTGAAGAACTCTGAGCCCTCTCAAAAGAGCATGCAACTGTTGAACTGATGACTTGCAGGAAGTCATTTCCACCCCTCACAGCCTGTGGAAGCACTGCTGGTTATACCCACACTGAACTTTGGAAAGGGACTGGGAAGGTGCACCAAGGTCACCAGGATGACTTGGCACTGATGTCACAGATTCACAGGCTGCCAAACTATCAGGAAAATTCCCTGTGGAGTTTCACAAACAGGTACAAGCAGACACGTTCTCCTCTCACAAGCACCAGGAAAAGAGCCTTTCTTCCACCCTGCCTTTGCCTGAAGTCACAATATCTGAGACATCAATAACACTCTGCTTTCCCCTTTTACTTTCAGCAAGCAGTTTTCTGCCCAGAGCTGCTACAACAGCACAAAGCAGATTTGGAAGTCAAGCGAGGAGGCTCCGAGCTGTGCCTGGGCAAGGCTGGTCCCAGGGAGGGAGAGCAGCAGCAGGAGGACAGCACTTGATCCAGAAAGGGAGCAGTGCACCTGCCAGGCACAGCATGCTGGGCTGCAACCTCGTGCCTCGGCCTCTGGGGATGATTTGAAGTGAGCACACACGGTTCAGGAGCTGCTCAGCAGTTCCACCTCCCAGCTCCAAGGCTTTTGATGTTTATGGTTTATCCAGCTGGCCATTGATCAATATTGATGTAACCCAAGCCTCTGGTTCAAAGGTTTCATTATCAGCACCAGATTTACAGCTTCTTCAAAACATCTTCAGTAATCTGTCATCTAAACTACAATAGGGAATTAATTTTATCAATCATTTTCCTGGGTTTAATTAAGCATTCTGAAGATGGCTGCAGTGGTTCAGCAGTGAGGGTGCATCAGCTTGGCTGGCCATCCTCCTGCATGCTCCTGCCCACTTACACTATCAAGACCACAATAAACATATTTTTCTGCCTGAAAGCCATTTATGAGAAGAAATTTTCTTCTAAGAGCAATGGCATAAGGTCAGCAGACAAAAGGTGAGAGACTGCTCATTCACTTTAGGGGGATTGGTGCTAAACACACCTAACTAGCTCACCCAATTAGTGGTTAATTCCGAGTATTAAGGATGTTTAAATTAAATGTCATTTACTCACAAGCAATAAAAGCAAGATGAGATTGAGGAAACACCAGTTGGAATCACATGGATGCAGCCTCCACGGGCACAGGGCACTGATGTGAGGGATATTCCTCAGGTGTGGGGAGCTCTGTTCCCCACTCAGAGCATTGACATTCCCACATCCAGGTTTATTTTGCCAAGGATCACCTGATGGCACAACACAGCAAGGTGAGGGCCCAAATCCCTCACCTGCCAATACAATTCATTGCCTGTGCCTGAAAACCTGTGCTGAAATGACACCTGTTTCAATCCTCTCTGTTACTCTAAGTAAATGACTCCAGTGTCACTGCCAGGGCAGGACAATTCCTGTGCTCAAAGCATTTGGGAGCTGCTGGGGCACTTCCAGTGTCCTGACACTGCAGTGACACAGCCACATTCGTGTTCTGTGACATCATTTACAGAGGAAGCAGCCAAGGCCGGGGAAGGTGTTGGGAAGATAACAGGCAGTCCCAGAAAAACCTGCAGCATTTACACAGCCCCATGGCACAGCCTCGTTTCACCAGGACCCCGAGGGGCTGAGGTTTTATGAGCAGAACACGAGAGCAGCCAGGTCAAAGAGCCCTTCCAGGGTGGCAGAATTTACAGGGCAGGGTTGGCTCTCCAGGAGAGCAATAAAGCAGTTCCTGGAGAGCACAGATTTACAGGCAGCACCAGCTCCTCCAGCTCTGAGTTACTGGCAGGTTGTGGCTGTGCTTTCCAAGGGCTTTCACCGGAGCAGCTGCTCAGAGCAAAATCCTCAGCTCCTGTCTGCAAGAATTAAGTCAAAAACCGGGTTTAAAATTGAGCCAGTGTGTGCATTTCATCAGCTGGCCAGCAAAGGCAGAGAAAACCAGGCTGAGAGATGTGAAAAACACTCACAGGAACAGATTTGATGATGATAACATATGATGAATGAAACAGAAATAAGTATTTCCTTCAGCCAATTACCACCCAATCCTCACAAGTCAAACAAAAACGTTAAATAAATATTATCTGGCATTTCCACACGGCTCTTTAATCCATCTGATAATCACAAAGAATTTTGAACCACACCATCACTGTGCCCATATGTATAACAAGATGGTCAATGGAAGGCATCTAATACATCCTGGAGCCACTGCAGTGTTGGGAGAAGTCCCCAAAGCTGCTCTCCACAACCCCTGGATTTGTTCAGAATTACATATTCTTAAGGAATAAATACATTTTTCCTTAAGAAGCTGAGGACACAGTGGGATTTCTGAAGACATCAAATGATGTGCAACTGCAGCAGAATACTTTGAATTATGTCTATTTTATATTATATATATAATTTATATTTATATACATTTATATATACTATTTATATTTATATGTATGTTTATATTATGTATATTTTATATATATATTATTTGAATTGTATCAAGATTTAGCGTGGAGTTAACAATAAGGGAAAACAAGACAGAATAAAAAGACAACGTTGCCTACACTTAACTGACCTGCTCTGAACAACTAAATAAGTTGGGAATAAAGCCAAAAATCAGTAGAAACGCAGAAAATTAAAATAATTATTTGACAAACTGGAACAACTTATTCTCATTCGAGTGAGAGCAGATGAGGTCATCAGCCTCCTTTTTGCAGAGGCAAACTGGAAGCGGCCTGAATATCAGAAATGTAATTGCAATCAAAGAGAGCAAAGCCTGGAATAGTGCAAGAGAGCTGCTCCTGTTGTGCTGCATTCTGGAGCACAAGAGCTCCTATCAGCACAGGCTGGCACTAAAATCAGCTTTTTCTCTCTGCTTGCTGAGAAAAATAACAATCTGTTGATCTTGGTTTGTCATTCAAACTGTGTAACCCACTAAGCCAGCAGCTGTCTCCTTACTGGATCTTCTTCTGTGGTGTTTACCAACTGTCAGAACTGAACAAAAACAAAAATACAGGAGCAAAACTTCTAGAAGCACCTTGAAAATGGGATTTGCAGAGGGGCCTGATAAGAATGAGGAGAGTTCAGAAAACCTCATCTACAACGAGTTTACGACCACGTCCTACATTATGACCATGTTCTACACAGAGGAGTATGAATCCATCCCCTTCTCAAACATCAAAGTTTTCCAAGGAATTCCCTGTCAGGGAATCTTTTACCCTACCTGACCTAAAAACTTCTCCACAAACACGGTGAACAGCACACCTAAACGGAGAAGATGAGGGGCTGAGATTTCCAAGCCAAGCAGATCACTCGAAGATGCATTTTAAATGCAGGGATCCAGGTTTCCACAGGCAAAGCTGGGGAAGGTGAGGCAAAGAACAAGCTGCTGGTGGCTGTGGCTGGGCAAGGCAAGAGCTTAGCCTGAGGATTTCACCTGAGTTGTGTGCTTAAATGATTGAACAGCTCCCTGAATGTGACTGACTTGTTTCTGGGGTTTCAGCTCTAACAGAGAAGAGGAATCTGTCAAGTGCCTTTGCACCTCCCAGACCTGTGAAGCTGAGAGAATCCCACTGTGTCAGCAGGAACCAAGTTATCCCAACTTCCCAAAACCAGCCAAAAGGAAGGCTCGAAGCTGCAAGGTATTTGAAAGCAACAGTTTCTGCTGATTTAAAAGGAAAAAAACCCTGAAATGCATCAGAACACCAAAGCATTTCATCTAAGCTGCAAGATGTGCCCGTCAGTGATCCAAATGGGGTCTTCCAGTTAAAATACCTTGCCTTTATGCAAAAATCTAATTATTGATTGTCTTGATTTGGTCGTGTGGTATCAATAAAATCGTTCCAAAAGCGTAGACCATTTTGGAGTTACTGCGAGAAAATGAAATTATTCATTAGCTCATCCTCATCTTTGTAGTGACACTCTGGGAGGGCTTCTCAACCCCCTCCCCTTGCCAATCTCCACCACATCCAGAGGGAGATAACGAGGCACAAGGCACGTGCTCATTGATCAGAAAGCCCAGGGACACCGTGCCCAAGGTGCAGATGGCACAGGCAAGCCCCAGAGTGCTCCCCAGGGAAAGCTCCCTAAAGGCATCAAAAGTGGGGCATCTGCTCTGCAATTCAATTCCCTGGAAAGATATTTCCATGGCAGACCAGAAGGCTTCCATGGTGCAGGTGAAGGAGCACAAAGAGATGGATTACCCAGCTGGAAACAAGCAGACCCAGAGGGCTGCCCACACCAAACCTCCCCTGCTACTTCAGCTGGCCAGAGGGAAAATCCTGGGTTTTTTTTTTCTTTTTAGATTGTCTGAAATCAGATTCTAGTCTGGAAATTTCCTTTTAAAGAACTCTGCAGTTTTAAGAGCTCAAACCACTTTAGGGCAAAGACAAATGATGGAGGGGTTGGGGCTACTCCTGACATATCCTTGTGAAGAGCAAGTGAGCTTTTGGGTTTCCAGAAAAATAAAACATGTCTTTGTAGGTCTTATGAAAGATCACATCTCTAGTTATGAACTTTAGGGGAGGCAGTTTTAGGTGCTCAAGGGATGAGATTGGCTCCTTTATGGCCCCTCCACACTGAGGGGGAAGAGCTGGCTCCTTCCAGACCAGAGTGGGAGGTGCCCACATTGATACTGAGCTGTTCTCCACAACAGAATTCTCCTTTTGTTCATTATACAAAAGGGATGGGTGCTGGAAGATGAGGGGATCCCCCAGACACCCAGCAGTGTCACACAAACCCTTCTTGGGGTGACACACCAGCAATACCTGTGCACTTCATGTTTTGCAGATTAATTAGTGTATTTTATGGGAATCCTGATGAGAGTGTCAAGGAGCTTCAGACAGATCCTTAATAACAATTCAGTAGCCTCAAACAAGAGCTCAGGCCATTGGCTTATCAATTACTAAATAACCCAAACCACCATTCTGATCACCAAGAATTCCTTTTTGAAGCACCCAATTTGCTCCTCTCTCCATCTGCTGCAGAAATGTGTCTGATGGGCTCCAGCCCTCCTGATCTATTTTATTCCATCTGACCATGGATGCTCAGACCATTTCAGCAGCTCCCCAGTAGTTAATGCAAGGAAAAAAGAGATGATCATCAGCCACGTGGAAATTGTCTCCTTTTGTTTGGAGAGGGAAACAGGAGTCAGCAGAACCAGAGCAGTGGAAGGGGAGAAGCACAAGGGTCTGACTTGACCCCTGCCACAACCTCTGGCTTGCCAGCAGCTGGATTACAGAGCAACGTGCAGAATTCCTGTAAGCACTCCAGAAGGGCACAGCAATCACTCACTACTTTTACTCTCTCCAGAGTTCACAAAGAAAATAACCAACCCTTTTGGTGGTGTTCTCCACATTTAGAGAATGAAGTTCAGACCTCAGCATTTTTAAAAAGCAGCTACAAATATAACAGCACTGAAAGAGATGAGAGCTCAAAAACTCTGAAGGACACTGCAGGAGTCAAAAAAAAAAAAGATTTGCCAAGTAAATATGATTATTGCTGTCAAGACTCAGTAATTCACTAAAAGCTGCTGAAAAAAGCTTATGCATTAATAATGCAAAACAAATACATGTACAAACACTCATACAAGCAATATTTCCAAGCACTGCCGTGTCTGTCAGGAGATGAATTGCCACGTTCCAATCACATAATGCCAGTAACAAAAGATTGTACATCCTTCTCAGAGGCAAAGAATTAGCTACCACTGACTGCAGTGGTTACTGATCCCAGAAATCATTATTAACTTGTTTGCATACACAGTCCTGACACAGCTTCCAAATGTTGGGAAGCAGACAGCCAGAATTCCAGCTGCTTGCCCCACGGACTCTCCATCCTGCTCATCTGCAAGCAGAAGCCTCTTTTCCCCTGCTAAAATGCTGCTCCCTTTCTCCTCCCCCTACAGAGAACAAAGGTTCTAGAGAAGCTAAAAAAAGGGGGGAAAAGAAAATCCACCCTCGCTCCTGTGGAAGGCAGAACATAATGTAAGGAAAGATTTATTTTATTGTGTATTTGGTGCAGCCTGTGCACAGCCAGCAGGTGAGAGAAGCACAGGTGGCTTACTGGGAGTGAAGGCAGGGGACTCAGGGTGGCCCTCCTGGGGTCCCTGCTCTGCAGGGCACAGGACAGGCAGGGTGGCCCTCCTGGAGCTCCAGGGAGATGGCTCAGCCTGGTGCTAACTGGTTTTGACATCCATACCTTTGCCTGCTGCCAGACCTCTGCTCCCGTTCCACAATCCACACTCTGCATTTGCAAACAATCCAGCAGCCTCCTGGAAGCCTGGCAGACAGCTCCTGCTGTTTTCTGCTCTTGTTTCAAGGGTACTGAAACTGTTTGTGCCTCCTAAAAATGGCTAAACTTTTCCCAGGTGAAACCACAATCCATTCCTCAGAACACGCTGGCTGCACTGGGAACATCTTCATTACTGAGCTTTAGATGGATCAGGCACCCACTCCTAAAAATCCCAAACCACATCCCTGGCATCTCTGGGTACACAGGCATTTTTCTGCTAATGGGAAACATGGAGAGCTCACATTAAGTGTAGAACACTCATTAAGTTTACCTGCAAAACCAGCCCGTGCATGGTTTGTACACCAGGAATTCTGTGTCAGCACCTATCTCAAACATCAGTGGAATTTTTCACCTGCTTAGTCTGCAACTGCCTGACTGAATTCAGGTCTAAAGATTCCTCACTGAACACACAGCAAAAACATACATGCAACAGACTGAGCTTGAACCCGAGAGTTTCAGTTCTATGAAAACCTAAAGCAAGTTTATTTACTACATAACTCATTGCTCCTTTAATGCACAGCACTTGGTGTAACAGGGTGCTGGCCCCCACCAGGATCCTGAGGTGCTACAGTTGTAATTAAGTTCAACTGATTAAAACAAAAATCCTCACAAGTAACAAAAATCACATTGAAGAGGAAAAAAACCAAGGTCTATTAAAGACTATGGTAGCAAGGAAGTTACTAACCCTGCCAATAAAAGTGGCAACCACACAGAACCCCAATCTGCTATTAATTAATTGAAAAGAAAATAGTACCTTTCCTAGAGGACTTTAGAAGCTCAACAGCAGTCTCTGATACAGTTACAAATTTGCTCCATAATTAAGTTGGGAAGCCCTGGAGGAAGGGCTCTCTTTTGTGCCATATTCTATTATGTCCTTACAATGCTCTACTATTGATTTGTCAGCCCCAGTTACCCCTCTCTGACTTTTCCAAAAGGTTATTCACAAACAGCTGCTTCCATGTGCATGAGAATAGGGAGACCACCAGCCAGCAGGTTCACCACAGCCACCCCAACCCCTGTGTGTGCAAGACATGGAATGGTTTGGGGTTGGGAGGAACCTTAAATCCCATCCAGGGACACCTCCCACTGCCCCAGGCTGCTCCAGCCCCAGTGTCCAGCCTGGCCTTGGGCACTGCCAGGGATCCAGGGGCAGCCCCAGCTGCTCTGGGCACCCTGTGCCAGGGCTGCCCACCCTCCCAAGGAACAATTCCTGCCCAAAATCAGCTCTGGCAGGTCCCACTCCATGCTCTGGTTTTCACAGAGGCAAAGCTCAGCAGCTAAAGTTACATTCACCACAAATCCCACACCCCCAAACGAGGAGTCAGGTTTTGTCAACAGCTTTTATTCCACAATTGGTTCAAGTGTCAGTCTGGGGGCTTTGTTGGAAGTCAGTGAGGTGAGATTATTCAAGCAATTAAGAACCAGAATGAATTGCTGTGTTTGAAAAACATGCAAGCAAAAAAATAAAATATGACTCTTCATCGTTCAGCAAAAACACTGGTTGCAAGTCTGGAACTGTAGTAACAGGTTATCCTTGAGACATGCAGGAAATGCATGCAAGGCTTGGTTTAGAATATCTTAAATAGCCATGGAAGTAGTAAAAGTGTTTGGGGTATTGTCTTAGTTTTATTCTGCTGATGTTTTCCTTGCCCCATCAAATTTGCCAACATTTGTGCTTTAATTTTCAAAAAACATGAAAAATTTGCATACAACTCCCTTTCAGTTTAGTACCTGCAGAGGATCTAATGAGTTACGGGCAAATCTTTGTTGATACAGCACAGAAACTGAGACACAAGTTAATGTGCATTAAAACCAGACAAACCTTCTCACCTATTTCAGTATTTTCACATCGAGTCTCAAGGGAGATGGAGGAGATGATGTAGCCAGTGATGGCAAAACCCCAATTATCCTTACTGGGAAAGGATATTTTCCATGGAATACAAGCCTGGGGAGTTTATTGTACAAAGAGGAGGGTATGGTGGCCTCGATCCAGCACGGATGTCCATAAATCCAGATTAGCTCCCTGCATTAAGGGCAGAGGACTGGACTGTGCCCTCAGCTGCTGCTGCAGGAAGCCAATGACCTGCTCCTGCACTGCCCATCTCTGCAACAGCCCGACAGAGCAGCTCAAAATACTCCTGGGATTAACAGTCACACCTCACCACGCTCCCCCAAGCTCTAGGAAGTTTCTTTTCCTTGCTGAAATAAAGCAGAAATTCTGTGCAGGTTTGCCAGGTACCTACACAGCCAGATCCTGCATCTCTGCTGTGGCCACAGGGTTTAAACCAAGCGAGACCATGCTGTGCTCTGGCTTTCCTTCCAGAGAAACCAAACACCAGCAAGTTCAGCTCCAGCCCTTGTTCAGCTGAATATTTCCCCAAAATTTCTTGACCAACACACTGTGGCTAGTGTTTGTGATTACTGTGGCTTTCCTCTTTGGTTACTCTGGGAATTAAACTCATGTGCCTCTGGGAGCAGGATCACCTGCTGGTAAGGGGTGAGGGTGAGGAAAGAAAACCAGGAGCTGTGGAACACCAACAGACCTTGGGAAGGAGCACAGCACAAACCTGAGACATTTCCACCAGCCCTGAAATTCCTGGAGGTGCTCCCACTGCTCTGCAGGAGCTCCAGGATGGAGCCCTCGAGCACAAGTTCATCTGCTGGAATTTGTGTTTGTGCTTCTTGCCAAGTGAGTGGCCAAGGTCAGCCAGTTTCTCTGTTCATGGGATGCTGGCACTCCTCTCACAGACACAGGCCCCAGCAATGTGTTTTTCCAGCGTCCTGATTCAAGTCCCCGCGAGGCACGCGGCGCAGAATAAAATTCTTCTAATTAGACACGACTATTCCAAAAGTGCAGCCCTTGCACAGCCTTGCTCAAGGTCATGTGCTAAGTGGCTGGTGAGCAAACAGATCTGCTCACTTTCAGCAGAGTGAGGAATTAAAATCCGATTTAACTTCAGCACCAACCCCAGTATTTGACACTGTCAAAACAATTTTCTGTTTGAAAGCAACAGCAGACTGAGTGAGGCAGCAAAGGAAAACTGGCAGTGAAATTTAAAGTCGTTTTGTTCTTAAAATTAGATGCTTTTCAAAGAAAAAGGTTTATCAAGAGTATTAATTAAGCACACCAAAGTTCCAAATCCAGTATTTACTGTTCTGCTGGATTTCTAGTTGGATTCTAAACTCAAATTAATAATGGAACAAAGGTTTTCCTTAGGCATATTCTTCCTTATTAAACATACAGTGCCCAAAGTGTCTTAAACACACTCATTTTTCCCTACTCATTGAACTTGGTCCATAACAAGGTGCACAGAATATGAACAGATCAAACAGTATCAGTACTTCTGTAATTTCATACTTTGCAGCTACTACTCCATAAAAATTACCACCTGTAACCAGCATCTCGTCCTAAAGATAATTAAGAAATTGTTCAAGGAAATTATTTTTCACATTAAATTATAACTGCTGCTAACACATGGGGGAAATGCTGATGATTCCCAGGGTTTGGGCTGAGGGACTGGGCTGGAACAGAACCCAGAGGTGCAGGAGCTGTGCCTGGGGCAGGGACAGGAGTCCCCCACTGCTCCCTTGCTGCCCAAGAGCAGCTCTGAGCAGCACGGGAGACGGCAGGAAAACAAAGAACTCCAAATTTCAGGGAGATGAAAAGGAGATGAAGCCACTTCTCAGCTGCTGGTCCAAGGGCCTCTCCTGCAGAGACAGCCGAAGCTCAGCACAGCTCCTGCCGGCTGCAGCCCGGAGCTCGGACACCCCGAGCATCCCCTGCTTGGAGCCACTGGGATGCCGATTATTCCCGTTCTCGCCTACAAAATCCCGCTCCCGTGGCTTTCTGTGACAGATGAAAAGCGGGCACTCTCGAACAAGGTCTGTGAGCCCCGCAGATGGCACCTGAGAGAGCACGGGGCCCTTTGGCACCCACCGCCACCAGGGTGGGGGAAGATAACACCGGCTCTGGGCGAGTGACACCGCCCCGCTCCCGGGGACAAAGACCCTGTTTAAGGCTTGAGGGACGGCAGAAGGGCAGCGGCACCGTTTCCCTCCTGAGTGAATTCCGGGAGCTCCACACCAAGCCCCTGCTGTCCTTTTCTGCGCTGTCACATCTTCCCACCGGCCTCACATTCTGACATGGCCCGATGGTCCTGAACCAAAACATGGTCTTCTTTGTGTGCTACTTCCTCTCAGAGGAAATAAACTCTGAGAAAGGGAATGAAAAATTCTGAAAAGAAACTTTATTTCTTTTGCCACCCCCCTTGTCCTGGGTTTTGTCGAGGACAAGGCCATCCCCACCCTCGGCACCAGGCACAAAAACTTCTGGTGGATGCTCAAATGCAGATAAATAAACAGGGAAAGAACACAAGGCAGGAAAGTGGAGAAGAAGCACATTCAAAAACCTGGAAATGGTAATTATATGCAGTTTGAACCTTTCCTTTTGGAGGCCAACCACAAATATTAGAGGAGATCTCACAATTCCTTTCTCTTTTCCATTAAAACCACCAATCACTGACCTTTATTCAGGGAAGCTATGAGAGAATCTTCTTTCTCTGCAGTGAGATGACTTTCTCCACTAAACCATTTACAGCAGGAATATTAAAAAAGAGCCCCTGACAAAAAATGAAAAAACAACAAAGATTTTCTCACTTTTGGTGAACTGGCAGGGGGAAAAAATATTAAAACCAAAGGTATGGAGATGAGTCAAAATAGTTCATATTCCCATGAAACCACTCCAAGCCATCTGCATTACAGCTGGCTTACACCTTAAGGGTCCCCTTTCAGGTTGGAAAAGTTAAAACAGGTGAAAATAGGACATTTGAGAATTGTTATATGCATCTTTGACTGAGCTCCTTAAGTCAGCCAGATACTTCCATGGAACACACTGGGGTTTGATGAGCAATTGTTTCACACAGGAGACAGAAAAAGAAGAGTGTTTATTCCTAGGTAGAATATTCTAGAGAAATTGCACTTCCTTCTGACAAACCCCACATCCCAAATGGCCAATCCCATCCCCACAGGGATGCAGCCTCAGGGATGTTCTCTGTGTGCCCAGCACACCAAAAGCAACAGAGCCAGAACGTTTGATAGCATCTGATGAGAGATAAAGTAAGGCTGCAGTGGTGGCAATCCTCTCAGGGAGCTGAAGGATTGCATTTTAAAGCAATACACTCTTCTTAATGTGTTTAACACAGAATTGCACCTCAGAAAGAGCTCCACGTTTTCAAAGCCATGTCAGGGAGATTATTGGGCTGTGTTAGAGGAACAAACATGTGAGGTGCTCTCTGGGAACTGGTACAAAGCAAGTTTGTGCTTTGCTGGCTCAGGCAGGACAGAAGGGTACCAGAGTGCTGACAACCCTGCAAACCCCCAAAGGGGTGTGAGATGTGACACAGGGACGAGAGGGAAGCCCTGACACCATTAACAACCTCCCCAGACCACTCTCCCTCCCACTGCAAGGCCGAGGGCCACGGGCTGGGGTAGCCTGCTGTGCCACCAAACACCTGCAGGGTCAGGGCTCACAGGTCCTGCAGAAATGCACATTTGCTGATGGTCAATCAGCAGTTCAGACTTTGCCTTCAAACCTGCAGCTTCTTTAGAAACTGCTGCTAACTCACTCTCTAATTTTCATCCCTCCAAACTCTCCTTTCTTGCACAGCCTTTGAGTGAAGCATGAGTCAAGTCTGCTCCTTTATTAATCATCCACAAAACTTCTCAGCTACAGCTCTTCTGAACAGGATCTCTACAGCAGACAGTGGAGCACTTCCATTTCAGTGTATTAACAAGGGGCAATAAAAACACAGCCTAAAGGGATACCATGAACATTTCCAAGAAATATTGGTCTTGGACTTGTCTTCTTTTGCAAGGAACTTTTCAGACCAAGACACCAAACAGGCACAGGCAGGAGTAATAATTATTATTATTATTAAGTATTCACAGAGCACTGATAAATCTCCAGTTTCACACAAATCCCAGAACAAGCACTGCCAGGTTATTGCAGTGATTTAAGAAGGTACAAAATGATGCTCAGCACACTGCATTTTTAACAAAAACATCTGAACACCATCAGTCCTTCCCCTTGTACCCACAGAGAAGGAAACCGTTCACACCATGAGTAACTACAGCATTAATAGCTACAAAACTGGATGCATTATTGAACTGTTAGTCCAGCTCCCTTTCAGCAGGCAGAATGATGAAGCTGCTTGTCACATCCTTCTCTAAATATTTCACATTTATGGTTCTTCCTATATATAAAAGCCAGCACAGCAATTCAAACTTCACACCACACCAGGCTGGGGATTTCTAAACCAACCTGGCTGTGCTTACAAGTTCCCCTACAAAATATTGGCCTGGAAATGTGACCCAACTTCAGTTTCTCTCACAGAGCTGTTCTGATCTTTCTCCCCTCATGGTTCTACAGGAATTAATTGCTAAATTTTACAAACATCAGTCCCAGCTGCTCAGAGTTCATGCCCAACTCTCCAACTTGTTGTAAGGTTGTATGCAACCCCTGCTAACAGACAAACCCTCAGTGACAGAGGTTTGTGAAACATTATGCTTCAGTACTCAGCAGTTACACACAGGTGTATGTTTGGAGGAGTTTTCCAACATCAACCTTTAAAAAACTTTGCACCCAGTACAGGCAGCAGCTGCCAACGTGCTGAGTCAGGAATGCAGCAGCAAGTCAACAAGTGACATGAAAATTGTCATCTTGGTAATTAAATCCACCATGAAACCTCCAGTAGCCCCCCAGTGCAAGGAGCTGTCTTGGTTTTTGTCTTGGGAAAGAAATGCCTTGTTTGTATCTGAAGTTACTCTGCCAGTAATTCTGCACCTTGAAGTAACATCCCCAGGCTGGTACGTGGGAGTCCCACACAATGGAGATTTAAATTTTAAATTACTGGGAGAAAGGATTATTCCATCCCAGGAAAATCAGTGGAAACTGATTGAACAAGTTGCTGATGATTGAACAAGTCATTCCACATTTTGGTTACCCCATCTACCATCTTTTCTTTACAGAACATGAAAATTTAAGAGAGAAAATAACCGAGGATTTATGAATCCAATAGTTCTACTGGAAATATGATGCTGTTTATCTTCGGGTTCAATCAGCCTCTGCAAACTTGCAGTAAGTAAACAGTCACAGGAACAGGCACAGCCTCAGTTCCATTACCATTTCCAGGATCAACGAGCACCAAGGCAAAGGTTTGCCCACAAGCATCAGAAGCAGCAGCCTGCCTGCAGTGCCCTGCTCCTGACTAATAGAGACCTGCTTGGGATGGATGGCAGGGAATGAAAGCACTGCCACACAGCTCCATCTCATTTGTTTCCATTTCCAACTAATAATACAAGATCAAATTCTGTATTAGTTTAGCTGCTAGAACAGGTGGCATGAGGAGAAAAACAATTTAAGATGTTATTTGTATGAATATTCGGTCACGTTGTGTAATATTCTTCACCTCGTACTGAGCAAATGGAGAATTAACAGGTTCTGAGCAAGCTGTGCTTGTTTATCAGCTGGATTTCCTGAGGCAGCCGTGCCCCTGCAGGACACACAGCGCCTCGGCCAGCTGGTCACTCCAGGCCACTGCTGTCCCCAGGGCAAGGGGGACCCAGAGCCCTGCAGGGGCTGCCAATTCCTGGCTTCCCAACCCCCCCACCAAGGGCTTTTCCAGAAGTCACAGAAGGGACATTTGCAGAGGTGCCCCACCAGCACAACCCCCATGCCAGCTCAGATGATCTGCTTTGGCCAATTAGATCAATTTGGGCAAATACTGCTTTTATGTAATTATCACAAATTCAGCAGCTTTGGAGGAGACCTTCAGGATCATCCAGCCCCACCACCACCAGCCCTGAACCATGTCCCCAAGTGCCACATCCACCTTCAACACTTGCAGAGACTCCAGCTGCCCCAGGCACCTTGTTCCAGTCACTCACCCCAAAGCTGCCTACAGGCATTACCCCCAGTTCACATTCTCTTGTTTTCCTCCATGGCCACAACTTTGCTTTCAAATTCTAATATTTTGCTGCTTGCAACACGGAGTGAGAGCTCTTTTCTCTTGACCTTGATTAGCACTACGGAATTCCAGTTGCTCCAGCTCCAACAAGCAGTTGTGGAAGCCACAAGAATTTGGAACGGCCCCGTGTTACATCCTTGGGAACCAACCCAAACCCCAGGGCAGTGGTGCCTGGACACCCAGCAGCACTGGTCCTGAGACTCATATTCTACCTGATCCTGGTGTAACACGATGCAAAAGTGAATTAAATAGTTTGATCTCTGACCCTTTTGTGTCACAGTGCTGGTGAAACTCCTTTCCTGCCCCTGAATAGCAGCGATAATCCATGCTGCTCTGCTGCAAATGTTCAACAAGGGAGAACCAAGAACAGGAACAACTTCCTAGGAGATAAGAAATTAAAGCACCTAATTGCTGCAAAGAAATACACAAAAGCAAACTAAGCTCTCTAAAAAATTACATTCTATTCCTACTGCCACAGGGGACAAGCCAAAGGCTATAGAGATGCCAAACACAAAACAAATTGTGCTCCTAAAATGAGATGAGGGCTGATTCTCTGCATACACACAGCAACTCAGCATTCAGATGAATTTATGACACAGAACCCAACCCATGCAATCTCTGCCACTGCTCCTCATTTCCTGCTCCCATCTGCTCAGAGCCAGCTGAAAGCTGCTGCTGTGCATGAGACACCCCCTGTGCTCCGGGGCTCTCCCATTGTGCCATGGAAGGTGAGTAATGAAAAGGCTGATGTTAGATCTGGTGCCAGGATTTGCTACACAAAACTCCAGAGCCATTGTGGCAGGACTGCAGGGGTTGGAGATAAGGGAAATGCCTAAAACAAAACTGAAGCAGAAACCTCTGTTTTCCCCATGTGCTGCTGAGGCCCCTCTGTGCAAGGGAAGCGGTGCCAGCCTTCAGCAGGAAAACCCACATGAAATTCACAATTAACTTCACCAGGAGAATTATGGAGCATCACAAGACAGAGGAATGGGCACAGAGTCTGCTGACTTTCTCTGCTCTTTGATATATGGAAGCTGAATTAGACTGGAATTCTAATAGCAGCTGCAACTCACCACAAATAATAATTACATCGTTTATTAAAGTGAAAGTCCTCCACGTTATCTCTACTCCAAGGGCAGAAAGGATATGGATGAGGTTATCCCATTGGTTTCTTTAACTCTTTGGGATGACCCACACTGTGGAGAATTTCTGGATATTGTAGCCAGGTCTCTGTTACCTACGTGGAGCTAAATAAAACCCAGCTCTCTGTAAGTTAAACTGGCACCAAAACCTTTAACTGGGCACAAAAAGTTGTCAGTCACAATCAGAACTAAATTCAAGTACACCATTTCCTCTCAACGTTGTCACAACCCACTTCTGTCTCCTACAGTTTATACTCTTGCCAACTGATTAATCTTTTATTACCCAATTTGGCATCACGAAAGTCATCTATTCCATATATAATGACAGGAAACTCAACCCCAAAGTTTAAATAATAAATAACAGCTTACATTATCTAAACAGCTGTTTTCAAGCCCTTTATTTCTTGTTTCTGTAGTAATTTTTGATCCATACAATGTGGCAGTTTTCCAGCAGAACATAAACAAAGCAATTATTTCACCCAGTAAAAGGTAACAGCTTTTGTGACACAGAGGTCACACACCATTACCACCACTGCTTTTCTATGGTCTTAAAATAATAAATATTTTGTTTCATCAAGGAACAGGTCAGGCTAAAGAGGGGAAAGTTGGCAGCAACAGGACTGAGCTGCAACAGGAAAAACTCTATATGGTTCTGCTGGAGTGTTCTCACCAGAATTGGGATTAATCAACCTCCCTGGGTAACAAGGAGACAACACAAATGTAAATGACAATTCCATGGTAAAGATAATGAAAACTAAATATCAAGAAGAGGGATAGAGAATAGCTGGGCTAATTAAAATGACATGATATTTAACTAATCACAAGATATTCTCGCAGCTCTCGTCCGTAAGAGCTGTCGAGTCTTGTACCAGCCCTGAAGGTGATCCTGCTGGAATTCTTCCAAGAGATTCCTTAAGAACAAACCTGTTTACAGTAATGAGGGTCTGCAAAGCCACTAAAACATTCTGCACAAATTGCCTTTATCAATACCCTGCCACACGCCTGTGGCCGTGGCACATCAATATCCCAGGAGGATTGATTATTTATGGGCTCTGCACTTCTCCCCACATCTGGCTCCATTTCTCCAGGTGGTACAAAAACCCTGTGGTGCTCTCCACCACTTCTGTGGCAGGAGAACAATTCCCAGGCCAGATGTTCTCCTGCACCTTTTTCCTCACTACAAGGTTAATTAGTAGCTAGATATTAACAAGAAAAACACTCTACTTTCTAAAATACTATGTTTTGTTGCAGCACTTCAGAAAAGAGTTAGGTAAGAATTTTTGGGGCTGATACTTTTTTATTATTAAACTTTTATCTGTAGGAACTCTGAATGCCATCACACCTCTCCTGCTCTCCCCCCCAGCACTGTTCCAGACAGGCCACAGGCCTTTAAAACATTTCCAACACTGCAAGAAGGATGCAAGAGGGAATCTCTCACAATGAGAGTTTTAAGGGTTAAGGTGGAAAATATCAAAATATCCAAGCCATTCTAGGAGAAACATTTACACATCCTCAGCATTGAAGAGGAACAATCACATTTTATAAGGTTGCAATAAAACGAGGCCAGTAGCTAATACTAAAAACTGGCATTTTATCAAGTGCCAAAAGCAGATCAATAAATAACCACCTTAAACCAGAGCAAAAAGGCTGAGTGATGTGAGGTCAGGAGCCTGGCAGCCAGGGGAAGGACAGCAGAGGCACAGGGGTGGTGGTGATGCACTGGGCAAAAGGAGGGGGTCTCTACACCCAGGACAAGCAGCTTCCTTTGCTGTCACGATGCCTCAGGTTGTAGCTTTTCTATTTTTCAGCCTCTGTGCTGCTTTAGTGTGCAGAGCTTCACATTAGGGGATGGCAGCTCTCTGCACAGAGCAGGGACACAAAACAATCCCTGCTCTGGCCGGGACCAAGGACAAGTGACCCAAACCTCAGGCCCAAGAGCACAAACAGCGTGGGCTGGAGAGAGAAAAACAAGGATGGGACTTCATAACCTAAAGCTGTAATTAGACAATTAATTCCAATATGCAAATGGAGCAGAACTTATCAAAGTGAGACCTCGTGCCCATCCTGCATTTTGTGACCATTTTGGGTCATCTTGGGTGTGGTCCTGGCCGGGCTCTTGTGCTGCCCAAGGTGTATCCATTGAGGATCTCCTTCTAACAAATCCCTGCTTTATTCTCTAACTCTGCCCAGCCCGTGTTCCAGGTCAGCCTCCCAAGGCATCATCCCCAGCAGGTGACAGGTCCATCCAGCCCGGGAGGGTGTTTGGAGGGCACAGCTGGAGGTGCCTGCCTGGTTCTCAGCACCTCAGGCATCCCCTGCAGGAGCTGCTGCAGCGTGGAGCACCCGGGGCAGAGACACGGGGCAGGGGAACTCCCCCTCATCCAGCCAGCACACAGATAGCAGGGCAGGATAAACACAGCTGGGACAAGACTGCTCAAAGTCTTATTCAAACCTTAACCTTCACAAATGAGGCAAAAATAGCAACAGCTTCCTATGCCTGAGAGCACAGGATTTACAAAGGGAAAAAGGAAGCTGGGAGATCTGCTCTAGAATAGGCCATCCTACAAGAGACACACATGGGAATTCTGACTTAAGGAAGCACTTTGGAAGGATTTCTGATGCTCAGGATGATCCCTAAGGCCACAGAGCAGCAGGGAAACAGACTCTGAGCATCCTGGACTAGGGGAAGGTGTCCTGCCCGTGGCAGGGAGCTGGAACAAGGCTGTCTGTGAGATCCCTTCCAAGCCAAACCACTCTGGGATTCATTTCCCAGCCTTTCAACCAGCAGACTTCAAGGGATACAGCTAAAAACCAAATCCCAAAACGGCCACCAGCACAGTGCAAGGGAATGTCTGCAGAGTTAAAAATGAGATCCCCTCAGCCAAACACTGACAAACATTCCAAGACCCAAGACACAAAAAGATCCTGATACAAATTGGCCAACAGGAGGTGACTGGACCAGCTTTGTGTTGATGGACCAGGTAAGAGCCTGACCACCAAACCTGCTCTGGTAGCCAGCATTTGAATGGTAAAATACAGGCTGTAAAATACAGGAAATTATGCTTGAATGTTAATTTCTATTTTATTATTATTATTATTACTTGTTAATTAGAAAGTAAAGTGTTTTCATTCCCAAATTGCACTGTCCCAGAAGTAGGAGCATCCCAAACCAAGCCTGAAACACAAACTCAGTCTGGAGCTGCACTGTTTAACACCCAGGGAGGATCAGGAGTGCTTCTGGAAGGATCAAAGCCATTTGGCCCAGCAGGGGATGATCCCTTCCCTCTCCTGTGCTCCCTGCCAGGCTGACTAATTAGTTTTTTGAATGACCCAAGTGTTTTTGTCCCATCCACCTAAACTATTCCACAATTTTAATTATCTGGAACAAAATGAAACAAAAATCAAGTGAATTACCCTGAAATACACAGTGAAAACAGAATAAATTTGCATACCAAGAGAATAAAGTTGCATATTTTGTAGTTTCCATGAGGTCCCTGAAAAGCCACCAGCCAGAAAGAGAACAAAATGTTTATTGGAATAAGAAGTTCTTTTAAACATGTTTTAAAAAAAGAGAAGCATGTTAAGCAGAGAATAATAAGGCAACTTGAGCAAACAACATGGGGAAAGGAGGGGTTTTGAATAATTTCTCACTGGAAGAGAAAGGAGACCAACATTGGCTCTGAACCTCTTTGTGAGGTCCTGTAACAGCTCAGAAGTCCAGGTAATGCCCCAATTCCCATGATACCAGAAGCTGGGACAGTCTCAAGTGTCAACTTAAGTCTCTAATTTCTAATGTCACAACTCAACCAGAAGCCTTGTGAGACTTAAAATATCTCTAAATGTGATTTAGATGTGTGTGACTTCAATACAGACAAGTGAAAAGAAAAACCATCATCCTGTGCTGGAGAGAGGAAGGTCAATATTGCATAATTCATCAGCAAATAGACTCAGAATTGGAACTTCTTGTAAAAGTGGTCTTGTAGAGGTTTAATCTTGAGTCTCTCAAAAAATAAAAATATAAACACAAAGATACAAACACCAGTAATGAACAGCAGACCAGGTTGAGCAGGAATGAAATCTGATTTTCCTCACACACTCTGTCAGCATCACACTAACAACCTGCCTTCACCAGAACATCAAATATCCTTTGCTAAAGCCCTCACAAAACTACCCAGGTTTGACTTGGGCTGTAACAGCATGGAGCAGAATGAGAAGATGACCTGACCACGACCATGGCAGCTGCACCACCACTGGGCAAACCCGATTTTAGTCCATGTACATTGTGACAGTCAGAGAGACCAACAGGAAGAGCTCATCAAGGTCACTTGGTCATTAAAAAAAAGTCCCCAAAAGCCCTCACCAAGAGGCAGCTGGGGCAGGAAGGGTCTCCTGTGACACAGCACAGTAAGAAAAGGACATTATAAAGATGGAACACAAACCACCAACTTCAATTTCATTGCTTTGTGGGTTTTAGTTGAAGGCCCAATGTTATCTTAATGTGCTTCCTGCTCCCATAATTAAATTCACTAATCCCCAGTCTTAAGGCATCAGCAAGTTAAGCTAATTTAAAGTTAGTACCTGAGCCTACATCCACTGGTTGATTTCTTTCCCCTTTAGCAAAGAAACAAAATTATCAAACCCTTTCCATGGCAAGGAGGTATTTCTGTCTATGCAATTTTCATGGCTCCTTCTCCACAGTCCTCATTCCATACCTGAAGGGCTACAAAGTACATTCATTCCTGCAGATGTAGACATGTCTGGATATTTAACCAAGCACAGCAAATATCTCACAATATCCCCACTGCATGGCTGCTTGATACCGTGAGTATTTGATACTCAGCTCTCAGTATCTGATAGTATTTGCTAATTTACCTGTTTCATCTCTCCCATTTCTTTGTTTTGGGGAGGGGGAGTTCCTGAAGGCAACACCTGAAAAATCAGTGTCAGTCACACCTTCCAATGCCACGACCCTGCCAGAGCTCACAGGGAAAGCAGGATCAGCTCCCCATCAATCTGCACACTGCAGACAAACACAATTACCAGATAAAAATCTCCTGGAAACATGACTGGCTGGAAAAAGAAATTTACCTTGCTATCTGCAAAGCAATCACCCAAGTTTCTCTGTCACTTCAAAGGAACATACCTGGGTCATCTTTTTAATTACACAGAGAACATTGCTCAAGCATTTCCAACTATCCAGTCTTCCTCAGGCCTTTTCCATCAGCAGCATTAACCATCCTATGGCCTGGTTTTACCTTTGGCAATTGTTTGTGCCCTATTTTCAATTCCTTTTGCAGTTCCAATTATCCCAGTGTCATTTGCTTCCTGTCCCAAACCACAGCATCGTTCCACATAATTTCCAGAGCCACCAGCTTTTCAGTCAAGTCCCACTTCCCACGTGGATTTCTCCTTGTTAGATGCCACAGTTATCCTTGTCCTGTTCTTTCCCAGATGCTCCTCAACCAGTAGCTATTGAAATGACAGTTTCCAGCAATAAATAACATCAAAATATCTATAATGGAACATCTGCAATGGCATCCCAAGTGAATATTGAAGGGGATAAGCAGATCTGGATGAAAAGAAAGACACTTCCCCCATTTATCCTTGCTGGAGCAGCTCTGGCTCCAGACCACACCCTCCTGCTGCTTTTCCTCAGTGCCAACCCCACAGCTCACGGATGTGTCTGGCTGAACCCAAAATGATGGATTACAGATTTACACACAAAAGGCAGTGTGTCTATATCACCATCAGGCCTTCGGTCTGATTACTATCTTAATTAACATCTTATCTGAGCAGAGCCAAGCGCGCAGCGCCAACTCC
The DNA here is from genome assembly GCA_013398275.1 of Promerops cafer. Lineage (NCBI taxonomy): Eukaryota > Metazoa > Chordata > Aves > Passeriformes > Nectariniidae > Promerops > Promerops cafer. Next base: position 257,705 of record VZSE01005901.1, read on the forward strand.
AGAGCTCTGCTCCCGTTTCCCTGGCAAGGGCAGGATCTCTCCCTCCTTACTCCACCAGCACACTCCTTCTCCAGAGAGGGGGACAAAGCACAGGCAGGAGCTAAAAGCAGGAACCCATTTTCCCTGCCACAGCAAACAGGAACTCAGGGCTGTGTGCAGGCAGTGCTCATCCATCACCCACGAGGATGGCTCTGCTCCTTAAACTTGGGCTCAGCCCACCACTTTCTCCTTTTTCTCTTTAACATTAATTAAGCTTTAAAAAAAGGCAGTTAGGCTAAGAAATTGCAGAAAAATTATGGCCATTTTATTGTTTGTTCCCCTAATTGCACATATAATGAGGCAAATTTAAAGTAGTGCACCTCAGAAGTTGCATTTTAATGACACTGTTGCTGTGGTCTGAGTGCTAATGCCCTCGTTTATATCAGCAGCTGCTGCCCCAGTGACTGCTCAAAAAAAAGTCTTGTTAAGAAATGCTTAAAAGGCATAATCATATATTGTTCCTATTCAGGTTATAGCTAAAGAAGTCAAGAATCTATTTTATGAAAATATACTTCTTGTGTATTTCAGCGTGCTGGTTATAGTCTCCCAGGGCCGTACAAGGCACAGAGTCTTGGCAGAAGCCCTTGTGAACAAAAGCTATTCTGTTTCCCATTTAAATACCAAGTGCTAATTCAACAAAAAGATGCTTGGCTGTTCTTCCAGCTTGAGCTGCACCTGCCTGTCCTGAACAGATGAAACACCAGCACACTTCTGCCTGTTAGAGCAGGAGGAGCACAGAGTTGAAGTCAACGTGTTTTCAAAACTAGGGCTTCATTACAGCTCTGTCTGCACTTGTGGTTTGGTTTCCAGCAGCTGCCAACAGGAGCAGGCTCCCAAATTCACTCTCAGGTTGCCTCCAGGGCAGGCTGGAGGAGCCTTGAGCCATGTGGGACAGTGGAAGGTGTCCCTGCCCAGGCACGGGGTGGGACTGGATGGGCTTTAAGGCTTCTTCCAACACTAAACATTCCATGGTGAACTCTGTGATTCTGGAGCTCTCCTTACATCCCAGAGCTCCTCCTTCCTGCCCCACACAAGAGGATGTCCCCTTCTCTGCAGCAGGACAGGGGTGTCTGGAAAAGCTGCACAGGACTTGCACAGCCCCCCCAAAACAAACACAGAGGCTCTGAGGATAAATAAGTGGATTTTGAGTTCTGCTCTCAGAGCAGTGAGAAACCCTTACCTAATGACAGATTTATTAGCATAACGAGTGACAGTGGAAAAAATTCATGGTTGCAATTGAAATTATGAATAAAAACTTCCTTCTTGCATGAATACTTCTCAAGAGTCACAAGTCATTTTTTGGAACATCCTTTTATACCTAACTACTTCTGCTGTGCTGGACAAATATACATTTAACCCACTAAAACCTAGGGAAACTACTCTTATAAAATATTCCCAGAAGCCCTGAAACATTTAAAACTAGAAAGAGATGGTAAAAAACAAATCAAGAGCCATTAAATGTAGTGGGATATTATCCCTGAAACTGCATCCTGAGCTATCTCCTCAGGCCCCAAGGAACCCCTCACTTGCTCAGGCAGGCACAGATCCTGTCAGAGACCCTGAAACTCCTGGCATTTTGTGTTCTCAGTCTAAAGCTGCCTGCAAGGTATTTCTGCTAAGGGTGTTCAGCTGCTGCAAGGAAATGAGAAGAGTTTAATTTGAGTTTTCTAACAAGTTCCTTCTTGGAGTTCAGCTCCTGCCCCATCCCTGACTGCCCCAGAAGGTCATGGACCATGCTCAGCTAACAAGGCCAAGAGCTCCAAGCAGGAAACAGTAAAATCATAAACAATAACTTACCTCTCCTTCATGCCAGACTTCAGTGAGTTATAATTTGGCTCTCTCAATACAAGGTCTCAGCAGGAGACAGCTAATGACTTTTTCCACCTTCAAATAAGCTGTTCCACACTGTGCTCACTTAGCTTTGTGTGGGAAGCCTTAAGTCAGGTAAAATAAGCCTCTTATGCCACAAAAGAAAGAAAAAAAGAATATTTCAAACTAAAATTAGTCATATGGCTTAATATCCAATTTTTAGCATGTACCATCAGGTTTTTTCCCTGCTTAGCCTGCACTGGGAGCATGTCTCCATGAAGTGGAGATACTCAAATTTAGCCCTAAGCAAGCAAGGAAAATGATTTTAATAAAGAACTGGAATACAAAATGCGACAGCTTGCAGTGATTGTACACAAAATCCATCCACAAAACATTGCCTTGGCTTTTACACTGCTTGAGTCTCCTTCACTTACCAGCAAGTTTCCCCAATTCCAAATTTAATTTTGTGTATGTACAGAGCTACACTGCTTCAGAGCAGGGGTCCAGGAAAGCTGAAAATATCACAGGATTAACTATCAACTTTTTACTTTGGAAAAAAAAGACTTGACACGTGACTTCAGCTAAAAAGACATATCCTTCCCATTGTCTAATTCTTTTAAAGGTGCAAAAAAAGTGAAAAAGAAAAAGCATGGAGATAATTTATAGCAATAAACTGGAACTGGATGTCAGGATTCAGTGGCTGAAGTGCCCAAGAACAAAAAAAAAAAACAGATTTTTTTTTAATTAAACCAAAGCATATTGTAGTAAATATTAGTAAATATTGTAACAAATATTAGGAAAAGAAAGCCATATAAAGACAGCAGAAGGACCAAGGGACATTGCTGATAATCAAGAGTTTTCACATTCCTGGTCAACACGCTGCTGGAAGCCCAAGGACAAACCCTGAAAGCCAGAAGAGACATCTGTGGGCAGCACCACGAGGCCTCCCCGCCCAGCCAGGAGCTGCAAACGCTCACGGGCAGAGCTCGGACAGGCCCCACGAGCTGGGCCAGGGTCACTCAGCAGGAGCTGGGGGAGTCTCTGTGCCTGCCAGCCCCGGGAGCAGCAGTGACTGCCCCGCTGGGCTGGGCAGCTGCCCACCAGCAGACCCAGGGGATTAACAGCAGCCCCGAGCTCGCCCCAGAGCTGCCAGATGTGGCCCCTCTGAGAATTAATTACAGAGTCCCTGGGTGGCTTGGGTAGGAAAGGACCTTAAAGCCCACCCAGTGCCACCCCTGCCATGGCAGGGACACCTCCCACTGTCCCAGGCTGCTCCAGCCCCAGTGTCCAGCCTGGCCTTGGGCACTGCCAGGGATCCAGGGGCAGCCCCAGCTGCTCTGGGCACCTGTGCCAGGGCTGCCCACCCTGCCAGGGAAGGATTCCTCCCCAATACCTCACCTAAACCTTCTGCCTTTCAGTTATGAATTCCCACAGCTCCAAACAAAGGTGCCTAAAACTTACTGAGACAGAGGTGCAGGTCTATTAATAGCACCACAATCCTGTCAGCCAGGCTGTTCATTACAGTGTCAGGAAATATTTAGCCCGCCACACTCAAATGTGGTGTTTTATTCCAGGTGGAAAGCTAAAAATAACTTTTCACGCCTTAACACACAGTTTGTCACAACGTGCCCGCTTCCAGGGCCGGGAGGTGACAGCAGCAGTGCTGATTTTGTGCTGGTCACACAGTGCAGGCAGCAGTGCAGTGACCCAGGTGGGGAGCTGTGTGTTGTGTGTGTTACTGCCCAGCTCTGCTGCTCTGACAGCCCCCTCGTGCAGCAGGTGCATGGAGATGCCTTTCTGTGCAGAGCTCGGGAGAAGCAGGGGGAAGGGCACAGCCAGCAGCACCAGGTGAGTCTTTCCCTGGGCGTGTGAAGCCTGGCCCTGAGCCCTGCACAGCGCCTGTCCCTCTGGGGTGAGGGACAAAGCTGGACAGAGCAGGAGCAGCTGGGACACACCTGGCTCCTGCAAAGTGCACAGCTTCCTTGAATACCAAATTCCTCATTTGTGTTCTTCCAGCACAGCTGAAAATACTTGGCCCTGCTTTGGCTGCTTCAAATACTCAGTGCTCAGATAAGAAAAACCTTCCTGGAGATGTCTCCACAGGTCAGTGACACCGCAGCAGGCGTGACCACGTCTGTGCAAAACACACAAACACACACTTGGGTGCAGGACAAGAGCATCCACACCAGAAATCCAGAGCTGCTCATCCCCTGAAATGCTGGGAAGCAGTTTACCCTCTGCCCACAAACGTAATTTAAAGATAGTTTCAAGTTGGCAACTCCTTGTGACAGAAAATACACTTTGAAATTAACATCATCTCACCCAAAGATATTCTCCAAGCATCACCACCAGATATTAAAATGAACACCTGGGAACTGACAGAGCAGGCAAGGGAAGAAGCTGATTAAGCCACAAATAAAGTGACCAGCACAAATCCAAAAACTGATCTGTCTGACTCGTGGAAACCTTGCTCAATTCAAATTCAGACTTGTATTCTTCCCTTCTCTTTCCCATCTATTAGCAAGTTATTAATCCATTTTACACCACAAATAAAAGGCTTTTTTTTTTTTGAAGGAACTTCGCTGAAAATGCTGTGAAAAAATTAATGTACACATATTGACTAAACCACTGTTATCCACACATCCACTACCTCCTTCAGACAAATCTGATTTGCCAGGCATGAATCCCTTAGAAAGTTTTATTTTCCTACTATTTCATGCTGATAGATGTGTCTGATGATCCTTATTCTCTCTCAGTGAGCTGGTAGAGAAGCCACACCTGCAGTTCCCCCATCACCTCTCCTCCTCCCTCCCATGAAGGATGTCCTTTTTGTAGCACTGAGGCTGATTTAAGTGACAGGTCACTCCACAGTTAATAGCCCACATTTAAGTTCCTTTTCCACCAAGGATGCTGCCATCTGTTCCTGTCATTTGGTTCCTTTATTGACTGTTCTGACCATCTCCTCCTGACACATCAATTTGTGACAGCTCCCGAGACCATTCCCACAGGAAGAGGGGCTGAGAGGGAGCCTCCCCAGGCCAAGGCAAGTCCTGCACTTACTCTGCCACTGTCACACTCCTCCCCCTGAATGTGACTTGGAGATTGTTTGGTGCTTTACCATCCATTGCCTGATAACTCAAAACAGGAGTGCCAGGCTGGAAATGCCTCATTTTCAGAGCACTTGTCTGAAAATTTACTAATTTATTAAGGCTGTCAATTTATTAAGGCTGTCTTTATTAAGGCTGTCAATTCCTCAATTTTTTCAGCTTTTCTTGTGGTTTTAAATTTAAATTAATCAGAATGTGTGCTCTCTACATTTTACTTCTATTCTCTTCCCATTCATTTTCTAATGATGCTGTTGGTGTCCTTTCCAAACCGTTGTGCTTCAAAGTGTTATACTCTCAGTTGTTCCTTTAAAATGATGTCTAAACAGCCTCTTAGGTGTTTTTTGAAGTTAAATGCTCTACTGTGCCAGATTTATTGCTTCTCCCAGGTGGTCACATTTGAATAAAATGATGACAAACCTCATAGCAGTATCTGAGTCATGTCCTGTTCGCTATGCAGGATTAATCAAGATTTGCTTTGCCTTTTCAGATGAGGTTATTTATTTTGCTGCAAATACCAGAGGGTTGGTAAGATTTAAAATCTTATCTTCAGCCCCAAACCCAGCCAATATACCCATAATTGCAGCCTAACTTCTGCTTTGGCAACTTTTCTAATCTCTCTTAGCCTTTCATGGACACTATCAGTATATCACAACAAAAGCTTCTGTCATTGTCTCATGATTATAATCATTCTACACTATTTTTTTATTCATAAAATTTCACAGCTTCTTTTGATGCTATTTAATAATTTACCCTATTTGACTTAGAACTGTCTTGAATGAATATATATGTGTCAATTCCTCCATAGTATGTTCTGCTCTACTAATTCTTCGTAATTTTCACTCTAGAAGAAGAACATCACTAAGTAACTTCCTTTGTAATTTGGAGAATAAATAGAAGGATAAGGTATTTGCCTAACATGAACTGCATGATGAGCAATAATTAACTCAGTGAGCATGCACACCACAGTTCAGCCCTGAGCACCCACAGAGATCAGGGTATTCCCCTTGCACAGCTTCCAGACCTGGCTGTCACAAGGGAACAACCAGCATCTCTGGCCTGCAACAAGAGACAAGAAAAGCCCTTTCCTGACATATTTTTGAATAATCCCAGTTTTCATCAACCCCCCCAGCTTCAGATGTCAGCAGAAGGACAGATGATGGGATCTATCAAGCTCCTGATCCAGAGAGAAAACTGAGGAAGGATCCTCCCTCCCTTGCAGCTTCCAAGTATTCCATTGCTAAATCCCACCAGGTTCCCTTGATTACACACACCAACACAGGGACCATGGGTACTTGGAGACTATTTGGTATCTGCTGGTGATAAAAACTGCTGTTAAAACCAACCTGAAATTCAGGCTGTGAAGGTGCCACCTGCCCTGGGAGCAGACATCAGGCACACGGGTGTTCCCAGCCCAGGGAACAAGCCCTGCCCGTTCTGGAGCCCCAGCTCCAGCAGGGAGGTGTTAACCTGGCTGGCTGCAGCCAAATTCCAGCCAATTACAGCCACAGAATTTCAGATGCACTCGAGCAACCTCATTAACTCCACAGCCAGAAATACGCTGCTGTAACTCTCAGCAGCACCAAGGTGCAAGTGTCTGTCAGGTGTAGAACTCCTCCAGACACTAAAATAAAATATTTCCTCAGCTGAAGTTTCTTTATATCCTCTGGGTCATTCTCTCAGAGTTAATGGTGTCCCGTAAATCTGATTTAACTACAGTGCATAAATCTAACGTTTCAGTGACAAAAGCTTATGTAAACTGATCTCCTTTCCCCCACTGGGGGCTGGGGCTAAGCGAGGCACAGATTTAGGGTTTCAGACGAACTGAGAATACTTACAGGCTCTTCTAAATAAAGCCTAGGATTAAAAACAACTGTTGTTGCTTTCCCTCGGGCTGCTGTATTTCTGTCTCAGCACAGAAATACTCAGCCACGCTCTGTGCTCCTGCAAACAGCCCTCACACCTCCACAGGCAGCGGATTTACGGCTCCTGCAGCTCTGCCCGCTGGGCTTCCCGCACTCAAACAGCCTCCCAAGGGGTCAAGGCATCCAGAGCAGCACTCAGGGACATCTTGTTCCTCACAGGACGTGGCCTCTGAGCTCAGGTCAGGTGGAGAACAAGCTTCTTTTGGTTCACCAAATGTTTCGAAACCTAAACTGAATGACTGCAGATGAAAAAAAGGCAATTTGTGTTCCATCGGAATTCTTGCTGGGATCAAAAACAAGAACCCTTATGTCAAAACACCATTTTGTCCAGAGGCACCTTGTGACCGCAGGCGTGTGAAATCCAGGAAACCTGGCTCTGCAGGGAAGGGGGGAGTCACCGATGCTGGCAGCGCCAAGCCCCCGCGGACCTGCACGGCGTGGCTGGCTGAACGCTGCACCCAAGGCTGGACCCGACCGCCCTTCGCCATTCCGCGATGCTCTGATCTAGGTCCCCGGGTAAAAACCTGCCCAAAGACACAGCCCGGGGCAGCTCCCTCTCCTTGTCCTCCTCAGCCCCTCTGCTGGGACACGCTCCTGGGGGCCCGGGGCTGCTGCCCGGCCCTGCCGCACCCCGCGGGCTCCGAGCCCGGCGGCTGCGGGCTCCTCCCGGCCCCGCGGCTCCGGATTGCCGGCTCCTCCTCACCTGCGAGCGCTCGGCATCAAAGAGGAGCTCCGGAGTACTTGAGAGAAGACCTTGTTCTGGTTCTCCTACTGAACCTGCTCTTTTTTGCATAAATAAATATTCAGGAGACGCGCAATTAGAATCCAGGCTCTCTCCATCTCACTTGGTCCATCCCGGGGGTCCTCTACCCCACGGGCTATAATCACTCTTTTCCATCACTTCTCTCTCAAAGACAGAGTTTGCCCTAATAAGTAGAACAACTTCAGTAGAAAAGGTTGAGAATTCACTCTGTAGAATACTCCTTAGCACGGTGCTTAGAATATTTATTGGCTATTATAGGAAAATAAAGAATTGAGCACAAATCCCATACTAGAAGAAATTAATGATGTGTATACAGGACTCTCAGCACTGAGTAAACTATTTGGACAAAGCAGCCCCAAAGATACACAGCAAAGGCACCATGCAGAGTGGAGAAGAGGGATTTGTACCCACTACAGTTCCATACAGATCACTGACAGCCTGTTCCCAAAAACAGATTCTCCCAGATTGCTGCCCATCCCCTGAGAGCAGCACAGGAGGCTGAACCCCACCCCAAATTACTAAACCCGGGCAGGAGGCACTGCTGAGAGATGGAGCCCATCTGAGCACCTTCCCAACCCACAGCCCAAGGATCCTCCAGAGGATCCCTGACTTGCCCTGGCAATTGTCACCATTGCCCCACAGCTGAGATCCCTTTGCTGTGGGGTTCTGGCTGTAGGGAAGGAGCTCAGACATCCAGCCCCACCTCCCCACACACCCTTCTAGGACCTTTTCTCATTCAGTGGAGGCAAATAAAGCTGCTGTCAGAACTACCAGCTACATATTTTAATCATTTTAAAAAGGATTATTAACAGCTAATAATCATCTCCAAAGGAGCTTCCAGGCAAACAGCACATGACTGAACAACCCCTCCCTCTAAAACCATTAGGAGCTTCCCAGAACCCTGCACCTATCACTGATGAACTGTGCTGTCATCCACCAAACTGTCTGGGAGACCTTTATATTCCCTCCATTTCTCTGTTTCACTACCTTAGTAGATGGATAAATTGATTTTTTTTTTCCCCTACCATTTTCTCAGAAAAATTCAGTACACAGATAAACCTGCAATTCTCTACTGCCATCTGAGACTTCCTCTTTCAATCCACAGTCCCAGCTAAAACAAACACTTCAAGTCTTCCTGGGGATATTGTGCTTCTCACCTGGCAAGGGCCACGTTTAGTCTGTCCTTTCTGGCTTTGTAACTTCAGTAAGTGGTCAAAGGAGGAGCAGCAAATACTGAGCAGTTCCCAAAACACCACTCATTTTCTGCAGTAGCCTCTTATGCTGAAAAAGCACAAAGCCATTTACATGATCTCATGAGTTAAAAGCAGAGAGAAAGGAAAAGGCCCAGATGTGCTCAGATTTAAACTGCTTCTCTCAGTGCAGCCCTGAGCTTCCCCTCCACCTGAGGGCAGTAAGAGTTTCCAGAACTCTCTGTTGGATTTCCACTGAAGTTCCTCTTGAGGGGGCTGGATTCATTAATGCAAACACACTGAAGCAGTGCTAAAAAACACACGGACTTGGTTCATCTGTGTCAAAGAGCAAGGCCAGCAGTCACGGGCATTTATTCCAAATTGGACCCCTTTTCTGCAGGAAAATGAAAAGACCATGAAAACAATGATTCTGTGCAAGCACTTGGTTTGGTGTCTCTTTTCTGATTTCCAGCTGGCAGCAGCTCATGGCACGGCTGCCAGGTACACACAGCACCAAGGAGCCATGGCAGCAGCCAGGAGAAAAGCTGGGACAAGCTCAGCAGGTCAGGAAGGGCTGGGCAGCTCCACAGCTTCCACCCCAAACCATTCCATGGGTCTGAGAAGTGCTGGCACAAGTCAGGTGCCCACACCTCGTGATTTCATTGGCAGCTATTTGCCTGTATCTAACAGAATACTTCCCCCTAGGAGCCCTGGCTGGAATGCAATTAGTTTATTAGTTAATTATCTAGAGGACCTTAAAACCCAGGAAGCAGCAACAAACAAAACGGAGCTGAGCCTGGAGGAGAAATCTTTGTATCGGACAGAAACACAACAGGAATAAATCACAGGGGTTTCATCCTGGAGAATTATTGTGTTCTGTTATTGGCAACACGTACCCTCAACAACTACAGCCAGACAGTCCCTGCCCTTCATTATTTCCCAAGTGTTCAGTGATAACGAGCCACATCTCATTAATCCTCCTGCCTTTGGGGGTTATGGACACCAAGCACAAACCAGTGCAAGTTCAGGCTCTCTGGCCTGACAAAAAACTGCTGCCCAGCCCTGCTGGAAGATGGAAAATACACATCTGTAATGAGTCCCTTCCACCTGGAGTTTGGATTAATATTTTCCGTACCCAGCAGCAATTAGAGCACCAGACACCTCGAGAAAGTGAAAGGTGGCAAGGGGAGACTGCTGTGGTGTTTTTATTTGTTAAATGATGCAATGCACAAGCCAAGTTCACCCTTAACAGCACACTAGTCAGGAGGGCAATAATCAGCTACCAGAAAGGAGCTGTTTTTCATAAAGACCCCTCCCCTGGCTCTGCCTTTCTTCTTGTGTGCTCAGCTAGAGCAATTAAGAGAATAATCTGTAGGAAGCCTACCCCCAAAAGCCTCTCACAGCTTTCTCCAGCTGTTTCCTTCTCTTTGTTGCCAGCCAAGCCAAGCTCTGAAGAGATGGCTCACCTCAGCAGGACTCCAAGCTCTACATCTGCTCTGGGGGCATAATCTTTGCTGGCTACATGGAAGTGGTCTTTAAACTAATGGAGTCACCAGACTAAGCAAAAAATCCTCTTCTCTGAACCCCCACACAAAGGGTTTATTTTCAATTTCATTTCTCGATGGGCATTTTCAAGATTATTATCTTTTTTAATCATCATAATGCTGCTTTGCTACACGCATTGCTCTTCTAAAAGGACTTTACTGCACTTTACAAATGCAAATCTGCATCATCTCTTTACAAATTCAGGCTCTCTACAGTGGGTTGTCCAGCAACACAGAAAATCCCTGGAAGAAGTGGAACTGGCATTCAGTGACCATGAACTCTCCCAGACCATAATGCTGCCCCAAAAACAATGCTGAGAGATACAGAAATATGTTTTAAAAATGAATTTGAGCTTCCCATTCACCAAGAAAATAGAGTGTTCCATCTTAATTACAGCAAGGGGTTGGAAAAAAAGCTGTGTTTGGAATTCCTGTGAAGTGTGGAGAGTGTCCCTAGCCCAGGGAGAAATCCACAGTGAAACTGAGATGGAGGGAGAGGGCAGGAGGACTGCATGGGTGAGGAGGAGAGCTCCAAAGCAGTGGAGCTCCTTTGGAGCAACACACTGAAACCACGGAGAGGTTTTTTGTGGCTCCTTTCTTTGTGCCTCCATGTAGAAAACACATTAATTAAATTAATATTAAATTAATAACACAGGATGAGGAAGGGAAAAGGAAAATTATTTCTTCTTATTTATATAGAACAGTGTATTTTCCTCCTGTGTGTGGAGGTTTCTCCAGTTCAGTACTTTACTGGGAAAAACCCCACTACTGCTGATCACTCCAGACATTGTCCAGAGAAGGTCCCCTGCTATAAAGCTAAAAGAAACTCACACTGAACTTTATAGTTGATGAATACAATTTTGCCTTTTTAAGGTAGAAAATTTCTGAGAAGCCCAGAGAAGTCAGAGAAATGCAGAATAAAGTAGTAATTTTCATCACCCAGTGGTTTCCTGGCTAAAAGAATTTCCCATGGACAGCAGAAACTTATCTCACATGCTCAACAGGCCCATTTCCTCTCTCTGGAAACCAAAAATTCTCTTTTGAACTCCTGGGATTGTGAATTGTCACTCCCTCCACATTCATTACCCAGCTGCCATCTGCCAGGAACTAATAAAAACAAGTTACCTCATGCTCCTAAGATAACTAATCTCATCACCTTTGGAGAATCATTAACAATGAAGAAATGCAAGTTTAATAATCCCTCCCTTGGGACTTGGAGGGCTGGGCAGGTATTATCATAAATGAAATTCATTTTTGTTGTGTATTCCAGAACATGAGTTCCCATGTAAGACAGAAAAACTAAAGACTGGAAACAAAGCCTGGAAAAGTCATGCATTGTGCTTTGCTTCCCCAGAGGGGACAGCACAAAACATGGCCCAAAGCTCAGACTGAAGCTTAGCTGTGCACCAGCCTTACTAAAATAATTCAGCACAGAAAGGGACCCCAAAAAGAACATCAAAAGGACTCTCAGATGATGTGTTTCTGCTTCTGAAGCATAACAACAGAACCTGCTCATCATCACAGCATAAAAACTGATTCTCTCAATAAGGAATTTGCTGACTCCCACTCCAGCAGACACTGTTACCCACAAAGAGCTCCACAATCTGTTGTTTGAAATGCTTACAACATCTGCTTCTGTGTTTGTCATAAAAACATGGAAGTAAACAGGCAGGCAAAACCCCATCAGAGCCTCCCAGCTGGGCAGGGTCACCCTCCTCCACAGCCCTTCAGCAGCTCCCAAAGCTCCCCAGCACTGAACTGCTGCCACCTGCAACCACCAGGTTTATTTCCTCATAGAAGAGACTTTTCAACCCAAACCCTGGCATTACAGCAGTGGATCACAAGGAGAAACAAACCTTCAAACCCAAATTCTGGATGAAATTCACCCAGGTCCAATCCCACAGGGCATCAAGGGCAAGCAGAGGAAAATAGTTTAAAAAAATTCCAGTCTGTAGTGCTAAGGTTATAACCTTTTCCCACAAATCTCACTTCTGCTCTGGTCTCTAAACTACCTTTTAATAAAATCAACTGATAAAACTGTGGTGGGGTAGAAATCAAACTTTGAAGTGTCTAAGCCCTGAAGAAACACCTATTGCTGCTCCTGTACACCCCAAAGCTGCTTGGTTACTCTCATCCTTGCTGACAGCATCACTTCAAAGCAGTCAGTGCACAGTCCTCATCAACTCAAACTGCCTTTTGCTCAGGTCAGGGTCAGGATTTGAGGCCCTGCCTGCAGCCCAGAGTGGAGGGAAGTCCCAGCAGTGACACATCCAAGCTGGCAGCCCCCAGTGCCAGGGCTCTGCACCCCCTCCCAGTTGCTCTGCTCTCTGCCAAGTGTACTTCTCAGGACCAGAACAGCCTCATTTACTGCTCTGTGTTGGCTATTTCTGTTCACATCACAGGGCTTAATTAGGCTCTTGCAACTAAAATTACTTTTTTTGGACTAATTTGTATTAGAAATGCTTTAAAAAAAGTTATGTCTGCTCCCCAATGAGATGTCAGCTGCACTCGTCCCCTGCTTCGTGTCAGCTGTTTTAGAAAAATCTCCTTCATTGCAAAACTCTTGTTGCCTTTCAGGCTCCATATCTCTTTTTGTCACATCCACAAAGCTCAGGTCCAAATCATCAACCAGCTGATAGATTCTTTCCAAATAATTTAAATCATAGACTCACAGATGTTGGGAAAAGCCTCCAAGATCAAGTCCAATGTTTGACTGAATCCCACCACAAAGGGCCACACTTACTTGCTTTTGGAATAAAGCATGGGTGAAATAATGCCCACAGCATTTTTCATGCAGATGTTGAAGGGAGCTCCCACAGCAGCCCAGCTCTGCTCTGCAGCCTTTCCTAGCCTGAGCTTGCTTTCCAGGTCTCCTGCAAAACCCCACCTGAGGAAAGCCCAGTTTTCCCAGGGCTCTGCCTCCTCCTCACCCTTGAGGCTTTGGCAGCACTCAGCCTTTACATGAAAGCTCTGGAAGAGCTGCCCCCAGTGACAGCCTGTTCCAAGCCCCCAGTGCTCTGTGTTTCCCCCTGTACAAGCCCAGCAGCACCATCAGCAGCCACTTCCCTGTGGTTGTTATTTCCACGTGTCCCATCCCACTGGAGCTGCAGGATGAGACATCTCCCTCTGCAGGAAAAGGCTGCCCACATCCCCCAGGCTGAGACTGCAATTGCCTGCTGAGCCCGTGGACTGAAGAGGGCCTGCCTAAACATTTTGGATTAAATTCAGTATTTTTGTTCCTGTTCAGGAAGGCCTCAGCTCCCTGGAGGTGCCTGCACAGGTGTGGCAGCAGGTCAAGTGCCTCATCCCACAGCAAATGTTTGTCCTTTATGACACCGAGCAAAATATGAATTCTGAGCTATAAAATCTTTAATTTCTACTCAGTGAAAAAATCTAAGGCAGATGGGAAGCAGGAAGGAGAGTCTGAGAAAACTCATTATTACAGAATATGAATTATTACCCACAAGTCTCTTAGGTCACCTCTGCTCTGCTGGGGAGCACAGAGAATCCTTGCACGAGGCTTATTAAAACACAGACTATGTGACAGAATGGGGCTAGTCCCTACCTAGGCTGAACAAGATCCAGGCATCCTTCTCAAGCACTTAAACTCATACTAAAAATCACATTAGCAAAACACTAAAATGAAGCAAAGTATCTCAGAGTCCAGTTTTTGCCCCATCATCCCCTTTCCACCGTTTTTGCTGCTGGACACAGCAAAACCAGCACTGTGCACAGGCTCCCAGCTGGCAGCCCAGTGTCCCCAGTCCCTGAGCCCATGTCCCCCAGAGCTGCTGTTCCCAGGGCCACTCCCAGCCCAGGCACAGCCCCAGGGGACACGGGAACCCCGAGAGACAAGGCAATGCTTGCTGCTGTGTGTGCTGCAGTGATTCCTGACTAAGAGGCCGGGAAAAGCTGGAATAAGGATTTTCTCAGGCACTCCCAGCAGTTGCTCAGCAAAAAATATCAAGTGTGCTCCTGCTCTGTGGCATCAAGGCCAGGCTGGACAGGGCTTGGAGCACCTGGGTGTGTGGAAGGTGTTCTGCCCATGGCAGGGGTGTGGAATGAGGTGACCTTCAAGGTGCCTTCCAACCCAAACCACACTATGATAATCTGAGATAAAATCCCTTTTCTTTCAACTAAAAGGTCTCTAGCAGATCATATTTAACCACAGAGTTACAAACTTTTAGTTTTTTTATTTCATGCACATGAACTACTCTCTTCCCTTTCATACACACAATCCTACTGAGAAGCTTCACTTCTTACCTCCTTTTTATCTCCAGAGCCTCTTCTCCCCCCGGGCATGTTTTTAATGGCCTTACCAAGTGGCTGGTAATTAACTTTTACTCTGGTTTAGTTATTGACCGTTTCCCAGGAAAGATTATGCAGAAAAACACTTTCACCCATAGCACAGCTCTAGCCAGAGGTAAAACACAACACCTAGGAACAGATAAGTCTTTTTTTTTCCCCCTTCTGGGAGAGTAAGTAACCATGGATGCACAAGAAACAATGCCTGCAGATAAAAAAAAACCTCTAGATAATCATGTTTGTCACAAGAGATTTGCAAATTTCTTTGAACTGATATATTTATATCCTGCTAATTATTTGAGAAAAATCTCAGAGACCTTATCACAGACAGTCAATGGCACAGTTATATTTTTTTTCCCTTCAGGTCTAGGTTTCTTTTAAGTGTATCCCTCAAACTTTCAAGTTGGCTTTTCACAGTTTCCAGTCATTTTAGTAGCTTACACCTACAAAAACGCCCCTACCCTAGAATGCACTTGAGCAATTTGTCAGGAAACATCTCCAGATTTGAAATCCATTGGAATTTTTCCACAACCAGCCCAGGTCATGTTTTGACTTCACTGTAAATACTCCCTCTCCTGTTCTTACTCTGCTTTTCCAGGAAAAGCACAGGACACTGCTGGTCCTGCTACACCAACACCACACAACACACAGTAAGTTGTACAAGCAGGAACCAAACACAGGTAGGTCACCTCAGGGTCCTTTTTCCTTTATAGCCTCTGGAATGGCAATTTAGGGAATGTTCTGCTCAGCAGCTTTTCAGCTGCTGCTTTTCCCTCACCTCTTAAAGGCATAAAGGAGGCAAAAAGTCATAGGAAGGCTTTGAAGCAACTCTACACCTGGCCTGGAGGAGTGGCCAAGCTCGAGGTCCTCTCCCTTCCAGGAGGAAAAGGGGAGTACAGCATTGTGCAGGCAGCTGCAGACCCCCAGGTCCATTTGTGTCACCTCCACCAGTGCCCCGGGTGGTGCCTCCAGGACACTGCAGCCGAGAGCACCCTCCATGGAAAAGCCCAGACAGCCAGGGGATGGGAGATGGGAACTCCTGCTGGTACCTCTGCCCAGCCCTTCCAGAACCTGGAATGGTACCAGCACTGCACAGGCTGCCCTCACTGCAGGGACAGAGCAACCTGCTAGAGACAGCAATTGTCAGACCCCAAGCAGTTCCTAAGTGTCTCATTTTCTCAGCAGATGAGCTGATGGAAGTCAGCTTGACTTGAAGTTACATCAAACACCCCAAGTCTGAGCAAGCTGAACTTGGATCCAACTGGGGAAAAATCAGCTTTTCCTTAGACATGACAGGAAATGTCCAGCACTCGGTACTGAACCATCCCCACCTCACCCACTGACACCACAGGGAAGCAATTCCATCTGCAGAAGCAGCCCTTGTAAAAAGGGTTTAAAAACATCCCAAAGTACAGCTGCTTCTTCACCAGCAGGCCAACGCTGGCTAATGGAGCTTTGGCCTGCAAATCATGTCACAGGCAAGGTCATCATGTTCTCCTGTGCCACTGGAAGCTGACATATTTCAAAAATAACATGCTTTAAATTTTTAAATTTAAAACATGCAGAGTAAGCAGAAATTCCAGATGTCTTCATGGAAGCAGAGATACCTCACACACAGAGCAATTCCTTGTTTAAAGCTCAGTGGCTCACTAATTCAATTCCTATTTTGTTTAAATGCTTTAACAGTCTTTTGCATATTACAGTACTGAGCACTAGGCTGCAATGTTACTTGATTAAAGTAAAATTTTATTATTTCACTCAAAATTCAGTGAAACAAAACTAATGAGTCATAAGAAGTCACTCACAAACAACTTTATATGAACATACTTTAATTTCTGTAATTAAACAGCCAACCTGATGTCCCTTAGTGGCAGATTCTCTGCTGGTGTCAACTGTCACAATTCTCTTGACCTCAGTAAGGAATATTTGGATCACCTGAGACCCATTTCTTTTCACAGAGGCAAATCACAATCAACAGTGATTAACCAATTAAACTGCTCCAACAACTATTTTATCATTTGTAAGGAGTCCCAGTGCCTGATAGAAAATACATATTATGAAATATGGCTCTTTTCCCCATGCAGACACTGCCAGCACAGCAGAAGCTGCTACCAGAGCCTGGCTGCAAAGGGACAGCTCCCACTGCTTCCCTTGGGAGTCACTGGGACCCCAGGCATAAAGGCAATCCTTTGTCTCCTCTAAAAACATAGCTGGGATCCATTAAATAGCCACAGATCCAATTTGCAGCTTTTGAGGCCAAAAAGTGCCATAGCTCCCATATTCTGGCCTCCCAAAAATCAGAGTCCATTCCATTGCACAGGCTACTCCCTCAGGAAGAGCTGCATTTGTGACTGGTGGTGAGGGATGTTGGAACTGAACCTGCCCCAAACCTCTGGGCTTGCACTAAAGGATGCTGGAAATGCAAAACTTCTGGCTGCAGCTCCTGGGAGCAAGGCAGGTTTTATTCCCCCCTTTGTTATCTCTCTCCTGCATTAAACAATTCGTGTCAATATATTGTCAATAGCACTGTGTGCCACTTGTGATAGAAAAATTTACTTAGAGTTTAATTACATTTCAGAAGCCCCCGGGAAAACAATGGAAAGTGGGAGTGGGAGAAGAGGGAGGGAAGCATTGTCAGAGTAGAAAGTTCTATGCTATTTTCCCTTTTTTTTAATGTGAATCTTGGACATGAATTACTTAGTGAAATTCCTTTACCACGTGTACATCCTTCTCGGGTGACTGGAATGAAAAAAACAAGAAGAGTAATTTGTGATCCCAAGCTTGTGGATGCACTTAGACCCTGGAGTCACTTTGGGAGGACCCCCTCAGCACAGACTGAGCCTGAACAGCAGCATCCTCCCTCAAAACAGAATCACAAGGCCACTCATTTTCTGTTTGTGATGAGCTTGGTGAAAGAACCCCAGCACAAACCAGCAGGGCTGCTCTGCCTCTCCACTTCCACAAAAAGAGGAGGGAACAAACCTGATGGAGGGCAGGGGTGGGGAGAATGACTCCAACACACAGCTCAAAGCACTGCTCAACTCATTATCACAGCCAGGAAAGAAAAGGCATTTCAACCCTAACAGAAAACATCCAAATCACACTAAGATTATGCGTGGGAACTACAGGAAACACAAAGTTTAGAAATGACATTTTGAAGGTAGAAGACAAGAGCAAACTCAGATAAAAGGCCACGGGAAAAAGTAGATCCTATGCAAATTTTTTTTTTTAAAAAGTATTCTGGCTTTGTTGCTTTCTATAAAACCTTGTCAGAGCCTCTTCCCTGGAAGGAAAGCATCTGCCAGAGCAAGAGGAACTGCGAGCAGCAGATCTGAGTCAGGGGAACAAAAGCAGAGCAGCAGAGTAGAAAGAAGTCAGCAGCCAGTCCCCACCAGTCTGGCACACAATAAAACAGAGCAGCAACCACAGCTTCGGTGAGACACAGCACAGGAGCTGCAGACGAGATGAACAGATGGAAAGACAAAGCCAACCAGGAATCAAAATGCACAGTTCCAGCAAGGACACTCCCTGCCAGGGTACATTTTGCAGGCTTTCGTTCCATAACTGGGTCAAGTGAGTTTTTTTTTCTTTACCCTTTAACTGCTGCCTGAAGTAAAAAAGTTCTAAAGCGAGAATGGATCCTAAGAAACACCAAAAATATTCTGAGCATGTATGGGAAATAAAGCAATGGATGAATATACAGTATGCAATGTAAACAAATCTGATTTTGGCATAAGATTTAACTGGGGTACAGAACAGGGCACTCCATGAAAATATATGGAAGGGGATGAAATACAAAGTGATTTTCAAAATGACTGGAGAGGTTGGGGAGATACATATAAATATATATATATGTATACACAATTCTGACAGATGGCAAAACCCCTCAGTAATTGCATTCAATTTTCTTATCAATAGGAATTAATTTTCCCCCTTAATCTAAAGGGTTTCTCAATACTCCAGCTAAATTTGTGATGGTAATAACAATATACTTCATTCATTAGAATTCCAGGACCACACGTTTAGGAAGGGATCAACTAAAAACTCAGGAGCACCCCTGGCTGTCCAGGCACGTGTACAAAAGGCAGTCACTACTAAATAATGCATCCCTGGCAGCAAACTCTGCACAGACACCCCCACAAAAGGCTCCCCTCCCTCTGCCCCTGCACTGGAATCACTCAGACACTGCCCCCCAGCATATGTGGGGATAATCCCGGGCAGGGAAGACTCCAAGTGCTGAGCACATCTGATCTGGACTGAGTGGGAACACAGGCTGGCCATGGTGCCCCAGCCTCCATGGGAGGGGGCACAGCAGCCTCACACTGGCACAACACACAGCCCACCACGCCCAAGAAACCAGAATTTAGGGAATATTTGACCTGAGACCCCCATAACAGCACAACAAGGGCAAAGGTGTTCAGGGCTGGAGATGATGCTCATTCCTCTGTAAAAGCAGGTCTGACCAAAGGCTGCTGCTGCCAAGGGGAGGACTCCCAGTGCCTCTCCTGGAACACGGAGGGAAAGGGGAGCCCTGCTGGAGCCAGGGGTGAGGAGAGCCACGGCAGCAGCAGCTCTGAGTGCTCAGCTCTGGCAAGGAGACTGGGAGGCACTCAAGAGACCTGAGCCCTCTGCCACATCCTGCTGGGCCATCTCTGATGAGTCATTCGTCCTCTGGCCCTCTCTTCTCCCGTCCTTGTCCCTCGCCCAGCTCCTCCCTGCAGCGCTCCTGCTGTGGTTACACAAGTCGAAAGCACAGCGCACCGAAGCCGCTGACACCGATCGAGGCCTCGCTGGACTCCTGCTCAGAGCTGAGCTTGCCACTTTTATGTCCTGCTGGCCAAGAACCAGCGCTTGGTCTCCTGCCAGCCATCTGCACTAGAGCTGAACAGAGACACAAAGCCACTGAGACGCTGAGAGCATGGTTCCAGACACGGCTTTGGAACAGACACCAGGAAGGACACACGAGTTTAGGTTCAGTTTTCAAATGGTTAGGCATTTTGTTCAGTTATTACACAGGTTATTCCTTCTTTCTCCTCAAGTGAAGAATGTCTTTAGAATGACTGGAGTGTATATAAAAACCTTCAGACTAGTTAAATTTAAGAGTAAATGAAGAAATAGACAAGATGTGCACAGGTAAGAAACCTCACATTCACACTGAATTAAAATTATAAAAAGCTGAAAATTATAAAATTGGAATAAGAGTATAAAATATTTATTCTAGTAATGGAGACATTAGCAAGCACTATTGGGTGGCATTAAGAAATAGAAAATTTACATTAAAACAACACAAAATACAGAAAATAATACAAAATTGTCCTGCTAAAGTGCTATGATAAACATCCCATGTGAATGGAAGGAACAGTCTAGTACCAGTGTCACAGAAGCAGCCTCAGATTTTCACAGCAAACAGCATCAACTGAAGAGTTTTCTCTGCTCACACGAGTTTGAAAAGGGACATTCTCCAAGAACACACTTCAGGCTGAACTGAATCCCCTCCCAGCCAGCAGCAGGGGACAGTGCAGCACACCAGCAGTGCCCAGTGTCCCTGGCACAGCCCAGCTGAACCCCACGGGTCACTGGGAGGGGGAGGCTCAGGGCAGGGCAGGGGGGCAATTCTCACTGCTGAGGGGCTTCTCTGCCCAGTCGGAGCTGCAGCAGCACATCAGCCCCGAGTTACAGCCCACAGCCTGCCCCTGCCCGGCAGCAGGAACTGAACCACTCAGAGGTGCAGCAAGGTCCCAGCACTGGCACCCTTGGGACCTGCACCCTCGCCTGCCAAGCCCAGGCACAGCCCCCAGAAGGGAACAAAGCCTCCTGCACCCACCCAGGCCACCCCAGAGCAACAGGGAAACGGAGCCCTGTGCAGCTGGATGCCCCCATCTCCACCACCTGCTCCGAGAAACACGTGGGTATCCAGCAGAGAAAAAGGAGTTTCTCAGCATTCTCAGCTCTGTGTCCTGTGCCTGGAAGGAGGCTGTACAGCAGGCCAGGAGAAGGGCTTTGACAGCAGACACCTCGTAACTCTGGCAAATGGGGGGCATTGCCTGTCCCTACCAGCCTGGCCTGAATCTGAGGGGGTTGTTTTGGGGGGTAAGAATTACCCTTTTTAACACTCCCTGCAACAGAAAGCAGTGTTACACCACTCCTGTCAGGGGATGGAAACGATGCCAGCCTCAGAGCTGCCTCGGGATTTCTCTTGAGGGAAACACAGCACAGAACCAGCTACCAAGACCAAAATTAACCCTATCCCACCCAAAGCACGCGTTAAGAAATGCACTCTGCACGCAGGATGGAAGTGAAACTTCCCAGAGCTGACGGAGCACTGCAAAGCAGAAAATCGCTTTAATTCCGCTCATGTTCTCAACCCACAGCCTGTAGGATGTGAACTGATCAGTGTTGGTGTGCTCTAGGAGAGGCCACCAAAAGCCAGGCTAAGAAAGCTCCGATTTTCCCAGATTTTCGACCTCCCCGCAGGCTCACCCAGCACACGGAGCAGCATCGCACCGCCATCTCTTGGCAGATGTTTGTAACAGCGCAGCTACACACGGAGAAATTCACATTTACAAAACATCAGAAGCTATAAACAGAGACATATTTCTCTGACAAGCCAAACAAAAACAGGTTGAAAGTCTAGCCAAGGAGTCTATATCCACTCCTCTTTCCTGACTCTCAATACTTGCACTTAATGTTCCATACCCTTCAAAAAACAAACAACTGAATAATTAAATATAGTCTAGACCCCCATTTCCCTTTTTAAAAATTTTTGTACAAAAGAGCAACTAATTTTTAAAGCCAGCTTATATAAGCATATAGCCACTATTCTGAACTCAAGGTTTTACCCACTTGATAAAGAGTATCAAAGTACCATCAGACTTATGGGCAAAAATATGGCTCAAAATTCTGGGTTCTTTCAAGTATATCAAGTGACAAATAACATATCCTAAGCAGCAGGGAGCTGGGTTTCTTTATTTTCTAAAAACCTTTGTCAAGCCTTTGGAAAAGAGATTGTTCATCCAGCTCAGAGCTGTAAAATCTAGTCTAAGAGCAAGTCCCTGAAACAATTTGGGGATTTAGTCCTACTGAAATCCCGTGGCACTTGGGGGACTCAAATTTTATTCATGATTTCTGTAACTACGTGCAAGTCATGAACTAAAATACTCAACACAGTCTTGGCAGGCCCAACAGAGTTAACACCCCTAAACCAGAGGCTCCAAGCAGTGGTTTTTAGGGAGACAGCAGCAGAAAGCAGTTAAAAACAGCTCCTACAGAGCACCAAGCCCATTCACCATCACCCCATCTGAGTGATCAGAAACAATTTGCAGCAGTCCAACATCGAGCCCATCAAACGGGGCTCTTGGCAATGTTATAAGAGAATGACAACAGCAAGATCTGTAAAAAACCACCCAGAATTATGAAGTTGCAAACACTGGGAGATAAACAAGGTCACTGACTACCTCCTCGAGATGCAGCTATATGGATTTGACCTTTCTGAAAAAAGTGGTAATTTCAGTGAAAATAACCTTTCATTTCCAAGGGAAAGGGGAGTAAGTCATGTCTCCTGCCCTGGCAGTTTATGATGAGACTCCCAGCCCTAATTTAAAGGTCACCAACAATCCTTTGAAAGCAAGATTGCTTTTCACTTCATCCACGTTTCATGTAATGTGGTCAGAGCTGACTAGTCCACAACAGCAGAAGCACTCAGCCCTCCCTCCAGGGATCATCACCTCCCTGAACACCCCAAAATTACATCAGAATAATCAGTAAATAGGACTGCTGGCACAAAGGATTATGTGGCTGATCTGTATTACAGTTCTATCACTGTTCTCACCCTTGCTATGCCACTCTTGAAACCCAGCTACTGCTGCACTAAAACCAGAGCTCCAGATGTTTTCCCAACAGGAACAGCACTCACTCCACCTCTGCCTGCTCAGCACTTGGTGATGGGGCTGGATGCACAGGACATGCTGGGGGAGGTGGAGCCAGAGCAGGACTAAAGACCTCAGGGATACATTGCTAAAAGTGTACACATCCCTCCACTGCCCACAAACCTCCCCGGGACCCTCCCACTGGGGGTTTGGGTTGGATTTGTGTGTTCAGGACAGCTGCTGTGAGTGCTGCCACTGAAGGGGCCTTGCACATGCCCAGAGGCACAGAGAGCCCACCTCTCCTGGCTCCCAGTTACAGCACTGCCAGCACTCCCCAGACCAAGAGGCTTCCACAGAATCCCAGAGAGGTCCCACCCATCCCCCCTGCCATGGCAGGGACACCTCCCACTGCCCCAGGCTGCTCCAGCCCCAGTGTCCAGCCTGGCCTTGGGCACTGCCAGGGATCCAGGGGCAGCCCCAGCTGCTCTGGGCACCTGTGCCAGGGCTGCCCAGGAATTCCTTCCTAACATCTGATCTGAACCTACCCCCTGCCAGTTGAAAGCCACACAAACCCGGTGTTGCATAGAACATTAAGATGAAAATTGAGGGATTACATCAAAATTAATAACTCTGAAGGGTAATTAATTATGAAGAAACTGAAATCCTACGTAAGCTAACGTTTTATTTCTTTTTTTTCCCCTTCTGAAACATTCTGTGAGACAGAACATTTAGCATTTAAGCATTATGCCTTTGAGATAAATTGTATTTAAAGGTTACAGCACAAAACTACATCTCTCAGTCCTATACAAGATGGTTTATTAATTGCCCTGGATACACACACACATAAATTTGTTTGGGTAATTTGATGAGGGGAATTGATTTACTATCACAGTGAAATACTACATTAAACACACATAATTCATTCTTTATACAGCTCCTCCCCCCTTAAAAGCATTCTGTCTGACTGCAGGCCACACTGAATTATTATTCTGTAATCATTAAGTGATTTATTTAACCACAGCACACACAGTTAATATTAATCTATATTCCTATTCTAATTTCACCTTCATGTTTTCTGTTGTCCTACCAACAAGGAAAAATTATGAATTTCATTTAAACCAAAGTACAGTTAGGGAGCAGCAAGACAAGATAAGGGACATTTTTATTCCCAAAACATATCTTTTTCAACAAAGCAAATTTTCAAAAAAAAGCAACATGAAATCTTTTTGAAACCATAAAGAGTACAGAATCACCACAGTGAAAAATTTGTAATATACTAAGCAAATGTTGCTTGTGGGGGAAAATACCCAAACCCTGACCCATTTTTATTACTGTCAAATTATTTAATAAATGAAATGCTCAGCCCAAGATGCTACATATGAGAACTAGAAGGACTTTTGCCATGATCCATCACACCCGACCAAACATTTGCTCGAGATCAAAATGGTTATTCCTCACTCAACCTCCCATTTATTCACAAAGCAGTACAGTTTTCCATCAGCCTTTGCTCCTGTGCATTTTCAGAAACCTTGCATTCCAGTGCTTCTTGAGAGACATTAAGCAGCAAGATGAAACACTCACAAGTGACAGCAAACCACCAAAAAGAACCACTCCAGCCAGAGTATTACAGGCCATTTACTAGTATTTACTAGTGATGAGAAATCAAGAGCAGGAAACTAAATTATTTATTTTAAAAAGGAAGCTAAAAAATAAAAAAAAGGTATTTTTATTACACCCTGTTTTATGAGATACAGGATGAGACCTGGGGAAAAAAGGAAGCATCTAGATTCTCTGAGAAGTCAGCTTCAGTCAATGCAGTCCTTTGGGGTAAATTGAGATGAAAACACTGAATGAAATGTGTATATGCACACGCCAAGGGGGCAGAGATACACAGAGGTACTCCCCAGGTGCACACCTGGCCTTTTCTGTGACCCAGTTATCTTCAGCACAGATGGCAAAGTCGAGTCCCAGAGGAACACAAGGTGAGCTCGGGGGAGTACCCTGAATAATGGAGAGCACACCTCCACAAAAAATAGATCCTGACACCACAAACCTCTGCTGCCAGCGTGCAGCACAATCTGCAGGGAACGTGCAGTGCAAAGGCTAAGAAAACCCCCAAAATGAGCGTCAACACCCCCCGAAATGAGCGCCAACACCCCCCGAAATGAGCGTCAACCCCCCCCGAAATGAGCGTCAACCCCCCCCGAAATGAGCATCAACACCCCCCGAAATGAGCATCAACACCCCCCAAGCCAGCTCTGAGAGCTGGCAGTGAGGCTGTGAGCAGCAGCACTCCCACCCTGGCACCACACAGCCACTGTCACTGTGTCACTGCCAGCTCTAACGGGGGACTGCAGCATCAGCTGAGGGTCCCCCGGGGGCACCGACACACAGGACCTCGACAGCCACCCGTGGG
Organism: Promerops cafer; assembly: GCA_013398275.1. Classification (NCBI taxonomy): domain Eukaryota; kingdom Metazoa; phylum Chordata; class Aves; order Passeriformes; family Nectariniidae; genus Promerops; species Promerops cafer. The sequence continues at coordinate 282,665 of VZSE01005901.1, forward strand.
CAAGCAAAGCCTCTCTGGGAGGCCACAGGACTCCTGCACTCAGCCACCCGTGGGGCTGAGGACACTGGGAGCACAGCCCCGTGAAAACACAAAAGCCACCACACCACACTAAGCACGACCCAGAGCCCCTGCACAGCCCCCCAGAGCTGCACAACGTTCTGGGGGCAGGCAGGACAGCAGAGCCACGGGGATCCTCTCTCAGCCCCGTTTTCTCTGGCAGAAGGGGCAGCTCTGCCCCTGGCAAGCAGCAGCAGCACATTCAGTGAAACCACCAAGCCCAGTTGGCAGCACGGGTTTGCTGAGCCTGCTGTGTCACTGGTACAGCCACTTCAACACTGCCTGCAGCCCCCTGGACCTGCCCATTACATATGTAGTCCATAAAAGACCCGAATGGTGTGCAAATTGATCTCCCTCATCCACAGGGAAATGCCCGAGGTCACTGATGTCAGATGAAGTTTGTTCATACAAGGCAGACTGGGAGCACAGAAGGAATTTGATGTGCACTTCAAAGGGAAGAAATTTGTCCAGTCCGGGAGGCAGTTCTGTGTCTCACTTGGTAATGAGTTTCTTTTGAAGAAATACTGTTACACAGGATTCTGTTTAACTGAAAGGCTGTTCTGTGGCTCTCTCCATTAACAGAAAGAATAATACACTCAGGAAAGATTCCCTGCAAAACATCAGCACAGTTTTAGCCAGGACAAGAGTGGCCCATCTAGTCTTGGTAAGTGGCTCACCTGCTGCTACCAGGCCAAAACAGGGGTCAATTTAATTACCTGAAATACATCAAGACTAATTTTCACAAAAAGACATTACTATTAATGAGGAATCCATTTGCATGGTGAGAGCTGAATTGTTCTCATTGCTCTAACTTTTTGCTTACATCCACGGATGTGGCAAAACGTTGAGTTAAAAAACTTTGTTACTCATCTCAAAGCCAAGACTTTGTGAGCACCCGTGTATTGGCCAAGAGATTTATGGTTCCTATGACCCAATCGATGCTGCAAGAGCAGCACATGGGGAGGGATGAAATGCAGAGCCCTGTGATAACCAAGAAAGAGCTCAACCACTGCTTAAAATCTTTCACGTGTCCCTGCGTCAGTTTTCTTATCTGCACGAGAAAGGAAACAAAGTTCGTCTCCCTCCGCAAAAGCACTCGGAGATATTTTGACAAACTGCGTTACTCAAACACAGCATTTTCCAAGGCCAGCCCTCCCTGCGCAGCTAAGCCACGCTTAACTAAGCTGATCTGCAAGGTCTCCTTGTCGGCATTAGCGAGCATCCTTAGCAGAGCCCTCCCGGCAGGGTGCGTTTCTTGGGAAGATGCGGGCAGCTCAGGAGCGCGCAGCAGGAGCGGGGACCCTGCCGGGGCCGCTCCCGGCCGGCAGCGAGCGGGCAGCGCCGGCCGAGCAGCGCCGCAGCCCAAAGCCCAGCCAGAGGGCACCTCCAGGGGCTGCTCAGCCCGGAGCGCACACGGACCGAGCTGGAAGCGGCCAAAGCAGTTTCCCAGCTACGCAATTAGCAGGAAGTGTTCATTACATTTTAATCAGAGAGGAATTGCACCTGTGGTCGGTCAGGTGTTTGTGGCTGGCTCTGAAGCACACAGAGCACAAGATAAAATAACTGCAGACTGCTCTGAGAATGGTTCAGAAGTGGGAAACACTAAAATAAGTGTTTGAGCTCCCCATTTTCAGTGGCAGAATGCTGAAGCAGGTGGGTGACCTGCAGTCCTCACCTTGATGTGGCAGGCTTCTCATACTGACAAAAACCAATAAAATCTTCATCTTCTGGCATCCCCACAATTCCCTGAGCACTTCAGAGCAGGCACTGCTATGCCACATCAAATTGCTCCTGTCTATACTTCTGGCCTAAACATTCAGCAGAACATTTATAGTCTACTGTTTCACTAGTAAAAAATAAAAATAAACTGCAAATGTTCTAATAAATCCAAGCACCTTCTTGCATTACAAGCATCGTTTAAGATGTGGCTGTGTGCCATGAACACACCTGAACAAAACCCTGCCAGGACATGGTTTTATCTCACCTGCCCAGCCAGCCCCACCTCAGTGTGCAGACACCAATCTGAGCTTGTCCAGCCTTAGAACACTGTCACTTTACTCCACTTAATGGGATATTGACTTTTTATACTTCACTCCCTGCAGATCAATATTCTAATAGACACAAGAGACTGGCAGAAGGATCCAGAGTACCTGCCCACCACCCTGATGGAGATGATGATCCATAAATGAAGGACAAACCGAAGGAAAAGTTAAACCTGACATGAAAAGAAGAGCAGCATAAAGAGAAGAGTCTTTAAATACAGGAATTTTTTAATAAGTATCTAAGATTAACTACAGGAGAAAGGAGACAGCCTAAAGCTGACACAGATAAGGCAGTTGAAACTCAGTGCAGCAATGACAGACTAGAGTCCCTTTGGAATGTCTGTGCTCAATGCCACAAAACCCCTTCGGGAGGCATCTCCAGTACATAACACAGGAAATGTGCTGCCTTTTATTGTAAAACAGCAGCTTTCAATATCTGAATAGGCCATTCAGAGATGTGCAAGGTAAAATAAAACACTTAAAAGGGATGACCTTATTCTTTCAGAGATTGGTTCCATAGGAAACTAGGGAGCCTTCAAAGAGGCTCCTGATCACTCTCCCTGGGAGGGCCCTGAAACCAGGACCCTTTGTGGCCAAAATCAGCACAAGCATCCTCAGCTGAGCTGATGGAGAACTGGCAACACGCCCAGCTGGAGAAAGGGTTGCACCAGATCCCCAAGAGCACCGATGGTAGCACACACAGAACTCCCCTTTTTATCACTTGGGATGGTTCAGCTTCCACCACACCAATTTGGAGTCCTCGATTCCTGGGCCTTTTGCCTACCAGAAAGACAGGGAAGTTTTCTCTCCAGTTTCCTCTAGACTAGGATCCTACTGAGTTTTCTGAGCTCATCTCCCTTAACTGCAGTTGATGAGCTACAGGTTCACATCCCCCAAGCTCCACCACCTCATTACAACACACAGCCTCAGCCACCAGAATTCAGCAGAGTGAGGTGAAGACACAAACTCACAGTTCAGGCAGAGCTAACCTTCCAAATTCCAGTTTTCAGAAAAATATTAAGAAATCCAACAAAGTGCAGAGAGATGTCACAAAAGTGATTTATGAGCAGAAAGCATTATTTATATAGGTGGAAAACCCCACAGCTTAATAAATGCAATGTAACAAAAGGTACCTGCAGTCACCCTAGAGACTGCAAAAGAAATTCCCACAAGCCTCAGATCAGCATCACAAAGTTCACCTCCAACTGACTCTTCCAGCTCCATTTTAAGCTGTCCTTCCACAACAATTGAAAACAAGCTTTCACCCATTTCTCACCCACCCTGGACCTCTCAACACTTTAACCCATTCATAGTTCAACACAACAGAGCCCTGGGTGAGATAAGGAGGAGGAAAACATTGGATTTTCCATGACCTTCTGCAGATTCTCAAACCCCTCTCCTGTACACACAAGCAGTCTGCTTCTTCTCCAACAGAGTAATGACTCATTACTTCAATCACTTCAAAATGGTAGAGGTCCATCTGGCACCACAGATCAGCAGCCAAATTAGTGTTTTGATCTAAAGGTCAACTTGGTAATAACAGAAGGCCCTAAACTGCAGCACATTTTAACATCACCAATCACTCAGCATTTCAGCATCTCTCAAAGCTGATCTGCCACCTTCCCCAGGCTGCAAAGGACCCCCAGAGTGAGAGCAGCTACCCCGAGGAGGCAGGGCTTGGAGGCACCAGGAGCAGCTGGGGGTAGACAAACCCAGAACAAGAGGCTGAGTTTAAACCCTTCCACCAGGGACATTCTGAGCAGTAATGAAGCACTGATGGTACAAGTTTAAATTGACCAAAGTCTTGCCCAAAACTAGATGGGCCAGACACTGGGAAGCACTGACCTCCAGAAGTGCCTCTTTCATACCTCTCCTTCTCTTACAGTCCCAGTGCAAAAACAAACCTTTCAATTATCCAAGAAACAGCACTTTGATTATCTTCACATCAACTCTATCCCCAGTATCCCCCATAAACACAGATTTCACTGTCCAAACTCACCAGCAACTCTCCTGCTGTTGCTCAGCTTCTTTTCCCAGACAGAAAGAAGGAGACAAAAGAAGTGACAACCCTTTCCACTTCCAGACTGTTGCAGAAAAAGGATCAGGAAAACCAAGCCAGTAACCATCCCATGGAAAAGCAGCCACAAGTAACTCCATCGTGGAGGAGCACAGAACACACTCCAAGAACTTCTGACTCTCAGTCCTAAGGGGGGGCTTATTTGTGGGTGTGCTAATTGAGTTCCAAATGGAAACACATGGCTCATGCAAAGGGAAAAAGCAGGTGAAATGATGTAACAGCTTCATCAACCTCAAACCCAAAACACCTGAGCCAGGGTAAGTACAAAAGCTAATGGAACCCCCAGCACAGGAGCACGAGCCTGGCTTTGTTTTCCCAAGACACGGGGAAGTTTTCAGCTCAGAAAGAGATCGTGTGAGATGCTTTAGAAGAATGTCATACATTGCACCAGCAGGACTTCCCTGAGCCAGGTTTAGATGAGAGATTGGGAAGAAATTCTTGGCTGGGAGGGTGGGCAGCCCTGGCACAGGGTGCCCAGAGCAGCTGGGGCTGCCCCTGGATCCCTGGCAGTGCCCAAGGCCAGGCTGGACACTGGGGCTTGGAGCAGCCTGGGACAGTGGGAGGTGTCCCTGCCATGGCAGGGGTGGCACTGGGTGGGATTTAAGGTCCCTTCCAACCCATACTGGTGTGTGATCCCAAGCCACCACTTGTTTCCATGGATTCGTGTCTCCCAGCATCCAGAACACTGATTTGGCTGGATTATGACCTGCCAAAAGCCATGGCCATGGCTTTTCCCACCTGCAGGACAGGAGCGTGTGGCACTGCCTCCCCTGCACGAGGGCTCGGCATCCCATCCGCTCATCAGACACGTTAACTTGTTAAAAAAGGAAAAAAATAAAGAAACAAACCCGAACATCTTTAAAATAAGCAAGGCTTGACAGCCACGTGAGGAATTGAAACAGCTCAGTGGTTTGCGATTAGTACTGATCATTGACTGAGCCCTTCACGCGCATCGCACGGAGCGGCAGCGCGATTCGGAGGCGCAGCCGCGGGCAGGCTGGGACGGACCGGAGGTGCTCCCACCGCCTTCCCCCGTGCCCCGCCAAGGGCAGCTGCGTGCCTGGGCCGGGGGGCGAGCGCGCCGGGCTGGAACGGGAGCGGGGCCGGGACCGGGCCGGACCGGGNCTGAGCGGCGGCAGCGAGGCCGTGGCCGTGGCGCTGTGGCCGCCCGGGGAGGCCCCGCCGGCCTTCCAGGTACCGGGGCGGGGGACAGCGGGGAGCAGAGCGGGGCAGGGACCCCTCCAGCCGGGCCCTGGGCACCGCCAGCGAGGCGGCAGCCACTGCTGCTCCGGGCAACCTGTGCCGGGGCCGCTCCATCCTCACTGTGAAGGATTTATCCCTAATATCTAATCTAAATCTGCTGTCTTTTAGTTTGTGTCTGTTCCTACTTGTCTTGTCACTCCACGATGCCTAGGAATTTGCTTCANTGGGACGGGAGCGGGACCGGGATGGAACTGGAATGGGAGCGGGGCCGGGGCGGGACCGCGCACCACGGCACCCGCCCCCTCCCGGCGCTGTCAGTCACTGCCCCGCCCAATCAGCGAGCGGCGCCCGCCCCGCGCAGCCAATGGGCGCAGGGATTTGGCGCGGGGGGCGGGGCGCGGGCATGGCGGAGCTGAGCGGCGGCAGCGAGGCCGTGGCCGTGGCGCTGTGGCCGCCCGGGGAGGCCCCGCCGGCCTTCCAGGTACCGGGGCGGGGGACAGCGGGGAGCAGAGCGGGGCAGGGACCCCTCCAGCCGGGCCCTGGGCACCGCCAGCGAGGCGGCAGCCACTGCTGCTCCGGGCAACCTGTGCCGGGGCCGCTCCATCCTCACTGTGAAGGATTTATCCCTAATATCTAATCTAAATCTGCTGTCTTTTAGTTTGTGTCTGTTCCTACTTGTCTTGTCACTCCACGATGCCTAGGAATTTGCTTCAGTGGTTTTAGAGAGTTTACAAACCAGATTGGAAAAGCTTCTAATAAGCCTTGGGAAAAAAACTAAGGTGTGATCCGTGTAGACCCAAATCTCCCTGAATTGCGTGGTGTGCTCGTATTTTACCGAAATGGGGAAGGTTGTGGTGGTTGAGGAACATTAAACTTGGTTTTGAGTAAAGCCAAGTGACTGAGAAGTTGCTGTTTATTTAAAAAAAAGAAACTTGCAAATGCACTGTCATCTTTCACGACACCCAGAACTTGCCAGGTACAAGCTGCTGTGAAATGTAATATTTAGTGATAGCACATCCTCCGGGCTTCTAAATAAAGCTGAATGCTGAGAAGGGAGTGAAAATATACCCGTGGCTGTCCTTATCTCTTGGTTTCCAAACGTAGCAGTTTCTGTCAGGGCTTGTTTTGCAACGCTCTGTGGTTCTATAACCATTCACCTGCTGGGGGCATCAGTGTAATTTTGAGAACCTGATTTTCTACTGGAATTAGGAGGAAGTGTGAATGCAACAAGAGATAAATTGAAAGTGTCTTCATTTTTAATATAATTGTGTATTTGAAATTCTGTGGTTTAGAAGAGCTATAGATTAACCTTAGAAGTAACTTATTGAGCATTTTGAAGTGTGAGAATTACTTTAACAATACCTTGATAATTCTGCAAATAAATACATCCATCAATAAGTATCTTTGGTATCTCTGTAAATGAAAATTGTACGTAATAGAGTAGATCTAATGAGCTGATTTTTTTTCTGCTAAGCATTTTTTGTGGCTGGGGGCTATTTTGAGAAATTCAGGCACTAACAAGACTATCAGTTGGTTTTTGGCCTATAGGGAATATCTGATTTGTATTCCTTCAAACATTTCAGACAAGTTTGAGTTGGAAGGTTACAGAAAAGCGACGCGTTCATGATTTGCATTCTGGGATCAGTCATTTACAGACAGAAACTTTTTAAAAATGCTGGTTTCGAGCCCTGCTGCTGCCCAGGCTTTGACTGCTGTTCTCTCTGCAGTACAGCCCCGACAGCGTGGCCGGAGCGGACGGAGAGCTCGACCCCACTGAAGTGACCTTCCCGGGCTGCGCCTGCCGCAGCAGCTCCTGCCAGGCTCCCGAGTGCCCCTGCCTGCGCCGGGGGCAGAGCTACAGCGGGCTGTGCCTCAGGCTGGCGGAGCAGCAGGAGCAGCCCTTCTCCAGGCCCGTGTTTGAGTGCAACAGCCTGTGCCGCTGCGGGGAGGGCTGCGAGAACAGGTTGGTGCAGCGGGGGCTGCAGCTGCGGCTGCAGGTGTTCCGCACGCGGAGCAAGGGCTGGGGAGTGCGCGCGCTGGAGCCCGTCCCCAGGGGCAGGTTCGTGTGCGAGTACGCCGGCGAGGTGCTGGGCTTTGCTGAGGCGTGGAGGAGAATCCAGGCCCAGACTCCACAGGAGCCAAACTACATCATAGCAGTGAGGGAGCACCTGCACGACGGGCGGGTCATGGAGACCTTCGTGGATCCCACCCGCATCGGGAACGTGGGCAGGTTCCTGAACCACTCCTGTGAACCCAATCTCTTCATGGTGCCAGTGAGAGTTGACTCCATGGTGCCCAGACTGGCACTTTTTGCAGCCACTGATATTTCTGCTGGGGAGGAACTTTCATATGATTACTCTGGAAGATTCCATAATTTACCAGCAGCTAGCAGAGACCACAAGCCTCTGGAGGAAGAGAACAGCCTGAGAAAACCTTGCTACTGTGGTTCCCGCACGTGTGCTTCCTTCTTACCTTGGGACAGCTCCCTCTTTTCCACACCAGCGACTTCTCCATAGCCTTTCAGCCTTAAACACACCTAAAAAATACTATTTTCCCTAGCAGTTAAATCAAACTCATTCTGTTCCAACAAGAAAGCACATGTGGGTTTGAAGAGCAGCAAAGAGACATGGTTTTGAGAATTAATTGTATGCAAAAACCTTTTCAAGGACTTTCCTAGGTGGATAGTACAAGGGATTATTGGAGCTTTGAGATGTTCCAAAATCAGTGACTAAGCCGGGCCTGGTGTTTTTGTCTGGTTTTCCTCTGACAGCTTGCTGTATGTTAAAGCACCTCTCTCAGTTTGTACCCTTCAGAATTTGTACCTTTGGCACTTGTACATGGACCGAAGATGTGATAACTGCAAGAAAAGCCACTGACAGTGGCACAAGAAAATGACATCATGAACCATGACTCTTACAAGGCAGGCACTGGGTTCTTAAAATCCATTAAATTACTGTTTTTAAACTACTTGCTGTAATTTTTTTTTTGTTCCACAAAGCATGGTAACCACTAACTAGTAACATAAAAGGAAAGAGTAGCTTTAGTACTTTGTGTATCCTTTCTCCAGCTGCAGTGCCACGTAGCTGCATGCCCAAAGCAGCTGTGACTGACTGGCTGTATCACTCCCATTGAGCTTGGCTGAAGTGGTGCAGGACAGCAGTCTCTGAGGAGCACAACATCCCATCTTTTTTAATCACCTCAGCCTGGAGGCTGCTCCCATCAGATCTCTGGAACCACAAGTAGCACACCTGTTAGTCCCCAGCACTGCCAGGACATGCTCAGGAAGCAAATCCAGCCCCTGCAGCATGAAGCAGGATGATGCTGACAGCCCACTGAAAGCAGAAATACAGAAGTGCATCTGAACAACCAGAGATTTGTGGTTTTGTGCTGAACAGCTGACAGATGCACCAGGGTTCTTTCAGCTGATCCATGTTTTCACTACTCCAGGGCCAGGCAGCATTAAGGAAGGCCTGGCCTTTCCCTGCACAGGGACAAGGTGGTTTCATCTTCTTTGCATCATCCTTGTCCTGCTCTAACAGCTGTGCAGGGCTTTTCTGGGCACCTCCTTCCACCAGGGATGCACTGCCAGATGGGCACGTTCTGGAACTGCACGTTGCTTCACTTCCTTTCTGCCAAGATCAAATTAAGGTAGCTTCACATAGGCTGGTTTCACAAGGAATCCAGGCAATCAGCTAAAAACTGGGAGCTCTCTGTAATCCTGTCTACTCTCAAAGAGCAGTAATGATTAGCAATATTTCAATACTCATTGGGAGATTTACTTTCCTATTGAAATATGATCAGAATAATTCAAGGATGCAGCTCTGAACAAATTGAAGGTTCCCTGCTATGGGGAGGGGGGGGGGTTGGAACAAGATGAGCTTTAAAGGTCCCTTCCAACCCAAACCACTCTGATACTGACCAGGGATAAAGGACATTCTGCTATTTACTAAACAAAATCCTACTTGGTGTTTATGTTTGCTTCCCTGGTAAGATGCAGTGTTAACCTCTCCCATTTCAGTGCCTTCCTGCTGCTCTTGGGGTTTAGACAGGGCTGTGGGTTTATGTTAAGATAAACATTACCATGTGATTTCTCTTAGGGTTAATCATTAAGCATCATTTCTGTCAGTGCAGAAACCTTCCAAAGGATTTCAGCTGCTTGTCAGAAGTAGTTTACAGGCTGAGTGGACATGAACTTTACTCCCTGCCTCAGTGAGGGTTCTGGCTGCTGCAGCAGAGAAGCTCCCTGGATCCCGTACCTTGGAATGCACAGGATTCCAGGGCACAGCCTGGACTGCAAGGTCTCTCGTGTAAAAGAGAGTTTTATCTGGTTTTCTCCCTGAAAAGGCACCATGCCAGCCACTTTCATACCACAGAGCTGGGAGCAGATTAACCAATCCACTTCCTCTCTCCCTCCTGAGAAAAGTTTCAAGATGAGCGTTGTAGCATCTGCACTCCTCGTTTTCAGGATGACAGCACGGTTTGTTACCTTCCTGTTACGAGTATGCTCTTGGCATGATTTTGAGTAGTTAAGGAAGTGCAGATTTAAAAAAAATCCAACCACCTTTAGCAGTATGTGGTCCTTGATGACAGCCTCAGAGCAGGAGCACAGCTGAGCCCTCTGTCCCTGCACGCCGACCCTCAGCCCACGCCAGTGCTGCAGCTCCTGGCGCGTGACCCGATCCCAGTTCCCTGCTTAGAGCAAACCTCCCAGCACACAACAGGAGCAGCACTGGACTGCTCAGAACAGCCACGCTGGAGGCCTTGCAAAAACAAAATAATTGTTAATTGAGTTCTACACCATCCTGACAGTTGTTAATGGCATTTTCCATACAGCACGTGCACTATACTCCACCGTGCCTTGGCACTGCAGCTGCCTGGGGGAGTGGACCAAAACCCTACTAAAAAAATTCCCTGTCAAGAAACTAGAAAAGAAATAGACCCTTTGTTGTATGTGCTGAATTTCTGTTCACTTTCCTCTTCAGGCTCCTTTCAGCTTCAGAGCCCCAGTCTGCCCCTCATAGCTCAGTGTGCTTTTCCAAAATGAATCCAGTCAAACAGTTTAAAAAGGCTCTGAGCTTCCTCTCATCCTCCCTCCTCCCTTCTCTGAGTGCAGTAATGATTATCAATATCTCAATATTGTGCCACATCATGCTGTGTCCTGGAACAGGTTTTTCTGCTTGCTGGGCTTACCTGAACCCCGCTGGAGGCTGGTGTTTGGTGAAGGGCTCTCCAGGCATTCTCCTGTGTCATCTTTTCAACATGAAACCAGTGCAGAAGGAGCTGGCAGGTGATGGATCTGCATTCAACTCAAACCCACTTTTCTACAGCAAAGACAACACTGGCAAGGACCAGCATCAGTGCCAAGGCTTTTGTTAATCCACTGTTACATTCAGATCCCAAAACGAGGTTGCTTCAATTGCTCCCATTTCCCTTCTTACTTGCTAAAATTCCTCTCCTTTTCAGTGAGGAATTTTATTTTCAACAAAACAGTTTAGAAATTTACCCTATTAGGTCTTAGGGCTCACTGTTCCATCTGCCATCACTTCCATGAGTTTTATTCAAGTGCAATCATTCATTAGCTTCAGTTTCTAATGAGGCCAGTATTGCATTTTCTAAGTCCCTAAAATAAGCCTACACTGCATCCAAGAAATTCAAAGGAAATTGTGTTTTTCCATCAATAAAAGTCTTTGGCATAAACAAGTGCTTGATATTTTATTCAAATATGTACAAGATTTCTAATCATCATCACCCTGAGGATCATCACCCTCAGCTGCAGAAGGCACTTCCTAAAGAGCAGCAAATATCTCCCCAGAAGAAGCCCATTTCTGGACATGATTTTCACTGCAAGTGGAATGTAACAAAGGGCGAGCTGCCTGTGGGGAGAGCTGTCCTCTCCCAGCCCTCATTCTTGATTCCTTCATTGTCTCTCAAAGCTGAGAGTTTCCTAACTGCCTAGAACTTCTTTTAAAGCTGTCTAGAAGTATATAAAGTCTTTGCTTATTGCATTTGAGTGTAGAACCTCTACATAAAAAAAACTAATTAATAAAGATCTTGTCTAAAGAGGAGCTGTTGTAGTTGACAAAGTGGTGATCCATCAAGGGCTGGACTCAATAATTCTGGAGGTCTTTTCCAGCCTAATTCTGGGATTGAGTAATCTTTGAAAACATGATTGGCACGTTTCTGCTCAGTTTTGTTCCAGTTGAATCCAAAACACTCTGGTCAGGATTTAAATCCAGGCCAGGTTCCCCATGAACACGAAGGTTCTCCAAGCGCTGTTGTTCTCCAAGTCGTGCTGGTTTTTCTTCCCTCAGCAGGAACTTCAAGCAGGGTTTTTCCATTGTGTGTCATCAGCAAGGGACACTGCTCACGTTTCTTCTCCCTGGGGTGGCATCCAGCCCCTCCTGTGCCCGAGGAACATCCCGTGTCAGCGTGGCCCCGGGGCGCTGGCGGCGGCGCAGCGGAAGCCCAGGTTGGACGCGGAGCTGTCGGGGGTGTTCTGGCTCCGAGCTGCACAGCGGTACCTGTAGCAGTAGGACTGCACAGCAACAGAAAGGGAGCTGCTTAGCACAGCTGGGGCTCCTCAGGCAACAGCTTGTTAGATTAACAGATTAATTAGCTAGATTAATACAGCAAAACATTGCCATCTCTGTGGGACAGACCAATGGAGTGCTACGGGTGGAAATCACTGCATGAGGGAATCCCACACAGCCCCCAGCTGACACAAACACCAGACTGAACGGCAGAGTGTCTGATAAAGTGTCAGCCAGTAATCCCTCCTGCTCTGGGAAAAAGCCAAAACAACCATCCAGCTGCCCCTCAGAGGCTGAGCTGTGTATCCATGTGCTGGTGCCCCTCGGGATGGACAGGTACTGGCACCCCCTGGAAACACCTCCCTGAACGAGGTGCCAGACTTTTGGGATGGGATGTGAAAAGGTGCAACTTCAGGCTCTGTCAGCTCTGAGGGAGAGAAGAGCACCAGCCCACAAAGATCAGTCTGAGCAGTCAGGCACCCAATAAAGAGCCCTTGTACTAACAGTAGTCAGTGGTTTTTGTCTTGATACACAGCCTAGTTTTATCACCTACAAAAAAAGACTAGGGCAGACTAGAATCTTCACAAACCTTCAAAATGGGTCACGTTATTCATCACTGAAGAGCCTATTCCAGTGTTAATTTAATCAAACCTGCTAATTAACATCTGACATTGATTTCACCTAAGAAGGAAATCAGTGTAGAAAATGGGATCTCACTGTAGAAAATTTAATCTAATTATGAGAGCGATTTGCCAACCACAGCCTTTGCAAGGGAAGAAGAGCAGGACAGCTTTAATGAATCAGGAGATGTACAATGAGGGCTTTTCAGCACTGCAGCAGCAGAGTTTGAAACACGATGCTGTGTCATGAACAGCCATCACTCTGTGGTGACATCCTGGCAGTTCTGAAGGATTTTCAGGTATGCCACCAACTCAGCTGAAACACTTCATCTCCCAGCCAGCTCTGCAAACACCTGATATCATGGAACCATGGAATTATAAAAGGATTTGAGACTGAAGGGCCCTTAAAGCTTATCCAGTCTCAAGCCCCTGCCCTGGGCAGGAACACCTTTCACTAGACCAGGTTACTGAGAGCTCCATATCCTTTCTGGATCAAAAGCCATTCTAAAACTTAAAAACCAAAGTCACATCCACACTTTCTACTCTGACGAGTATCACTCAAGCCCTGTCATGAAAACAGCATTAGAAGCCTACATCAATTTGAAGTTCTGCATCTAAAACCCATACTGATTAAAAAAACTTAATTGTTTTAATTCCAAGCTAAGCAAAAAGAGGTCCTCAGGGACACCAGGTGTTGCTCTTCATAAATGCCATGAAACCCCCTGCCAAGCATCCAGGCTGCCAGGAAACTGTCAGAGGGTCATGGTCAAGTGCTTTCAGAGGGAAGAGGAACATGACAACAGCACGTTACCTTATGGCACATGTAGGATCCACCCTTCTTCACTCTGTCTGTGCCCGAGGACGGCCCTTTCTGGGGAGGGGAGCACACTGGTCAGCACTCAGGGAATAACTGCTAATTACAGAGAGTAAGGACATGGAGAAGGAGCAATCATAAATATTCCAGACACAAAGGTCAGTGGTGTCTGAACCAGACAGCTTGAAATAATTCTGCCCTACAGCATTTGCAGGTGGCAGTAACGGTGCTCCCTCCCCACTGCTGCAAATATTTAACATTCCAGTTGCTGCCCACTGATAATGCCTGGCAGCAGGGATGTTCCTAAAGAGGATTTTACCAGGAAGGAACGAGCTCCAGCTTTCCTCTGGGACCAGTCTGGTCACACCTGGCATGGATCCCACTCTCCTACCCTGTCTCAAGGGGTACAGTGGTCTCCCACCCAGGTCTGCATTACCGGGGTGATGTTCTAGAAGAATCCACCCCAGAAGAGCATTTGTAACTGAACACAAGTGCCAGGGCCCGTCAGAAAACCTTGAGTTAATGTTGGTACTCCAGAAGCTCCTGCCTGCACCCCAAGAGTTTGACAGCTTTGTGTGAAAGTTCACCACACAAGCTGCAGCAGTTTCATGTTTATTGCCAGAATTTATACATGTGAAAAAGAATTTGGCCTATCAGTGCATTTAATGGCACAAATACCCAAGGAAAGCCACACCCTGAGGCAGCATCCGCTCCTTCCAAGCCTGGGTGCTGCTCCACAGCACAGCCCTGCTCCCACCCCGAGGCCTCTGGCAGTTGTGCTCACAACACCTGCACGTGGCTGCACAGCCCCTGCTCTGAGACAAGCCTCTAACCAGCACAGTCATCACCCAGCCTGGTAATCTCATTTCAAGGGAAGCCAGGAGAAAACCGACCTAAAAAAAGTTCCATGGGAAGGAGACAAAGCAGAACAATGGGGCTGTGGAGCAGGATTTCCCCTAAATGCTGCAGTGCTGAGCAGCAATCTGTGCAACTGGCTCCAAAGACACTTCTATAAACGAAGAGGAACATTTTTGGTTAGGGTTAGGAAGCCCTAAATCTATCATGGGTCAGCAATTACAAAGGGCTGACCTGTACTGAGCAGTGTGTGAATCAAAGGCTCATAGGTGCAACTCTTTATCAACTGCAAATATCTTCCACCAGGCAAAAACTGAGCATCAAAGGTTATTTGGTAACAAAAAACCCCAACTGAAATTGACCCCCACAGCCTCTGAAGGAGGATTACAGCCCTGAAACACTTCATCACCTGCAGAAATCTGCTGTAGTGTCCTCCATTAATCTATTCTACTACAAAACATCATTCTCTTATTTAAAATCACTGAAGGTAAAGAGTTTATCATAAAACTGCCAAAGATGTCAGAATATCAGAAAACCAATAGACATAATCAGGAAACCAATGGACATAATCAGCATTTGCAGTGTGAATATTTGCCTGTGCACAAATCTCACTTATAGATGAAGGAAACTGCCTTGGCTGTGCTTCCTCTCACTAAAAGCTAATCACAGCCCAGCAATTAAGGTCACATTTGATTAAAACAAGCAAATCTCTGTTCTATCAAACACCATTGTCTTATGGCCTGCCCTGGAGAAGTGCACCAGCTGGTACTGAAGGAGAAGGACATTGGCTGTCTGGTGCAAAGGGCCAGAGCTGTCCAGACTTTGATCCCAGATTTAAACCCCAGAGTTTACTGTAAATTAACAAGGTTATTCTGTATTAGAATACTGCAACAGCCATATTCCAGTCTGATTACATAAGTGCTTGTGCATTCCATTACCAAAGCTCATAAAAGTAGGATTGTTCTTTTAAAAGTTACTAAAAAAAATGCAGAAGCTTTCTTTTTTCATGAAAATGAAGGTGTATTTCTTTCATTACATCAAACAAATGCTTTCTGATGGTGCATGGTGATTTTCAGTGCACAGCCACATGGTTACTCTGTGTTGAGAGAAATCAGTTTTCAAACAGAGAACTGCAGCTCATACAAAAAAATCAGAGCCAGAAGTCACCACAAAATAACCCCTAAAGGGACTGTGGTTCCATTGACTCACACACACACTTGGCTCTCTCTGCTAAAGATCAGTTACATTTTTAGGGAGGAAATTGTTCCCTGGCAGGGTGGGCAGCCCTGGCACAGGTGCCCAGAGCAGCTGGGGCTGCCCCTGGATCCCTGGCAGTGCCCAGGGCCAGGCTGGACACTGGGGCTGGAGCAGCCTGGGACAGTGGGAGGTGTCCCTGCCATGGCAGGGGTGGCTCTGGGTGGGATTTAAGGTCCTTCCAACCCAAACCACGCTGGGATTCTGTGACTGCAGTGAGGCACCTTCATTATAATTATTTATTTGAGACACTTTGGTGTTGATGATGCCAAGGCAGCAGCACTTCCCTGCTGGATTGAGGTGATGGTGGGGAACAACTGTCCTGTGAATTTTGCTCTGTCAACCTCCAGGAGTTTGCTGGAGTTTTAAACACAGACACTTCAGAAAGTATTTAAAAACCAGGTGTTAACAATGAGGCTTTCAGGGGTTTTCAGATGCAAATGGATTGTCAGAATCCAGTGTCTGAGGCAGAGCACTTCAAAGTGAATTCCAAAGGGTTTTTCTGGTTAAATGGGTAAGGAAACTGAATCTCCTCATGTGAAAAGGTGTCCCAAAATAGCCAGGCTGCAGTTATCTTCTGAGACACTAGAACTGATTAGCAGCAGATCTATCAGAGCCCAGCTTTTCAGTCTCTGCAGAGCACAAGGCAGTGTAACCTAAATATAGGATGTGTTCTCTGGGCTGAAAAGACTCTGAATTCTTCCAGAGGGTCAGAGCTCAGGCAAAGTTTTTAACATATTCAGTTTAATACCCAAAATCTTCAAAGCAGTTTTCTAGTGCTGGAGAAATCTGGACTGTGCTGGGGACTGATTACAAGGAATGGATGGAATTCTGCACACAGATTGTTGGGGGGGTTTCATAGCAGATTGTCTTGCCTTCACAAATAATTACCAGGAGTAAAAATAAACCTGAAAGTGCTTTGTAAGTTGTAAGTAAATAAACACTCTATTTGCTGGGGTTTTGAGTGACAAACTCTACATGGCCTTACTTGTCATATCCATAAATCATGGGATTTACTCATCCTGGGTAACTGGGAGAGGAGCAGATCTAACACTGGAACTGCAATCTGCTGAGACACAGCATCAGTGACCCCAGAGATCTCACCCTGCAGGACCCTCGATCTGCCTGCCACAAAGGAAAACAAAGATTCACCTTTTGGAGCCTGGTGACTTCTCCTAAACCTCAGTTTTATCACATGCTCAGTTTAAAACAAGCTACCAGAAGCCAGAAAGATAAATCATGATGGTTTGTTCTCTGCCTGGGAGGGAGAGAAGTACAGCTTGTAGCAATATAAATGAACTAAAAACGTTCCTTTTTTTAAAGAAGTAATCCCATAAACTCTTGATTTCTGTAATATGAGGCCAGTTTGGAAGCATTCAATGGCTAACCAGGTGTGGACAGCTAACCAAACACCACAAAAATGGCACCAGAACACTGCAATTCCAGTGTGGGTGAGCTGTGCTGTGATGCCCCCAAGCCCCCAGGACACAGCCCACCCCAGGAGCACAGAACAGGAAGTTTTCAAACAGCAAGGAGACCCTGGTCACAGAGGGGATTCTGCACTCCACATGGTGCCCAGCAAACACTCACAGGGTTGTGAAGGTCCTGGGGGGAGTGCTGCACAGCCCACCAGTCAGATGTCCACTCCCAGGCATTCCCCACCATGTTGTAGAGGCCGTAACCATTGGGGGGAAAGGCAGAGACCTGCACAGGACAGGGAACACAGCTCTGTAACCACTCCACACAAAACAGGCTTTGAATCCTCACACCAGCCCTCTCAAGGTGCACTGTGAGGAGCCCCAAAAGCAGAGAGCAGATCAGCAGTGCACAACTGGAACACTTGTACGCCCTGCATTGAAATCAAACAGGATAGAAGCTGTGATCACCTCTGTGTGCTCAGCACCCTTCTCCAGTGTGACACAGCATCTCCTCGCTGGTTTTGGAGACTGACCCTGGCCAGAGAGGCACTGTCTGACCAGCAGACACACCTGATTAGTGACCTGACCCCGCTCACAGCTCCCAGATTCCCCTCCCACCAAGGAAAAGCCAGGGGGGCTGCCAACTCCAGCCTGTGCAGACTCCTCTTCTGATGAAACTTTTGGACTTACTTAACTACCATTAAATAATTCATTCACATTCTTGATTGCCATTAAAATTCCACTCTGGCTGTTATACTAGACAGGCTCAACCTTCCCCCAAAAGGGGAAGTTTAATTTCTGTTAAACTATTGTGTGATTTTTGAGTTCACAGAACTGCGAGGCCAGAAGTGCAGGCAGAAAGTGTTTCAGCTTCTGACTACAAACTGACTGGGAAGGGGGAAAAGAGGTCAGTTTGAGAGAAACTAGAAGTTAAAATGAAAGTAATCTTTACTTTTCAATTAGCTTGTAAAAGAGTCCCTTGATAATGCTCAAGCCTGCAGTGAAATTTAATGTAACTTACAATCTAAAATGAAAGAGCACAGGGATGGAAAACAGCCATGGCTCATCCTCCTGAAGACAGACCTTAATTTTAGGAAGATTAAGATCATTTCCACATGCTGGATTGTCTTTGAGACACACTTACAGGTGCAGTCCCCTTGTAGCCATCCTCTGCTGTGTTATTGGTGGGGAATTCTCCCTGCCAGATATTGGCATAGTGTTGCCCTTTGGGCTGCAATTTGTTGCCCCATGGGAAAAGTCTGGGGAAAGACAAACAGAGCAGCTGTCAAACACTTCTAATTAAAAGTCAGTTATACAGAATCCCAGACTGGTTTGGGTTGGGAGAGACCTTAAAGCCCATCCAGTGCCACCCCTGCCATGGCAGGGACACCTCCCACTATCCCAGGCTGCTCCCAGCCCTGTCCAACCTGGCCTTGGGCACTGCCAGGGATCCAGGGGCAGCCACAGCTGCTCTGGGCACCTGTGCCAGGGCCTGCCCACCCTTGCAATAAATACCTTTTTCCTAATACTCAACCTAAAACTCCCCTTAAGCTGAAAGCCATTCCCTGTGTCCTGTCCCTCCATCCCTTGTCCCCAGTTCCTCTCCAGCTCTCCTGGAGCCCCTTCAGCTCTGAGCTCTCCCCAGAGCTTCTCCTCTCCAGGTGAGCACCCCCAGCTCTCCCAGCGTGGCTGCAGAGCAGTTCTGGGGGTACCAAACCCCTGACAAGCCCTCCTTCTGTCCCAAAGCCCAGCTGCAGCCCCTGCTCAGGGACACCCTGGGACAGGTACCTGTTTTCAAGGCCCCCCCGGCAGCTGTACTCCCACTCAGCCTCCGTCGGTAACCGCTTCCCCGCCCACGCGCAGAAGGCCACGGCATCGTTCCACGAGACATGAAGGACTGGATGGTCCATTCTGGAAACAAAATGGACAGGACAGGCTCCTCAGGGCACCAGGCAGACTCAGGGCTGCACAGCACAACGTGACACCCAGCCAGGGCACGCAGGACTGACCAGGCACCAGGTGACTTTTACAGCAAAGGAGTTACTCAAGGGAAGGCAGCGAAATGCTGGAAGGGAAATGCAGCCATCAGAGGGAAACAGGAAGAGAAAATAATTAACTTCTGTTTGTCTCCTGTTGCTCCCACCTCCAGCTCTCCAGTTATTTATGGTTTGTGGCTTCTCAAGTGCAGCACCCAGGAGGCAGCAGAGAACTGTCCACATCCTGCCCTCTGGGGGAACCTGGGTGCTTGCAGACCCAAAGGGAAGCCCTGAAAGCCTGCAGAATCCCCACTGTCAAACCAGCCTGGCACAGGGCATCTTGCATCAAACCAGCCTGGCAAGGGCCCTCTCAGCCAGAAGCCAGGGTTCTCAACAGCAAAATGCACATTGCAACTTAAGGGTGATTGGTCTTCACCCCCCTGTGGCTCTTCTCCTGCTCTGGCTCCTGTCCTTGCTGTCAGCTGTGAAGCTTTGAGGGAGAGTCCTACCAACATCAGCTTTTGCAGTACCCTGTCCAGGAAACTGAACTGCAGAAATTTAGCTGGGAAGTGATTTTTTGGATGCTTCAAGCAGCCCACAATTTACACAAGAGCTCCCATCTTTAATGGGATTTGGTTCCAGGACTGATATTAAAATCTTTGTCTCTTTTCCCAGAAAAAGACAGAAAAAATGCCCAGGCATTCTTGCAGAAGGATCCTCCCCATCCAAGCCTCCAATAGACCAAGATGCTTCCAGAGCTGAGGGTCCAGGAGAGAGAGGAACTTGCTATAAACTTCTCTTTCCTGCCCCATTTAAGAATCCAACATATCCCTGTTAATCCAAGGGGCCACTTCCACGTGGCAGGTTCCCAGCAGCTGTGCCAGGCCAGGTTTGCACCACCCTTGCACAAGCCCAGAATTTCATGGCAGGTTTCCAGCTCCTGTCTGCTGGCTCTGACCTCAATTCCTGGCTCCCCCTAACAATGCCTCCAGCTATTAGCTCTATTTTTGCCTCAGATAATTCTTTCCTTGCCCTTGGAGAGCAGACAACTCGTTACTGAGCACTTCAGCCATCAGATGATGGTGCACTAACAAAGTCCTGTCCTTAGAGGACTCAAAAAGCTACTAGATCTAGGCTAGGGAGTCTGATTTGATTTCAAAATGCTGTTAGAAACTTTCACTAGTTGAAGTGCCAACTTCATTGACACCTGCCTAGTGAAGAGCAGTTGCAATGTTAGAGGTCCCAAATGAAGACAGTAATTTGGTTTTCTAGGCCCAAAATTCATCCCACTTCAGAATGGAAAGCAATTGTATGAAGACACGATCAGAAAGCTGGAGGGTTCATGCAGGCAAAGTGTGGCACTAACTGTAAGAAAAAGCAGAGCTTTCCAAAGCATTCAGAGGTTCTAGTTAGTCCCAAGTGATTTTTCACAGTGTCAGAACACAGTAAAAAAAGCACAAAACTCTTCAGTCTTCTGTTGCCAGAGAAAGAGACTTCCAAATCCCACATGGAAGAGTTCACACTACCCAGACTACAGTGAGGATTTATTCTTCCTCTCCAAACCCAGGTCTGCACTGGAGATTCTGACCCTTGGAAGATCTGCTGTGTTTCACAAACATGAACAGCAAACACTGAGCTGCAGTCAGCATGGTCCTGAGAGACCTTTGTGCCCCACATCACTGACCATGGCCATGGAATGCTGCATGAAGGTGGGAAAACAGCCCTGGAAGCAGCAGCAAAGAGGTGCCTAACTAAAGCCCCTTTCCTGCAGCCCCCCTGCTGTACAGGGATATCCAGCAGCAGTGTGTTTTGTGATGCAATGGCTGTTCGTGGCTCACCTGCTGGAGATGCTGGAGTCGGGGCCCTCAGGGTGCTTCCAGCTGGCTCCTTTCACAGGCAACCACCAGGGAGCAGCTGCCACCTGCAAAAGGACAGGAGCAGCAGGGAAGGACACTTCAATTCCCAGCTAAGGGATTTTCTGAAAAACCACCAGTCCCTTCCAACCCAAACCAGTCTGTGCCTGCATGAATTTCACCTCCTGGCTGACTTCAGTCTGACACAATCTGCAGAGATGGGAAAGAAATTATGATTTTGGCCTAGAGAGCATTTTCACCCTCATTATTTGCTCCCTGGACTCAGTGTTTTGACACCACTGAAACAACCCCCTGCTGATGCCCTTTAGCTGGGGGTCAAACACACATCTTGCAACACATTTGCTTTCCAGGTCATTAACCCACTCAGCTGGTTCTAAATTATTTGCTCTCAGCTTCCAGAAGGTGGAGACAGAAGAACCACACAAGGGAAGTGAAGCATGAAGCCCTTCTCTTCACCCCCCCAAACTGGTTTGCTGGGAAACATCACACAGCCAAAATCCTCTGTAGCAATGCAGACACTGAGTAGTTCTCTCAAACCAGAAGTCCCAAATTTGGTGCTTAACTGCCCAAGAGTTTTTCCTGGAAGACATTCTTTAAGGATTTCTTCTATAAGGCTTACTTCAAAGCAGAGGTGGTCTTGCTTAACTGTTCTGTTCTGATTCACGTTCACTTAGAAATACTTATTTTAATAATGGGGCCTTCACTGAGGCAAAAAAGGAACATTTATGCCACCCATCAGCAGTGGGTTTATTCCAGCAGCTTCCAAAATATTCCTGTTACAGAGATAATGTCTATAAAGAACCAAAATCAAAGGAAATAAGCCTGGAATGCTTTAGGAGGTAAACCACCCAGAGGCTGGTTAGTCCCAGACCAACTTTGTCAAGTGTTATTCACAGAGGTAGGAGAGGTTCCAAGAGTGTTACCCTTCAACTCACCAAACCTTCAGAGCAAAGTCCAAAAAGTCACTGCAAGCTGGTACTGAGGAGAGCCAGAATCAGTCTGGTCAAACAATTTTAACAGCAGCTTCTAGGGGGAAGCTGCATCCTTGCACAGAACATGTAATTACATGTGTGGGAGCAAAGATTATCTGTGTCACACAGAAATTGTTGAGAAAATTCTGGTCCAAGCTACACATCAAACCACTCACTTGGATATTTCAGTAGGAAGTGCCCAAACACATTATCCTGGGTTTAGAGCACCTCATCAGGCTGTGCTCTGACACCCCTGACAGCCTTTCCCTCCTCCCTCTCAGCACACACAGATTTTGCCTACAGCACATCTGGGTACCTAAAAGCTCCCTGTAAATCAACAGCAATCCTGGACTAAAGCTGCAGAGCTGTTGCTCGAGCTCAGCTGCAGAGCCCAGAGCTTTTGGGAGCCCTGGGGAGGGCTGTGGAATGCCTGAGGAGGGCTCCTCCAGGCTGGGAAGGTGCTCACAGCCGGGGTGTGGACATCCTCCCTTCCCAAGGGAACGCCTGAGTGTTAAGCAGCAAAGAAACAAAGATGCTCCCAGCAGGCTGCTGGTGACCCAGACATTCTGTCCTCTGCTGTCCCCCTCAGTGGGACCCCCCAGGCTTTTACAGACCCTCTCTGCCCTCCCCAGCACATCAATCAAGAACGCCAAGCCCGGTTCTGGCTCAGTGTCTAACAAAGGACCTTCTCACCCCAAGCAGAGGCACTACCCTTGGCAAAAAGCAGGAGAAATACCTGATCTCTCAGGGGGAACCACAGCTCTGTTACTGAGCATTCAGACCCCAAAATGAGGGCTTCCTGCAGCTCTCTGCTCAGCTCTCACAACACTAGAGCTTCAGAGTGACAGAGCTGCTGAACTGATACAGTCAAGAGGTTTAGAACTAGTCTGATTTAACCAATTCCTTGCCCATATTGAGGTTTGACCTTTATACTGGAAATAGGACAGAAATCCAAAATTAGCATTTTGAAGCTATTTAAGGAAAATAAAAGAGCAGCAGAACCACTTGCTAAAGCTAAAATCTGAAAGATCTCAAGAACGATTTCGACAGTTTCTAAGCACAACATATTTCTGTAAATTAAACTGCTGGGTTTTAGATAAAAACATCTCTGCAGGAGACTGCAAAGATTTACACTTTAGACTACTAATTTTGGAAAACATTTTTGTGATGCAAAAGAAAAAGCAGATGCTTTCAATCAGGCTGGTTTATTTTAACCCAAGAAAAATGTCTCTCCACAGGAGAGCCCTGCGTGTGCACAGCTCCCAGTTGTGGCTCTGCTGAGCTGAGCACCAAATGGCTGCCAGGCTCTGCAGAGCACCCAGAGCTCCAGAGCAGTCACACATCCAGTGCTGGGACAGGGATAACAGGGAGAGAGCACGGAGAGCCTGCAAGAATTACCTGGAGACTCATCTAAGGCAGCCCCTGGCTCCAGTGAACACACCCCGAGCTGCTCCTTCCAGAAATCTCCTACCTGAAATCTTCAGTTCTCTCACAGAACTTCTCGTAAGTCTTTAAAGCTTTTAATTGCTCTAAATCTAATTAGCAGAAGAGCTAATTAGACAGAGATATTACAACATGGCAGTTAATACAGCCAAGTCCTCCCTTGCCAATAATGAGCTTAGTTACTTTCATAACACTTCATGTTCTGCTTCCCTCCGAAACATGTTCTGTGCACTGGCAACAGATTCCTGCTGTCAAAACAGCAGCAGATGCAGCTGAACAGATCTTGAATCAGAGGACAATCCCTTCCTTTGGGTTAACCCTTGCAGCAAGTCACCTGTCCCAGGTTACCCACAGCTGCCCTGCAATCCTTACACCCTCGTGCACAGGGAAACGCTCCCCAGAGCAAAGCAGAGCTGTTTTGGTCTGATGCAAACGGGGATTATCCAGCTCTCCCCTCCAGGATTAAACCTTAAGAACTCACTGTTCTGCTTCTTACAGACTCAGAGCACTGTGAAAAGAGAGCCCAGTGTGCTAACCCTGGGAAGAGCTGGAACAATTAATTCCGACCCACGAGCTTTGCACGGGGCGGAGCAATTTGCAGAGCTGAAGCCTGAACTCCCACTAACAGCAGAAAACTCTCCTTCCACCTATTCCATTCTCCTTTCCAAGTAGGCTGGGACAGCCTAACTTTAATTGCTCCATTACCTCATGATGTCAAGATTTTTAAACTACTTCACAATTTCCTTGAGGAAAATTCCTTCCTAAATCTATGCAGAAAAAGAAAAATTAGAGTGGGGAACGTAACCAAGTGAGTTTCATTGTCAGCATTACCCTATTGGTGCTACTGCAGTAGGGGAATACCCCTAAAAACCACCCCAAAGCCACCCAGCCCATAGCCATAAAAGCATTTATTAGTCCTGCACTAACATGTCACAGGCCATGTTCAAGAAAAACAACCCCCACTTGAGGAGCAAATCTCAAAGTCAAATCAGATTTATGTATTCGAAAAACTACCAAAAATAAACTCAACAGAGTAGCTCATCTTGGCTCAGACTCCAACATTTCCATCAAGTAGCAAGTCCCCTGAAATAACAAAGCTGCAGATTTGAACCTTAAGCCAGGCCCACAAGATGATGACAAATTGAAGCTGCTGTCCAGACATAGGGCACCAAACATCATCTTTTTTTTTGTGCTACAGCACAAAATGCTATTTTAATGTAGCAAAGCCTTACACCAGGTCAGGATAAACAGCTGGAAAAAACCAAAAGTGACTGCAGAGTAAGAACTTCAGAATTAACTGTGTGAAAAGAGATTTTGACTGAAAAGTAGCCCAAGTCTGGAAACCACTTCAAGAATCATTTATTAAGTGGTGGGTTCTTAGAAAAACAGTTCAGAAGCTGACTTAATAGGTTACCACTTGTTTGATTCAGATGGTGTTAAGCTCTGTACATCTTTAATATGCAAAAGGATCTTGCTAGCATTGGGAGGACATGAGAAAAAAATTTGTTATTCAGTAAAGAACATAATTTTTGGATGAGGTTGTATTTTATCCATGTAAGGCAGATACACATAAATCTCTGACAGTTTTTCCTCCTCTAAGCCAGATCCTAAACCCTGAGCACTGATTAATGAACTACTGAAGAAAGAGGCAGACAGAAAATGGAACATTTTTAGTAGGGTGAGAAGTTTAAGAAATAAAAATAATTACTGTGCAATGGATCCACTTCCTTGTCCCCACAGAGAACAAACCTGCTGTAATTATGGACAAGGACTGAGCCAGGACTGGGAAATTCTGTCACACACAAACCCAGACTCACAGTCAGCAGAGGATTTGTCCAGCAGGTAACTCACACCTGCATCAGGGGCTGCACTAGAGGATCTCCAGAGGTCCCTTGCCAGCCCAGCCAGCCTGGGATTCTGTGCATACCTGATTTTGCCAGCTCCTGCAATTCCCATGCTATTTATTCTAGCAATTAAAAGTCCCAGCTCCCCCCAAAGCTCTAATTACAGAAGAATCTGTTCTCACTCTTAGTTTCTAATGTTAATGGCCTCCCTCACGAGCTCAGAAACGGAAGCAACAAGGGGGTTTGTTTAATATTGAATATTGGTATTATCTGCCTTAAAATCCAGCATTTTACAGCAGTTGGAAACTGCACACCAAGGAAATGCAGCAGCTTTAAAATATATTTAATTTTACTTTGTAAGTCATCAGCTACAAAAAATATTTCAGACTTGATTGGAAACAAACACTTTCATGAAGGGACCTTTTCTTTGCATAAGGAAAGGTCACTGAACTTCAGTTCAGACAGTGTAAAACTTCACAGCCCTGTCAATCCTCCAAGAAAAACAACCACAAATATGCCATGCTAAAATCCAGTCAGATTCATTAAGTGCAAGTTTTGGAATCAGAAGAAGCTTCTTTTGAAGAACTGATATTCCTGGTGAAGGCAGACACCTCTGGAAGTCTAATTTCCAGCCAACATCTCAATCTGCTCTCCAACTGGTCATTTTTTCCAATAACCAAGTGCACATGAGCTGGGAGAAACGAGATGTGCAGGGATTTATCCCCAGCCTGAGGCACAAACCGTGCCCTGCTTTAATGCTGCAGCTCTGATGAACACGGGCTGATGTTCCTGGCAATTCCCAGGGAGAATTCCTGCACATCCTTCTTTATCCCAGCAGTGGGAGGAGAGCACAAAAACCCACAGAGGAACAGTTCAGTAGCTCCATCTTCCAGCTCCTTGCAGGGAGTAGCTGAGGCACTGGGGGCTGCAAGGAACAGCTCACCCTGCCCACACTGGCACTGCTGTCCTACCTGCAACCAGGGCTCCTCTCAGCAGCAGTTTGAGATGTTCAGCTGAAATGCAGAATGTTGCAATTTGGGGTTCTTATGAAATAGGCAAATTGCACAGCTCCAGGCCACTGCAGAGATTTCCATACAAACAGGGATGAAAGCAGCATCCCATAGCTCTGGATTGGCCAGGACTCAGTGTTTGCTTGAGCTGCCAGTGAGCCAATTCCATTGCATTCCAGACCCAAAATTCCATACCCTTACAGACAAAGGCAGCACGCACATTTGTATGCTCCCAGGCTCTTCAGTGCAGAATTTATCTGGCCTTGATGCAAAAATTAATTTTTCTGCCTTCCACTAGCCAAGAATAACAATGTCCCCACTACTCCCCAGTGAGCAAAGATGAGGCTGCACTCCTGTTGTGCCATCCTGGTTCCCTTTTCCATGGTACCTGGACAGCAAGGAAAACTCCTGCAGGGATTGGCAAGAGCTCTCAAATCCCCTCAGATAAAATGGAATTATGGAATGGTTTGGGTTGGAAGGGACCTTAAAGCCCACCCAGTGCCATGGCAGGGACACCTCCCACTGTCCCAGGCTGCTCCAGCCCCAGTGTCCAGCCTGGCCTTGGGCACTGCCAGGGATCCAGGGGCAGCCCCAGCTGCTCTGGGCACCCTGTGCCAGGGCTGCCCACCCTCCAGGGCACAATTCCTGCCCAATATCCCATCCATCCCTGCCCTCTGGCAGTGGGAAGCCATTCCCCTTGTCCTGTCCCTCCAGGCCCTTTCCAAAGTCCTCCTCCATCTCTTCTGGAGCCCCTTTAGGCACTGGCAGGGCCTTTAAGTTCTCCCCAGAGCCTTTCTTCTCCAGGCTGCATGTGAAGAATTTAAGATGTGAAGCTCTCAAAATTTTTTAAACCCACACAAATAATTTCAGCTTCAAAGGACCTTCTACCCTCACCCTACAAAATCCTTTTGCACTTGCAGGAGCCCTCCCCAGCTCCATCAGTAACACCCTCATCTAGCACAGCACTAAATCCTCCCTCTCTGCCACGTGACCACCACCAACTTGGAGGCCAGAACTAAAACCTGAATTCCCAGAAATCTGCAACAATTCCATCATTGGCTGCTACACCCCTTTTTACTGCTTCCCTTCCAGAGGCTGAGGCCAGCCCACATTCCTGTCAGTGGCTATCTGGGAGCCCACCTCACCTCCAGGAAAGGCACACCCAGAGCTCCAACAATCACCCTGAGGGCTCAGCTGGGTCACTGCTGCAGCAGCTGCCACCAGCCCCAGCTCTGCCCTCAGCAATGGCTTCGAGGCTCTGAGAAATCTGCTTTAAGAACTGGAGAAGACAAAGTGGCCAAACAGAGCAAAACCCCCAACAGACACACACAGCTCATCATTTAAGTTATAAATGATTTAGTTTGATACCTCCACTTTCACCTTTCCCCAGTTATTTCACTGCATGTGAAATCTTGCTTAAAAAATTTACATTCCTGTTGCTCTTCCCCTATATTCACATTTGTATTTCACATCCCCATGCTTCACCTGGAGAAAATCCTTGTCAAAGCACTCCTGAGCCACTGAGGCAAAGGAAAACCACAATCCTTTCTCCCATTGGTTGGCTGCAGGGATTTTCAGTGCCAGTAACACACCAATATTTGTATCTTATTTCTGCTTTTCATCTGATAGTTATGATTGAAGAAATTGACTTTTAACAGCAAGTTTACTTTTAACAACTCCAGAAAACCTTCATAAAGCAGCAGCCAAAAAAGACCAGTTTGGGCTCCATCCCAGGCCTCTTGTCCTGGGAGCACTGCAGCCAACACTTGGAAATTTGGCTGACACCTCAGGAAAGTGGCTCCCAACACTCTGTGTTTACACAATTGCCAAGGCTGAGCTTACAGCAGCATTCTTGGGGTTTGTTTGTTTGTTTTAAAACACAGAACCTGATTTAGGGGTTTCTGCAACACAGAACTACACAGGAAAAGGAATTTCTCCAATAGTGACTGTTGGGAAGATGGGATGAGCCATTCATTTTTTTATTTGAATTTTTTATTATTCTTGTGAAGGCAGAACAAATCCATGGATGGATTTAGCATCAGTTATGCTGGTGGTGGGAACTGCAATTTAGCCTTATCTCTCCCAGTGCACAAATGTTAGTCCTGAATTAAAAGATTTCAAACTGCACTTGTAATCTTCCTTCCTGGCAGGAGGAACCCAAATCCCACATTCTTTGCCAGTCCCTCACAGCACACACTCACACAGGGCTTCCTGAAACCTCCCATCTCTCAGACTGCCCCTTGAAAACAAAAATCAAACTGTGCCCCACCAGAGCTGAGGATAATTCTGACAGGAGGGGACCTCAGGAGGTGATTTTGTCCAGAGCTGTGCTCAGAGCAGATCTCCTCATCCAGGAGATGACAGGACACAACCTGCTTATCTGCCAAGAGCTGCAAAGGGGACCTGACCTGTTAAGGAGGAGGTAAATGAAGCCTGAGGAAGGCTCAGCAACACATTCACAAGAGAAAAAGAGGAAAGGGAGGGCAGGGAAGATTTAGCACAGAACTTTCTTTTAAACCAATATTCACTTTCACTCAGCAGGAAAAGTGGATCAGCTGCAGAGTAGTCAGCACAGCCCCTCCCAGGATCCCTGTGGTGCCCAGGGGGGTGAGGGGAGCTGGAAAAGCAGCAAATGAACACAGGATCTGCTAGAGAGGAGGAAACATCATAAACTCCAGCCACTCACAACATAAGGAATCTTACAGATGCAGCCTGAACTTCTCAGGTAGGAGGCAAAAAGAGAGAACAAGGGGTTGATACTAACTTTTGCTAATCAGGAATTGATGTTTTTAACTGTTTTCTAAGAAAAAGGACAGAGAACAGATTGCTAATCCTCCCCACATCAGCCCATGATTCCTGGCCAAACACCTCTCCATAATCCCCATTTTTTCACCTGGGCTTTGGGGACATCACAGAGTTTAGTTTTCCCTGCTGTGACTGCCAACAGAGCCCAGGGACTGCTCAGGGAGTTTCCCCCTGCTGTGCTACTCACTGCTTGGTGGATGTCAGCCTTCACTGCTTCACTCAGCATCCCCTCAAACACAAAAGAGTCCCCAAACTTCTCTGCCTGTGGAAAGAACAAAGGATTCAACCACGATGTCATCAAAGGAACGCTATTCTTAGAACCACATTCAACATTTGCAGCTTTGCTTTATCAAGGATAAGAAAATTCAGAGAATCATTAAGGTGGGAAAAAACCTCCAAGACCATCAAGTCCAACCTTTGACCAAACAGATTCTAGTAGTGAATTTGAGCTCTCTTTCAAGGAAGCTGTTTTGGAACAGAAAATAAGGGATTTTTTTCTCTGCATGTTGTTTTTTGTTCAGCAGCCACTGGGCAGATGGCAGCTCACTGAGCTTCTGCACATGTTTTTACTTTTATTAATTAAAAATGCAGTTCTGATTATCCCAGCTGCTTTCAAATACTACAGTCATCAGTCTAATATGAAAGGGCACATTTCATTCCTCTTATTTTTCCTTTGGGAACCACAATAAAAGACTTGAGCCTTGACACTTACTGCTCCATCATCACTAGTGCCATGTTTTCAAGTGCTGCCTCAACAATAAAGAGTTAAAAATAACTCCATCATTATATCTAGCATGATATAAATCCAAAACAATAAAAAATACAAATAATTTCAATCAATCACAGTACATTATACCATGAGAAAAAAAAAGGAGGAGGTGTAAGTGGAGCACTCAACTACACCAGCTGAGCCATGAAGTCTGAAACAGACCCCAGGTGATGCAGTTCCACCTGCCAGAGCTCCAGGAACATTTGGATAACACTCTCAGGCACAGCGTGGCATTGCTGGGGTGTCTGTGCAGAGCCAGGGGTTGGACTTGATGATCCCTGTGGTCCCTTCCAGCTGAGGATATTCTGTGATTCCACATTTAACCCCACCACACCCGTGCTCATCCCAGCACCTGTTTGCAACAAGCAAGCTTTGTTCCAACTCCAAATAGTTAAACTGCCTTTTTTCCTAATTATCAAGCTAAGAAAGAGTAGACAAAAGAAGCTCTTCATCCAGCCAGAGGATCCTGCCTTCCAAATGAGAACCAGTTCATCAAATGAATTCAGCAAAGTGCCTCCTTTGAGACCTGCTCATTCCCCAGGCTTTCATTTGCCTAAAAGGGCTGTCAGGGTTTTGTCAAACTGCGTAGGAACAGTCACCTGTCAGGGGGAGCTGAGCTGCAGGCACAGGTGGCTCCTTTCTGGGAGGAACCTCAACATATTCTGAGTCTATTGTTCCCAGGCACAGGCACACAATTATCACTGCAGTGAGGATTGTCATCTCCTTAGGCACAGGGCTCTCTGCCACCAGCAAGGAGCTGAGCTGAGCCTGCAAAGTCCGAAGCCAGCTCAGTTTGTTAAATCCCTTCCCCAGGTTCCCCTAAAATAAGGAGAATCTAATCTGGTTGTACTGCTACAAAGAGCTCCAGGACCCAAATATCAAAAAACCCCAAGCACACCACCCCAAAAAACCCTGTAGAGACGTGCTGGCATCACCCAGGCTGCAGGACAGATGTGAGTTCAGGTGACAATTATTAAACACAGCAACAAACACCTGACTTCCCTTTCAGCCCAGGACAGCAAGGCCAGACAACTCCTTCCCCCCACTACTTCCATCAGAAATATTGGAGTATGCAAATCCCAAACAAGTCTTGTGACACCCTTCAAGAAGAAAAGCCTGGGTTTTCAGCTGGGATTTTCTCAGGCTGACAGGAGCCTCCCTGGTGCCTCACCTCAGTGATGTAGCCCGTGGAGTTGACAAATGTCTCGAACTCGCGGTTGCTGACCTCGTACTGGTCCATGTAGAAGCTGTCAAGGTGGACCCTGCGGGCAGGCCCCTCTCCATCCTGCTGGATTTCAGGCTCGTGGGTGCCCATGGTGAACACCCCTCCT
The DNA here is from genome assembly GCA_013398275.1 of Promerops cafer. Taxonomy (NCBI): domain Eukaryota; kingdom Metazoa; phylum Chordata; class Aves; order Passeriformes; family Nectariniidae; genus Promerops; species Promerops cafer. The sequence goes on from VZSE01005901.1 coordinate 313,558, forward strand.
GGAATCGCCACCATCTGCACAGCAAACACCACGCAGAGGGCTGGGACAGGGAGGCACTGAGGAGCCCCACGCTGGTTTTACTCCTCCTGCACCTCACCTTTGCAGGCGTTTTTCAAACAGCAGTTTGACCAGCCCATTTGGGGCAACAGCAAACAGAACTGAAATTGGGAACAAATCCCCATTTTTTACATGAAGTCTGGGTCATGCTTGTGCTCTCATGAGGAGAAACATGTTCTGTTTCCTATGTTACACCTCGCTGTTATTTGTGCAGCTACGCCACTGCCAGGGTAGCAAAGGAGCAATAAATGAGTTCACAGCAGCTCCCCAGCACCTCCCCTGGTCCTTCAGGGCAGGGGAATGGGTATTTGGCATCCCCTTACTCACCCCATTTCAGCATTCTCCTGCTTGGGTCTCTCCCAGCAACACCTGAAATTCACACAACTTGAAACTGACCCTTAAAAAATGCTACAAACAGCTTCTCCTTCAGACTACCCACATCGGAAGCCGCCTGTGTCCTTGTAACTTTCTCCACTGAGAAGAATCTGAGCTCTTACAGATAGTCTGAAACTGACTCCATAAGAGAGCTTCAGGAAAAATTCGCTTACATTTTTTAGGACTTTGGAAATGACAACACAGTGCAAAGTTGCACCATTTCCTCCCTTCCAATCTCTCTTCAACCCTTGGTAGCTGAAACAACCCCTGAAGAGGTTTCCAAGCCAGGCTCAGAGCTCACGGGTCTAAAACCATGTACAAAATTAACTCTTGCTGGCTCCTCACTTCTAAAACCATGCTGGAAAGAAAGAAACTTGTTTGTGGGTGATGCAGAGGCCAATTCTTCTCTCACTTATCTGCTGGTAAAGATGTTTTCTAGCTGGGCATCATCAAGTTATGTTGTGAGCATAACTTAAACCAGCAGTAATTAGCCTTTATTACCTACTGCTGGAGCTGCCACCTGTGTACAGAGACAAAGGATTTTTTCATCCTCTAGCACAACGGGGATTATTCAATTCATACTCTTTAAACATTCCCCAGTTTGTGAAGGGCAGCCTGCAATACCGGAGTCTCAGTGCTGCTGTTCATCTTTCTCTCAGCGAGTTCCCACACTGCCTGCTGCACACAGGCTTTTCCAAGCTGATGCAGCTGCCCCGCATGACAACAGAGGCAACTGGAGAGGAAATCCCTCAGGTTTTCCTGTTCTCTCCGCGAGGCAAGAGCGAGATGGGGCCAGAAGCAGCACCCGCGCCCAAGCCCAGTCCCTCAGGTGTTTGGCCCACCCGCCTACAATTTTATTTAAGTTTCTCCACAGCAGTTCCCTAGCTGCTCCGCTATCCCGGAGGAGGCCGTGCTCCGCCGCGGCCGCCCCACGGCCCGGCCCGGCCCCTCAGGCGGCCGGGCCCCC
>VZSE01005901.1:315134-384795 GCA_013398275.1 Promerops cafer
CATGTCCTCCCCTGTCCTCCCCGTCCCCTCGTGTCCCCATCCGCGCCGGGACCTGCAGAGCTCGTGTTCTGGAGCAGCGCTCTGGTGAGGCCTCTGTGCTGCAGAGAACACTGAGAGGGGAGCTCAGCCCTCCACATAAACATCTCAAATGCCCACGGGAACCTCACCCGTCCATAGAAATACCCAAATGTCCGCACAGATATCTCATAAGGGCCACCAAGAGCGCGGGTCCCTTCCCAAGAAAGGTGCTTTGGGATTCCCCCTCTCCATCAGGGAACTCACAAATTCCTGTGCTCTCCTTCATTTTCCCCACAGTTCACTGTAGTTGTTGAAGATTCTGTAAAATCTTTACTTTCTTGTGGGAGCTTCTGTTCAGAGCTGTCAACAGAATGGATCTTCTGCATCATCCCCTACGCCAAAGTAAATCTGTACTCATCCTGCGGGATATTAATTCAAAATACTCAATATAATTTTTGCTTATACTCGCAGCAAAGAGAAGCATGAGCGAAGGAGGGGTTTTATCGTTTGGGGTGTGTGAGTGCTGAAAGAACTGCACTCCAATGTGTTTGCTCTGAGGTTTTACTGTAAAATGGCACTGCTGGGAGGCCTCGCAGGGATGAATTCCAATTATCCATCATTAGTCCCTTTTGCCCTGTGACGTGCTCCAGGAAAGCATCAGAGTGCAGGAAAATAAATGAATGCAAACTTAATTATACAACCAATCCTTGCTGCTTTGGGGTCAGAAAATGGAAATATTCCTTTTGCATTGACACAGCGATCTTTGCCCTCTGTTAAGGAATGAATGGCTATGAAAATGAGAGTGAAATCAAACTTATTTTCTCCTGCTAAATTTTGCCCAAGACAATTCACTGAAGCAAGAGCAAAATGTAGGCATCCAAATTCTACAAACTTCTAGAACTGAAAACAGTCTGCCAGGACAACCTCTCCTTATTAAAACCCTGGGATTCTGGCTGTGTGGTGATGGAATTCAGGAAAATCAGCTGATTTCCAATGAGCTGGGACAGCTCTCTAGTGTATCCTGCCCACTCGTTCTCATGGCTCGTTTTCCTGGAATTCTTGTGTGCATCATTTGTGTAGCTCCATCAGGAGGGTTCATATTCCTTACTCTCCCCAGAGAACAGATGAAATAATTACAGTTTGTTTCTGAGCAACATCCAACTTCCAGTCTGACATCCTGAGGACTTTGGAGGACTTTTGCTGGTGTGGATCATTTTGTGCTCAGCCATGCAGGCTTTAGTTTTTCCTCACACCGAGTCCCCACACTTCTGATCTTGCTGTTATTAAAATGTGATGGGAATGAGAGATTTCCCAGCACTTCACTGAGAGGCTGAGGTGTTCTGGCATTTGTCAGGGGTGCTTTTCACCCCTGAGTGCTGGCATGGATCTCCCTAAGGACAGGGAACTTCTGGGATCATCTTCCCCATTGTGAAGACCAGCCATGAGCAAGATGAGACAGATTGATCCTCAGAGTCCTGGACTATCTTCTGCTCTCATTTTTCTTCCAGGGCTGGTGAGCTGCAGCTGAGCCAACAGCAGAGACAAAACCTGTGCAAAGCCACCCCGCAGGCTGGAGGTGCAATGTTTCCAAAACAGCCCAGGGAAGCCAATGGTTAGTTGCAAATCTGTCAGCATAAAACAAGACAATATAAATAAAAAGCAAATAAAAGACTTCAAACTTCATTTTAACATCTTTCGTCAACGCTGAATTTCCATAATTGCTAAAAATAAAGTAGGAGTTGAGCAGAATAAGGTTTGAAAAGGAGCAAAAGAACAAAGTACTCCAATAGCAAAAAATAAAAATCCCTCTCAAGTTGTTTTCCTGTGACTGAAACCACATGTGAAATTGGGCCAAACATTCATAGTACAGCTCCCAGAGCTGAAGTGATACCTACCAAGTAGTGTTTTTTCACTATTTCCTCTCTGAATTCTTGAGTTCATTCCCTCGACCCGCTGTGTGGGGTGTGTGGGCTCCAAGCCCAGCCCTCATTTGCTACTGAGTGAACAGGAGACTGTTCCCATCTCAGGGCTGCCTCCTGTAGTTCCCATTGTCAGGGAAAATTTCTTTAAGGGAATAGCTCTGGTCCTTCCCAAGGTGACCTTTTCCACCCCTCCCACACTGCCCTGCAATTTTACCTCCTTTCAATGCTGTCAGATTATAGGAACCCCATGAACTCACTGTGTCTGCAGCAGCATCCCAGAGCAAGTTCCTAAAGACAAATGGAAACGTTTTCCTCCATTGGAAACTTGCATGATTATCTTGTCTTTGTCAGCACCTCTTTAAATCTAGCAAGTTCTTCGCAGAGCTTGGTCAGTATTTTTGGCCAAAGGCCCAAAAATCAAAGAGGGGCCATCAGTGCCTGTAATGACAGGACAAGGGGGAATGGGCTCCAGCTGACAGAGAATAGGTTTAGATTGGATGTTAGGAAGGAATTGTTCCCTGTGAGGGTGGGCAGGCCCTGGCACAGGGTGCCCAGAGAGAGCAGCTGTGGCTGCCCCATTCCTGGAAGTGCCCAAGACCAGGTTGGACGGGGCTTGGAGCAACTCAGACCATCCTGGGATTCTGTGAGCTCCTCGGCCTTTGAAGAACTGACCAAGACCCAGAATCAAACGTAGTCCATAAGAGAAAATGTGGCCTTTGGCATTTGGGAGAGGAATGTCTCCAGAGGGGCAGACTCCATTCCCTCCCTGTTCCCGTGCTCTCCCCCCGTGCTGCTGCTCGGATTTATCCCTCAGTGCTGGAGCTATTTCAGGGCACACTGTTTGCAGAGCTGCTCAAGGTGCTCAGCAGGCAAAGCTGTGTCCCTGGCTCTGGTGACAGCCCTTCAGTCACTGCCTCAGAGCCGCTGCAGCCACTCAGCCTCCGCCCGCTGAACCCATCCAGAGATTAGATTTGATTACACAAGAATTCATTAGGATTATCTAATGATATTAGGCACCACTACTCTGCCAAATTCCTGATGAGTAATGGCTTGTAGTATTGCAGCCATGTAGGAAACCCATAAAACTCTGTTCTCTGACCTTCGCTTCAGTTCCTGAGTCACGGGCTTCAGCTTCTGCATATCCTTGCTCCAGAGCCACAACTACAACTCCTCTGGAGGCATTTGTAATGGAGAGCCCAGTGCAGGGAGAGGTTATGTTGATTTCAAACTGGCTAATCTGGGCTTGTTCCCATTCATCAGCGTGATCCTGCTGCTGTAGAGAGGGAAACGAGCAAGGAGCCGGGCACCATTCCGACCTGTTACCCACGGCTGAGTGAGTGAGCAGAGGGAAATGTTTCCCTCACCTACATCCCAGTTAAAGCGATACAGTTGTTCTGCAGGCAAACATCGCACCCACCCTGCAGGGCTCTGGGTGCTGCCAGCCAGCCACAGAGGGCAGGAAAATTAGGGTGTAACTGTGGGAAATAACCTTGGCTAATATTTAAGGACAAATAATTACATAATGCAATAAATAAATGAAATATTACTATCTTTTATTGGCTGCTGGTCATTCTGGCTGAAGTTGTGATGTCTCGTTAGTGATACCCCTGTGCCATAATTTTAGTGAAGAGGAACCCCAGCGACACACGCTATTTCCAGAGTTTGGAGCCGTTTCCTGCAGAACAGTCGTGATTCTGCTCAGCCAAGGGCTCGCACGTGAGTCACGGCAGAGGTGACAGCACCTGTGCAGGCAGGTGCTCACCTCAGCCGTCACCTCCCCGCTATTCTGCTCTCCTCAAGTCGCGCTGACACCTGGTTTACTCAGTGTTTACTTTCCCTGGCTGGTTTCCCTGTAGCCTCTGTGCCCGGTACCGCCGCACGCTCGCCCCGCGCCCGCTCCAGGGCTCTGTGCGAAGCCCCCCGCACCAAACACATCCGCGTCCCCAGTCAGGGGGGTCCATCCACATCACTGACCGCACGACAGAGGGTCCATCCCCATCACTGACCGCGCGGACCGGGGAGGGTCCATCCCCATCACTGACCGCACGGACCGGGGGGATCTATCCCCATCACTGACCGCACGGACCCGAGGGTCCATCCCCATCACTGACCGCACGGACCGGGGAGGGTCCATCCCCATCACTGACCGCACGGACCGGGGGGTCCATCCCCATCACTGACCACACGGACCGGGGGGGTCCATCCCCATCACTGACCGCACGGACCCGGAGGGTCTCCGCTGCCCCCCGCCCGGAGCGCAGCGCGGGGCACGCTGGGAGCTGTAGTCCTGCGGGACGCCCCCCCGCGGCGGCGCGGCGGCGGCAGGACTCGGTTACCCAGCGTGCCTCCTGGGTTATTTAAGGCGCGGCGGCGGGCGCGGAGCGCAGTGACCATGTGGACGCGCAGCTGAGGCGGCGGCGGGCGCAGTCTCCGGGAGCGGGACCGGGAGCGCCGCCGGAATGGGGCTGCCGAGCTGTCCATAGCCCGCCCCGCCGCCTCCGCAGCCAGGTACGGCCGGGAGGGAGCGGGCACGGCTGGACAGGGAGGGAGGGAGGCGGTGTGTGGCCGCCGGGGCAGCCCCATCCCGCAGCCCGAGGGATGCAGCTTGGTGCTGGGCGGGGATGCCCGGAGATACAGCCCGTTGCTAGGTGGGGGTACACGGGAATGCCGCCCGCTGCTGTGCAGGGATGCATTCCCGTGCTCGGCGGGGATGCCCGGCCGCCGCAGCCCTCGCGGGACCGGGCAGAGACCCCTCCGCCCTCCCGGCGGGTCCCGCAGCGCCGCCGGAGCGGAGTCCCGTCCCCTGGACCGCCGCGGGCTCGGCCGTGGAGCTGCGCGTCCGCTCCAACTTTCCCCGTGGTTTTGCCCCCGTGCTCGGGGCTCAGCTGCGAGGGATGTTTCGCGTTATGTAAACACTTGTGAGCGCCGATGGGGACTTGGCTATGGGCGATCTTCCTCTTAAATGGTCAAAAAGCGGGCAGCTGTGGGTGGATGTTTCGGAGGGTCCCGGTGACTGGCCTGACAGGCCAAATATTTGGCTGTTTCCTGGACTACAATAACTGGACTTCGGCGGGGGAAGGGGTGGGGGCACATGTGCATTCCCCATGCGTGTACGTGGGATGTGCCGTAATCCCGAGCGGCTTCTCGTCTTCATGCGAGCCCGAGTCCTGCGGGCTCTTTGGGGCTGGCGCTGCCCCGCGCCTCCTCCGGCTCTGTGCGGGCTCCCTGTGCCTCTTGCTCTGGGAGCTCCGGGGGCTTTTCCCCGGAGGGAAAATGCTCCATGCAGCCGGACCAGCTAGGGCTGGCTCAGCCTTTCCCCTGCCTGCCCCAGGTGGGTTCGCTCTGGCTCCCAGGAGTTTGTCTGAAAAGACTCCAACAGGTGAAAGGTTTGAGTTGAGTTTATTGCCGTGCAACGCTCCTGTGCCTGCTCAGCCCCAGAGGGATTGGGCTGCGGTCCTGCTGCTCACAAATCAGGAAGGGAGAACGTGGCTAATACAATCCAGATCTTTGCCTGATGAAGATGAAGCGACTGCAAGTCATGCGGGGAGTAGTGTGTGTGGGAGCTGTTGGTTGTATTTATTAGTGAGGGTGGGTACCTGTGCATGTGTTTCATTTCTTAAAGTGTGTTTAGTTATTTGCCTTTGAGGCTGTTTTCCTGGGCTCAGAAATTTGCCTGGTATCCCAGGACTTGGAGACCTGTTGAGCCAGAGGACTGGCTGACTCGCAGCCCAGGCCAGAGGCCCATGGTGGAGCTGTGTAACTCACAGGGCTCAGCTGTGTGATGAGTGTGGGATGCCATCTGAGGCCAATATCCCTTTCCCTCAGTGCTTCCTCTGTGGCCAAGTTAATGGGCTACCAGGCACTGTATTTCTCGTTCGTTTCTTTTCTGTACCTTGATTTATGCCAATTTCCTCACGCAGCAAGTATTCCACGGTCTAAATGCCTGGTGGTTTTGCTGGTGTAAGTGCCTGAAGCAGTAACAGCACTGCAGGGTGTCGAGGCTGGAGCAGAGCTTTGGCTGCCCAGCACTGGCTGTTCAGTGAGTGGAGAAAGCTGGTGGCATCCATCAGGCCAAAAATTCAGGGTTAACAGGACACTTGGTGAAACAAATGTGGAAATTGACTCAGGGACTCAGCAGCTTGGGCTGGTGTGAAGCTGTAGTGCTCAGTGTGCCTAAACCAAAAAAAAAGGAATCACTGTGAAAATAGAACCACAGTTCCAGTGTGTTTCAAAACAAGCTGATGCTGAGCTGATTATTTCTAATATTTTCTTTAAGCCACCTCTTGTTTGTCAATAATAAGGGTTTTTCTTGTTAAAATAACTTATTTCCCCAAGATTAAAGTGTTTGCTTAGATGAGAGTTTTTTCCCCCATCTGCTTGTTTTGCAATGTTGATTAAGCCTTGAAAATAGTTTCCTCTTACAGGGTTTCATAAATTAGGAAGTAAACAAACAAGAGTAACTTTGGTTTGCCTTTGCAATCGTGGGGTGGAGCTTAGCTCAGGGAAATGGTTTTTGTGAGATGTGCTAATCCTGAACACCATTGTTGGAGGGTGGAGGAGGCCTCAGTGCAGAGCACAGGAGGGGGAGCATTTGGTTTATTTCTTCGATGATGGTTGGTGGAGCTGCAGGTTTGGATGATGGGAGCTGTCCTGGGACTGATGAACGGGGTGGAGGGGATGTAAGGGATGGTTGTGATCCTGGTTGTAAATGACAAGTGTAATTTCGGGAGGAGTTCCTCACTGAAAGAGCTGTCAGGCGTTGGCAGGGGCTGCCCAGGGAGGTTGTGGAATGCCCATCCCTGGAGGTGTCCAAGCCACACTTGGATGTGGCACTCAGTGCTCTGTGCTGGGGACAAGGTGAGGATTGGGCACAGCTTGGACTCGATGACCCTGGAAGTCTTTTCCAGCCTCAGTGGTTCTGTAACATGATCTTATCCACAGCACCATCAGTCCTCTCACAACCAAACCTGTTTTGGTGTGGCGTTGTCTAGAAAATGCACGAATTGAGTTCAAGTGAAGAAATAATCTGGAGTCCTGGCAGCTCACAGGTGAGGCCGTTGCAGCTTAGAGGGAGAGCTGCAAACCACAATGTCCTGCTGTTGTGTGGTGTGAGGTCTTGGTCTGATTTTGTAGTAACTCCTCCAGTAAAGACAGCACTGAATGTCCCTGACAGCATGGCAAGCACGAGAACAGGGCACCTGCAGGGGCGGGAGGTTTGGGGTGAATTTTGGGGATCCAGCTCCTCCAGTACTGTGTGTGTGCCAGAGAAAAGGGAACAGTCCCAGGGGCTGCTCAGATTGGGGTGGTCCAAGAAGTCTCTTCTAGAAGCAGAAGCTCCTTTTGGCTGCTTCTTGTCAGATGAGCTGCTCTCTCCTGGTAAATTGCTGAAATGGACAGCATTGAGGTGGAACTTCTTGTTCAGTGCTGTCAAGCAGGATTAAAGCAGATCCCAGATATCCTGAGCCCTCCTCTGGTACCTGTCCTTGAATTGGAGCCATCAGAGGAGCAGGTGTTGCTTGTTCTGATGAGCTCTTGGAGCAGGTGTAGCTGCTCTTGGCTCGTTTGTGCCCAGGTGGGCAAGAGACCATTGCCACCTGAGCCATCCCAGCATTGGTGTGGCATCAGGACCAGGGCAGTGCCTGTCCCTGTACTGGGCACTACTGGGGCAGCTCTGGGACCCTCAGTGCAAGAAAAACAATGAGGGGCTGGAGCCTGTCCAGAGATGGGCAGGGTCAGGAGCACCAGGAGCAGCTGGGAAGGGGCTCAGCCTGGAGAAAAGGAGCTCAGGGGGGACCTTGTGGCTCTGCACAACTCCCTGCCAGGAGGGGACAGCCGGGGGGGTCGGGCTGTGCTCCAGGGAACAGGGACAGGAGCAGAGGGAATGGCCTCAGGCTGGGCCAGGGAGGCTCAAGTTAAATATTAGGAAAAAAATAACTTCGCTTGAAAGAGTAGTCAAGCATTGAAATGGGCTGCTTGGAGAAGCAGTAGGGTTCCCATCGCTGGAGGTGTTCAAAGATTGAGCAGATATGGCTCTTCCTGGCATGGTTGAGTGGGCACAGGGCTCTCAGTTTAACTCGGTATCTGGGAGGTCTTTTCCAGCTTCCATGATCCTGTGGTTCTGGCTGGTTGGCTGTGGAGATTCCTCAGTGCGCAGCAGACTCCTTGGAAATACCTAATGTGTCAACTTGCAAAGTGTGCTGGGAGTCTTTGAGACATTATTACCCCATAAATGCAGGATAGCTGTAGTTGTAGGATTGTCTTAAAGCCAGGAGGAATCTCAGGCTCCCGTGGGAGGTGGGATGAGGGTAGTGGCTCTGTAGTAGCTGGTAGACGAGCTGCTGGCTCGCCCGTGGGTGAGTGTGAGGGAAGGCGGCCTCACCAAAGCAGCTTACGGAGACCAGAGGGTTTAGAGGCAGAAAATCATGTGCTGCTAGAAGGTTATGTAAATGTAACATCTCTGTCACAATGAGACCGTGGTGTAAATCCTGATTCCTGAAAATCTGCATTACTCTATGTCCCAAATTAGTTTCTTCTTCTAACATAGCAACAGAAACTGAAGGTGCTTGGGTGGCCTGGAGCCTTTTTTTGTGCTGTTTGTGTGTGATAATGCTCAAGGGGTGTCAAAAGCTGCTCAGTTTCATCCAGTGGCCTGTGCTGGGTGGGGACAGGTGCTGCTTTACAGACTGGAGGAGCAGTGGAGAGTGTCCCTGTGCTGCAGGGCCGGATGCTGGCTGTGTCCTTGGCTGTTCCAAGTGATTCCTGTGCTCTTCCGCCGAGCCTCTCCTGGAGGCTGCTGCGGGAGGCAGGATGCCAAAACTGCACGAGCTTTGATCTGGCTCGATATTCCTGTCCAATTCCTGCTCCCCACGGACACTACAGAAGCACTACAGCAATTATTGCCTCGTTCTGTGTCTGGGCACGGGCAGGCAGTGGCTGGGGATGGGGGCAGATCCCTCTTTCCAGGGTGCTACAACTACTTGTTAGATTGGCAGAGGCATCCAGAGGCTCCTTGTGTGGGCTCTTGCTTGTGCTGTACCTGTTGAGAAAGTACAATTCCAGGTCTTCAGGGCGCTTGTGGTTTATGGGATGAAATTTGCTCAGAGAAGCTGTGGCTTCTTCATTCCTAGAAGAGTCTAAGGCCAGGTTGGACAGGGCTTGGAGCAACCTGGGGTAGTGGAAGGTGTCCCTGCCCATGGCAGGGGATGCAGTGAGATGATCTTCAAGGTTCCTTCCAGCCCAAACCATTCTGGGATTCTAATCTGTGAAAAAGACGAAGATGAAATGGAAACTACAGGAACTGCAATTCAAGTGAGGAAAGCTGCAACATTCAGCTGTGGATTCTGAACTCAGAGGAGTTTCATTTTCATGCTTGTGGTTTTGGTTAAGCTTGTCAAAACTTGGATCAGAACTTCTAGCAGCATTCTGTGGAGAATAAAATGTCAGTTGATATCTGAGCAAGTTAACCCTCTGGAGAGAAAATGGCTGTGAAATGTGCATGGAAGTCTGTGTTACTTGGGGATTTGTGGCTTGTGGCAGTGTAATTGCATCCTCACGTGCCAGAATGCCAACATGAAGAGCGCTGCAGGAAGCTGAGTGTTCATATCTCACTGATAATCTTCCCTGGAAGTGTCCAAGGCCAGCTGGACAGGGTTTGGAGCAACCTGGTCTAGTGGAAGCGAGTGGAACGAGATGACCTTTCAGGTCCCTTTCAAGCCAGACCAGTGTGTGGCTCTGTGATCATTTGGCTGCAGAGGTGGTCAAAGGAGGGGGAATAGCTCTGAGAAATGGAAATGCCAGATGTTTTGGGGTCAGGATGTTAGGTAATGCCTCTGCTTTTGGAGTAATGTGATGCTGAGCTCTAAGGGAAGAGGCTTGGTTGGTTGAACACAGTGTCACAGTGAACACGGGCAGTTTATCCTCTCCTCATCTGGTGCAGGATGTCTGTGGTCAGATGATGATCATCTCTGAGCATGGAAGAAATGTCTGATCATAGTAGGCCAAAAAATGGCTGCTGCCCAAAGGCTGTACTTTGTTTTTTATTTTATGGAATTGTTTAGTAGCAGTTTTGCATGAAACTTGTATAAACATTTCTTTTGTGCCTTGGCCCATCCTGTCCACTTCTTCAGAAATCTGCCAAGAAGTTGTGAAGAAGGAAGCTTTGTTTGCAGTCCAGCTCTGTCCCATCTGCATCCCACTCCAGGAAGAAACACGTGGCCGGAGATGCAGACACCAACCTCAGCTTGGCTGATGGTGCTTGATCTGAAGGGTTAATTGAGAACTTCTGATTAAAATAACTCTGCAATCCCTGGCTGCTCCTCTGTTAAGTGTTCAGTAGATTCAGATGCTAGTGCTCATGGGTGGTTCAGTATTTTGAACCTTTGCCTTCTGGAAAATTACAGTTGGGAGGCCAACAGGTACAAGCCAGCCTGGGAACTGGAGCCTTCATCTGTAAAGCAGCCCGGCCCATCAGGGCTTTGGAGCTCAAAGTAGGTCCCCTGGCCACCAGTGGCTCTCCACACGTGCTCATCATGTGCTGGCGTGGCTCCTCCTCTTGGGCTGGTTGTCTGGGGCGCTGAGGTTTTATCCAGAGAGCCGGGAGCCAGCCGAGGTGTCCGGGAGGGACGAGCGGCGCGCGGGAGGGTCCTGCCTGGGGGACACCGCAGCCCTCGGAGCCTGCAGGAGCAGGGGCTGGCCAGCGGGACAGCAGCGTGGGCTTCACTGCCTGAGGGGACCCAGCTGTGCCGGGGGCCGCCCTGCCAAGCCCAGCCCTGGAGACCGACAGCGGGCCCGCCATGGAGGAGAGGGAGCCCCCGCCGAGGTGCGGTGCTGGAGAGGGGACGGGGCGGCGGGGACGTGCAGGGGAAGGTGCTGGGCACTGGGGACAGGGTGTGAGCAGCTGCAGGGGGATGGAGGCCGCTCTGCTGAGTGCAGGGCGTGTTGGGTTTGCTGAGGAGTGCGGAGGGGTGATGTGGGGTGCAGGAACCAGCCCCTGCTGTGGTGAACCCTCAGTAGATACCTGGCCACGCAAAGTGATTTTGGGACTGTTCTGTGCCCTCTTCTTCCCTGGCCATCTTTGTTCCTTGGCCAAACTCCAGTTGGGGTAATAAACCAAGCTTGCTCTCTTTCCCCATGACATTGGTTGTCCTGGTCCTTTTGGCCTGTTCCAGCTCTCTCCTGATAGAAATAGCTGGAAAACTTTGTGTGCTCATAGGGGCCTCGTCCAGAGGCTGATGTCCAGGCTGCCTCCTCCCAGCAGGGCTGGAGCCAGCAAGGATGGGCTTCAGGAAGTATCAGTTTCAGTAAGTGCTCCTTACTTTTAATGGGGTTAAGAAGATGCTGTCAGGTCGTACTTAGTTGGGAACAAAAAAATGATATTTTTCCCCTGACAGTCTGTCTCTAATAGAGTTTCTTTTTCCAGCTGTCTGCAGATGCCTGTCAATAGGACCTGTCAGTCAGTGGCTGCTGTGTAAGGGATTGCTGTCAGAGTGTAACTTACATGCTTTTGACCTGAGTTTTCTGTAACTAGCTTGTCTGGTTGCACTGGGAAAATAATTAAAAAAAAAAAAAAGCAAGTGCCCTTTTGAAGGAGAAAAGGACATTGTGCACGTTTGCTTTCCTGTACTGAGGTTTTATTGAGGTTAAAGTTACCGAAATGAGTTGCTTATCTGTTTTCTTGAACTGCTGTTGCACCTATGAAATAGTAACTTCTGAATAACTTTGTCACTGATATGATAAAAAAATCTATTTATCTGTGGAGTGGCGAATAGTATGGATAGAATGTAATTAACTCGGCCCTCATCTTGCTGTGTGAATTTACACTCCTGTTCCTACTTATTTTTAGAGGAAGGGGAAGCTGTGCTTGATTAGATGTGCAGTGAGACTGATCTCCCTCCTGGGAGCAGAGGGGAGTGTGGGCTGGTGGGTGGGGATTCGGGAGACCTGGATTCAGATCTGGGCTCCGGGTCTGACCTGCTGCATGTCCTTGAGAAAGTCACAGTGCTGTGCTGCCCCCTCCTTCCTCTCTTCCCCAGCCTCCATCTTGCCTGCTCAGCCTGGAAATTGGAGAAAAAATCTGCTGCATTTAGAACGTCAGGAGGAAAAGTACTTTGTCTGAGAAAGTGCATTTCTCCTCCTTAATCTAACGGTTCATCAGCTGCCCATGTGTGGCAGATAGCAGCCTCCTGGACATGAAAGGTTGCAGCTGAGGGGAAAACAAGATCCTGTGGTAGATAAATGTACGGCACTGATAGGTTATTTTTAAGGTGTAATTTCTGAAATGGAACTCCATGTGCATGAAACAAGCAGTGCTGAACCCTCCCAGCACCCAGCGCTGTCCCTGGGCTGGGTCCCACTGCAGGTGGGTGAGGATCCCGGTGCTCAGGACGTGGCCTGCTCCACATCCCAAAATCCCTTTATTTGCCTTTCCCTGGCGAGTGCAAAGAGCTCCCTTTAGATTTGCTAAGTCAGAAGCTTTGCAGATGACAGAGCTCTGTCCTCAGCCCCAGCTCGGTGATTATTCACTGGGTGAGCTTTTAAATAAAGCACTTCCTCTCTTCTTCGGCTGTTTTAATGGGGTTCTTAGGAATCTTTCCCAGTGTCCTCAGGGAGGAAACCTTCCTTTTTTTTTTTTTTTTTAAGGAAATAAGAATGAGAAACATCAGGTTTGGGTTCAGATTTTCAAGTTAGCTGCGCCTGTGAAAATACAGAAAATACTCTGTGGGTGTTAGCCAAAAAAATACATGAAATCTTGATTAGTCTACAGGGCCAATTTTTCAGCCAAGTAATCTTGTAAAATTTGGATTTACCAGATTATCTAAGCACTGGATTTTCAGGATAATACAGGGTTTGGTTGCATTTAAAAAATGTTAACTTGCTTGGCTCAATTCACCAATATTAATGATCTGATTCCATTTAATTCAAACACAGACTTACCTGGTCTTGGGGGTTCACAGATCTCTTAATTTCTGGATGATTCTGCTTATGCCATTAAGCAGTTCTTTGTGTTTGCTTCTTTGTTGTCTCTCTACCCTTAAACTCTGGTCTTGTTTCTGTCAAAAACTGAAATAGAATTAAACTTTCACTCTGGAATTTCCTGTCGGCAGTAATGAAGTTGAAACACTTTAAGTACAGTTTGAAGTTCTATTCTTAAACAACCGAGATAGTGAAAAAGACTTTGATGAAGTGCTGCTCCAGTTTTGGTACCAGTACATATAAAATTGCCAGTGTTTATTGAATAGAGCACTAAACCACAGTGAAAATCTGCCAGTAGAGACCTGAGTGCTCCTGGGACTGCAGGGCACAGCAAGGAGCTTTTTTTTTTTGCATCATTAGAAGCATCTTAGACACAGTGATTTGTATCCCCGTTGCTGGGAGTCGGCAGTAAGACACATTTGGGCCTGTTTATTTCACAGGATTTGCAGTGGTGGGGCAAAGAATTAAAATGCCACACAAAGCAGACGTGTGAGACATGGAATCAGGGAAGTAGCGTTGGGTTCTTTGAAGAAGCCTTTTCACAAATGCTCGAGATGAGGAATGACAGTGCAGGGATGTTGTCACAAACAGTCCCCGTGAGGAGGGACTTCAGACGGGGCCTTGACTCGGCCCTTCAAGGGAAGCAAACTCCCAGCGTCATTCCTGAAACCTGTTTTTTCTAACTTAGCATCGGGAGTGAGATGAGTGATGGGAGAAATTAGCGTGAAATGTTTGCAAAGCAGTTGCATTTCCCGTTCTGAGAGTTTCAAAAGGCAGCTGTCTCACTGAGGTGCTCGATATTGAGCAGTCAGTTTGATTTCGTGGTGTTCTCACTGTTAATCCTGCTTTAACTGCCAGTGTGAAATGTGTTTTTGTGAGAAAAAGGATTGAATTTCAGGGACTATATTAAGCTTATCCTGTCTTATTCAAGGCCATTAGGCTGAGCATATGCTCTGCTTGTGCCCTAAAATACAACAGAGTTCTGAGAGCTGGTGGGAACTGTTCTGGGTCTGCAGAGCTTCTCCTCGGGTTAGGGACAACCCGTGGTCAAGGGCTTGTACAAACCCTTCCTTTGCATTTCAGAACTGGTTCTGTTCAGTCCTTTTTGCTGTAGGAAACACAGCTTGTTTTGAAGAGACACACAAGATAATCTGTAGTAAGAAATAATCAGAACTGAACCTCAGAGCTGTGTCACTTTCTGTTCAGTCAGATCAAACTCATGGTGTTGTGGTGCAGATTTGTGCTCCCCAGAGCAGGGGGAGAAAGTCCTGAAACTCCTGGGCTGAATAGCAGGTTTTCCTGGGCTTAATTGTCTGCCTGGATTTAGCTAATGCATGTTCAGATCTAGCCCCATAGAGCAGAGCTGGCAGAAAAACTTGTAGGTCAGTTTCTTGAAATTCACATGAAATTCAGCAGAATTTATTTTAGTCAGTTTCTTAAACAGAAACTTGACTTTTGTTTTCCTGTGCAGATAAACTGTATATAAAACATACTGAGACACGGACTTTGATATGGACATGAGGAAACAGTCACTGACAGAATTACAAAGATTCAGGCTTTCAGGGCTTAAAAAAATACTGTAGAATGTGTTCATAGCTCAGGAATTTTTTGATGTCTATGGGCAGATATAGTTAATTTCTCAATGTACAGTCCACTTTTAGTTCACGTTTCTTTTGTAGCCTGGCAAGTCCTCCTGTCTGTTAAAATTAGAACCTTCAGCTTAGTGGGAAAAGAACATTATTTTTAAAGCTTGGGTTGCTGCTGTCGACATTGCTGCCACCTGAGTTAAGCTGCTTGGAGAAACCTGACTTCATTTTTGCTAGATAATGCCATGCTTATCAGAGCTTCATCTTTGATTTTTTTCAAGTGAGTTTACCTAGAGGGAATCTTGTTTTCCTGCAGTGTTTAAGGGGAAGAGGAGGACGGTGCTCCCTGGGTAACACTGCCGTGTTTCAGCTGGAGCAGGATGAATTTCCTGCAGGAATCCCCTCTTGCGAGGCTGTGAGAGTGCCATTAAAACTGGGATTATGCTCAGAGTAACTGCAAATGTTCTCTTCGGGCCCTCCCCTCCTCTAGTATAAATCAGTTGCTCTTGGCACTGGCATATCTAAAACAAATAAATAGTGGGGTAATGGCTGTATTTGTCTGTGGAGCACAATTGCCTTTTGAGCAGCGTGATTGTGCTGTACCCGTGCTAGCCAGGTACCGGGAGGGTGTGAAATCCTCCTGTCCTGCACTTCCCGGCAGTTCTGATGGCCATCCCTGTGTGTGGTCAGTGCCTGGGGGGAGGTGTCCCCTCCGCAGCCAGGGGGACACGCACGGATGCTCTGACTGACGTGTCCAGGAGCAAACCTGTTCTCCTCAGTCCCTGCGGTCTCCCCGGGCTGTGAACTTGGGATCCATGTGCCAAGGCTGACAGATTTTTACTGCCTCCGCTTCTGGCTCGTCCTGCTGAAGAAAATAATCAAAATGACCCCCAAAGAGGTCGGATTTGGGGAGGATTAGTGTGGTCAGCTGTTGTTGACAGCATCTTTTAGAAAAAGGTTTTCCAACTGGGTGCCTGGGAACTTTGCTCTTAAAAACTTTGCAGTTCCACTTTTTGCTTCACATTTCCCAGTTGTCAGAGGTAGAAAAAGCTCCATTTGAGGTGGCTGATGGTGGGTGTTTGATGCCAATAGCTGGAGTTATTCTGTTAGTCCCTTGTGAGGAGACTGTAAAAAGCTTTGAAGCTGAATCAGTGTAGCAGTGATTCTCTTCCCTCCTGTGTGGGGTGGCCTGTGGGGTCACTGAGTCCCTTCTCCATCTGCCAGTCCAGCGTGTTCCTGAGCACTGGCCAAGCTGAGCAGCAGCACTGGTAGGGAGAAGTGGCAGTGGGACTGATTTTGGCCATTAAAGAATAGATGTAGCCAGTGTTCATTTGGACTGTGGGGAAGCCTGAGCATAAATCAGTGTTTTAGAAGAGGCTCACCCCGGTGGGAATTGGCTCCCTGCTTCCCGAGCTGGTGGAGCATCTCCTGGTGTGCTGGAGATGGCATCACACTGATGGGTGTTAGAACAGTATTCAGAAATACGAGAGAAGGGGGAGTGAGGACTGACACGGTGATTAATCCTTGCATAAGCCTTGGGAAACAAGGTTATTGTAGCCAGATCAGCCCTTTGTAAAGCCTAAGCCCAGCAAAGCTGGAGCTGTGAGGAGCACAGCTCTCCTGGCTGGGGTTCCAGGCTGCACCCCAAACCCAGCTCTGCAGTGATGAGTTGGCAAGCTCATCCAGAAATTCTGAGGATGATCTGGTGAAGAACCCAGCAGTTCAATTCACTGAGCTGCTGCCAGGCTTAGCACCACCTTTCTGTTATCCAGAACTCTATGGTGGTTATGGGTAAAGTTGATAAACATTTTATTAGTGGAGTTGTCAGTAAATTGTAACGGATTTTTTAGGTGTTTGCACTATCATGCTATGTCAGAGTTACAATTTCATGGTATCTTAGGGTCTTCCTCGGTGAAGAAAATGTGAGAAAATTGAGGCTGTAGCCTGGAAAGTGATGCAGGAGTTTGCTTGTCCATCCCTGAGCCTGGTTTTGGGCAATGGTCTGAGCCTTTTTTCTTTTTTTTTTTTTTTCCAAAAAGAAGTCTGTAATGGAAGTCAATAGTTTTGACCTTCACATTCCCTTGGGAACAGCCATGGTGAACATCTGCCTCTTCCAAAGGAAAAAATAATCCCCCTCACAGCCTGGAAAGGAAACCTTAATGCCAGGTAGAAAGGGTTAATTTGGAAGTATCTGTGGTGTTTGTTGGCTTAGACAGCTTTTGCTTTGGGCTGTATTAATTCAGGGCTGAGCCTAATTTTGAGGGATGAAAAGTTTTTTAGTCTGAAGTTGGTAGTTGAACATCCAAGTCAGGAAATGGGGAAAGCTGTATTTCCAGTGCTGCTAATTCAGTCACTCTGCATATTTCTGTATGTTTTGTGGCATCTATCTTAAAATAGGTAGCAGTGTTTTTCTGTCCACTTATCAGCAATAATGGGAACAGACTGTGTAGTGTGCAGTGGCTGAAGGACTTGGCATTTAACAAATGGAGCCAAAGGGTTTGGTTTTGTGTGCACCCAGATTTGATTCCAGGGCAGCTGAGACCCCTTCACCTGCATATCAGCCTGGCCTGTTATCTCTGGGTTTTCCTGGGTTTGTGTTTCTTTGTGACACAGATTGGCAGGGATAGAATGTCAGTGGTGTGCTTTGGTCTAATAATAATGAAAGTTGTTATTGTTATTCCCAGCAGCACAGATGCTTTGGGAGTGAGGAGGGAGATCTGGTTGGAGCTTTTCAGAAGAGAAGTGTAACTTTAGGTTTTTATTGCCCTTCCATAGCTGCTTACATCACCTTTTAGATTTCCATGAATTTGTCCTGTTGAGCTCCAACCTTGCCTAACAACCTGATCCTTATGCTTTTGGTAAACAAGATAATGTCCAGGGAAAGGGGATATTCATCCCTGTGCAGTCAGGGCTGTGCTCTAGAATAAGCAGAATTTCCTGCTGCTCAGTCCTTCTGCTCTTAGACCATTCAGAACCTCTTTGGGTGTGATGGAGAGAGAGGGTGGAGGTGTTCTGAGTTTTTTCCCTCACCTGTGGGAGCATGGCCCTGGGCAGTGTTGGCTGGCAGGGCTCAGAGCCTGCCAGGAGGTGCTCCTGCTGTTTGAAACCTCAAGCACAGGAGCTGGTTGGGCCTTTTGAACTCAGTGATCAAAAAGCAGGGCTTGGGAGGATCTCCAGGAAACCAGTAAATGGGCTGGGAAGAGATGGCTTTGAAAATCTGTTTTCCGCTGGGTTTTTTATCTGGGCTCGTGTTGTCTCTTTGTTGCTGTTGCAGATTGAAACTCGCTTTTTTCCTTTATTTATTGAAATGACAGGTGGGTCCTGTGTCATTTGGACTTGGGGCTTTAGAGAAAATCAAGTTCTTAATACAGTGGAAGCTGGCAACACTCAGTGTCTGTCTCCTCAGTGGTACATTTAAGCCATCTATTTTAAACCCAGGATTGAAGTATTACTGATTTCACAGAGATTTGGTTTCCTGATAAAGCATTTGACTTGGAAGAATCTTAATCTTTGTTTTTACATGCAAAATCTGTTGTCAGGCATGCTGAGTGGGTCTTCACCTAATTCTGGTTTTGGGCCTGCAGGTGTAAGCAGAAGGCTGCTGGTGTCAAAATTTTGTCAAAAAATGTTGCCATGAATCAGGTCACTATTTTGAATTTCTCAGGAGCACCATTTCAGCACAAAGGAGAGCCTTTAAAGGATGCTTAAACCTACCTTTAATTCTGTCAGAGAAACGTGATTTACATACAAAAAAGGCTTAAACTGAAGCAGTCCCCTTTTCCCTCTGGCAGGTGGGATGGAATGGGTTGGTAGAGCTGCACTGAAATCCAGCATCCTCTGGGATGAATGCCTGCCTGTGGAACAGTCCCACATGGAATGGGATGCCAGGAGCTGCTTGTTTTTCCCTGGTTTATTTTTCCAAGCAAGCACTCTGCCATGCTGGGTTTTCTTTGATACCTAAAATTCCACTGCGAGAACTTGCTTGGTTTTTCAAACAAAACAACAATCAAAGGCAAAGGCTCCTGTTGCTGTAACCTCTGGTAGCTGCACCAAGGAATTCTGCCTGATTAATGTTGTGCTTTATTCTTTATTCTTTTTTCCAGGGGCAATAAGCCAGAGATGACTGACAAGATGTCGAGCTTCCTTCATATTGGAGATATTTGTTCTCTCTATGCAGAGGGCTCAACAAATGGATTTATTAGCACTTTGGGGTAAGAGCAGCTGTTCTCTTGTTTTAAAAACACCGTGAGAAGGACTAGCAGAGCTCAGCTAGCTCTCCTGAGCCTGGTCCCAGGGAATACTGGCTAAAACAAGGGAGCTTTATGGATAGATTTGGCCCTAAATTTAAAAATGGCCTAAATCGAATATGGCAAGGTAGATTTTGGGAGGCTGGAGAGTGTATCCATGGCTGTGGTGCAGTTTTATGTCCTTGGTGGGGAGGAAGAACCTTGTCAGGGGGAAGGGGTAGAGGGGCAATGAAAGCAATCCAATGATTTTCATGTTGTTGTCTGTCCCGTGTCCGTCCGTGTGTCCCGTCCTGTCCCTCCCTGCCCCTTCCCCCAGTCACAGATGAACAGACCCCAGTGCACTCTGCTGACTGCACAAAGGATGTACCATAGGAAATGGAAGTGGTTTAAAAAGGATACATATCTAACAAAAAAACCCCAAATCCCCGAGCCAAGTGGTTTAAATACCAGTAACTCATCACTACAGCTAGTTTGGTCTTAAAATTGAGGTTTAATTTGAGGTTTCTCCTACAAACAAAATTGTTCTCCTATCAAAGGAGAACATGTTTGGACCCTTGTGCTTTGCCAGAGCTCTGGAGCTGCAGTGGGAGCTGTACTGTGCCAGCTCCTGCCCCTGGCGTGCTTCCCACAGAGCCCCTTTGTGCTGCCTTCCACAAGGACATGGAGCAGGTGCTCTGGAGCAGGGCGAAGTGAATGCTACTCCATTACCCAAAAAAGTAGCTTTTCACATGGGAAAAGGATGAGCTGGCAGAGCAAAGCCCTGGAATTGGAGCACAGCTCTGAGGAGGGCCAGGGAATGCTTGATCCTGCTGAGGAGGAACCTCTGCACACATCAGGAGCTGGGTGCTGCCTGGGGAGGAGCCCTTGCAGGGTGAGAAGCTCCAGGAACACCTCTGGCCCCTGTTCCCGAGGCTGGGAGCAGCGTGTGGCACACGGGGGTGTGCCCAGTGAGGGGCACACACACAGCCTGCTCTTTCTCATTTCCAGTAGCCCTAAGGGCCTCAGGGTGGGTACAGTCACAGCACATTTTTTGGTGCCTACAGTCCAGATGCATCTGATAAATGGAGCTCCCAAGCAGGGTACAGAGACAGCATCCTGGTAAGTGCCTCAGCAGGAAACGATGGGCTGGAATCTCACCTGAGTGACTCCAAACTAACTTGTAGGTTTAGTCCTCTAGCTATTAGGATTCTGGAAAATAAGGGGGCAGAGAAGGAAGCAGACACTGAAGATGCACCATGATCTATTATAGGAAAGAGAAGAAAATATGGGATGCTGCCAGAAAGGAAAGAAGGTATGATAAAAGCAAGGGATATGTAGTAAGTAGGGTTGGTCGAATAGTATTTGGCGAATGTATTTGACAAATTTCCCAGGTCCTCGTCAAATATGACACGTGCACTCTGCAGTCCTGGATCAGCTGTGTAACGGGCCAAATACTATCTGCTGAACACTGGCAACGTGAATTATCCTCTACATCTGCCTATTGTTTTTCCTCCCAGTCCTGAAGCGAGTTTGGCAGTAAATAACTCCAGACCAAGTAGAAAGTTGTTATGCCATGTGGAATCCCATGCGGTGCATGATGAACAGTATGCAGTGGCTGTGGCTTCTGATGGCATTGCTGAGCAGATATTTTTCACCATGGGTAGTCCTTTTGGACATGACAGGCCCCAAGCACGTGTATTTCCTAGGCTTGATGAGATGTTCTCATGGCAGGCCTGAAGACCCCTCAGTGTTCAAGCCTCCTCTTTGATTTGTGCTGTTTTAAGGTAACTGCATTGTATAATGGCCACATATCTCTGAGCCTAATTTAAGCCAGAAATCCTAATTGCTATGTGAAACATGGAAATGCATTATCATCTTAATAAGCCTCCGTAATCGAATTAGTTTGTTCCATATTTAATTTAGTCTTTGTCCTGGAGAAAATTAAAGCGGCCAAGGAAAGATTTGGTGTAATTGTCCTCCAGCCCTTGTGGAGTTCTGACAGTCTGATGTCATAACCATGTGTAATGACTTGTTATGTGGTTACTGAAGGTTGAGGAGCAGATACCACTCTACATTCTAATTCTGTCCTAAATCTCTTCAGAGTGTTCCTATTGAATATTCCTATGACATGTTGCTTAATCAGAACTTTACTCTTGCTGTTTCCCAAACTCAGTGCTGTCATCATGATGATTACTGGTGTACAGTATATCCTCTTCCGTGTTTCTCACCCTGTAAAATTTTCCTCTTGCTAGTTTTGGAGGTTCCTCTTTACTTTCAACTTAATCTCAGATGAGAGGGTTATATTGCACTGAGATTAAATGTATGGGATGATCAGAGTAACCTATTTCCTTGATATTTTTGGCCCTTTGTTTACCAGAAGCAGGTGCTTCAGCTCAAGTGTTAATACCATTTACATTGGAGCACCTATATATGTATATATAGTACTGAGTAGGGAGAGAATCCATGGGGAAAAAGCAATTCACTCTGAATGTTTGCATATGCAAATTCTAGATGCATAAAACCGTTGAGCCCTCTTAATTTCTCTGATCTCTTAATTTTCATGCACTTCCTTATTTTCTCTAATTGTTGTCTCAAGATGCTCCCTGCATGTGACCAGCCTCTGCAAGGAACAACTCTCATATTCTAGGTCTCAGTCTTCCTCAAGTTGATTCTGCATGAGAATGGACCTCTCAAACCTTTGACCTTGGAGTTTTACTTTCTACGTTTGTGTAGAAAGCCTCTTTGACAGATTGGTTGTAAGGGGCCAGGTTGAGTCATTTAGGATCAAATCGACCCCAAAGTGTTTGGTTCCAGCTGCAATTGATCTGTTTGGAAGCAGTGTTTGGAAAAAGCCCAATTCCACCTTGATCCAAAGCTGCTCAGGCAGAGCAGGGGGAACAGGTGCTTCTTAACTATTCCCTTTATTCTGTGGGATTTCAGCTGACCCTGTGGGGGTTGTGCAGGGACAGACAGATCTGTCCTGGCATTCCCTCTTGGAATCTCTTGCGTTTGCTTGTCCAGCTCCCCCCCTTCCTGGCAGAACAGGAGGAGGTTGGCTCAATCCCTCAACTCACCTTGTGTTTGGCTGGTGAGCAGGAGGGTACATTTGTGCCTTCCTTTCTCTCTGGAGTCAATTTTTATTGTGGCAGTGAGTGTTCCTGCCATTTCTTTATATTTGAGGCGTCACAGGGTCAGTGACCAGTTTGCATAGCTGTCATTTTCCTGTTCTCTATTCACATAAACACATTTGCAGCCTGACTCAAATCTGTCCAAGAGGCAGGAGCTGTCCTGAGGCTGTCTGTCACCTCCCTAGAATATGGGCTGTTCTGTCTGCACCTCGAGCAGGGGACAGAAAGATGATGCAGAACACAGGAGCAATGACTTATTTATTGTCCCACCTACCAGGAGCGTAGCTCTGGGCAACAGTAAAAATTAGCTGCATGCTTCTTAGAAAGATCTGGCATAAGTTGGCATTTGGGGAATGTCTTCTGCTCAAGTGGCCACTCGGATGAAATATTGCAAGTGAACGACTTTGGTTTTGTTGACGAGGAGGGAAGGGGCTGCAGGGGGATGGGATCTCACTTCCCTGCTCATTTCTTTGCAGCCTTGTGGATGATCGGTGTGTTGTACAGCCAGAAGCAGGTGATCTTAACAACCCACCCAAAAAATTCAGAGGTAAGTTGGTCAGACAGCTCCTTACCCTTCTGCTTAGAAATGCTTCTTCGTTTTGTGCAGTGATGTGTAACAATTTCTGACCTCCCTGCTTTCTGTAGCATATTTTAGTGTCATCTTCTTCCAAGAATGACAACTCACGAGGAAAAATGTGTGTTGAACGTCTGTGGGACTGGGGTGGTTTAACCTGAGTCAGCCCCACCCAGTGGGATGGGGGTGAGAATGGGGAGAGGAAGTGTTCAGGTAAAGCAGTTTAGTAGATAAAGGAAAAGCTTCACACACCAGCAAAGCAAGACAGTGAATTGATTGCCCATTTCCCATGGGTAGGCACCTGTTGGGCCAAGACAAATGCCATCTCTACAGGCACCCCCAGCTCTGCATCCTGGCCTGATGCCCCATGGTCTGGGGTACCCCTGGGCTTGGCTGTGCCCCCCAGCTCCTCGTGCACCCCCAGGCCTCACAGGTGAGGTGAGGAGCAGAGATCTGCTCAGCAGCAGCTGAAACATCCCTATGCTAGCAACAGCTTCCAGCACAAATCCAAAATGTGGCTCTACCAGCTACTGCAAAGAAGATTAACTCTGTCCCAGCCAAAGCCCGGAATGAAGAAAGCTTCCTGAGGGGATGGGGTTGAGGTTGACAGTTGTTTGCCTTTCAGCTCTGTCCAGACTTTCAGGATCCCTGGGAATTCCTTTTCTTTTTCTCCATTCTGTCACACATTCTTTCTAATTACCCAGTACCAAACTTCAGGGAGGAGGAAAATAAAAAGGAGCAAGTGCTTGCCACAACTGTTGTTGTCTGACCTAAATTGATGTGAGCTACCTTAGGCTTTGCTTTCATTCTGCCAGGAAACCTATGCTCACTGATCAGAAATTAGTGCTCTGCTTTGCAGTTTGGCAAGGGCTGACTCGTTCAAGAAAGGCCTCAGACAGGAAGAGAAACACTAACTGGGATTTTGTTTGCAAAGACCTTGAATTCTTTTTCTCTCCCCTGGGCTGCATCTTTTACCCAGAGGATAACTCAGCTGAATATTCTACAATTTTGGTCTGGATTTTGTTTCAGATGTAGCAGCAACTGTGTGTCTTGTTTCTTTGGATGACTCTTGTTGCCTTGGTTATGCTTTGCCTTTATCAGGGCCTCAGCATCACCATAATTCTATTCAGGTTTGGCCAGAGCTCAGAACTGCAGGTGACTGCCCTTGAAAATCACATCCAATCTGTACTGCTAGTTCTGCTTGCTGTTATTTGGGTGATTTTGGGGTTTTTTGCCATGACATGATGTCGTATATAATGAAACTCTCTTTTTAAATTACTGCTGAAATCTGTGAGTTCTTGTTGGTTGTTCTCCCTTTTTCTTGGAAAACTGAAGAGCTGAGAATTGAAACACTAAAGAGGCAACCTGGGGAAGTTTCAGCATTCAGTGGTAAGCTCTCCAAGAAAAAACAATGTTGTTATGTGAAGCAGAGCCTTGACTTGAGGCATTCTGGATGTTAAAATCATATGGAAGAATAAAGCCAGATTTGACTGAGACTGCTGGGTGCAGAAGGAGGCGGAGGGAGAGACAGAGAGAGAAAAGAATGAGAAAAAGGCAATTCTTGCTAGCACAGTTTAGGAACTGCAAGTACAGAGAGACATTTGTCTGACATAAAGCACCGTGGTTAGACATTGTAAATGTTCTCATATTACTTATAATTTATACCAGGAGAAAGAATGGTGTGAACCTTTTCCAACCTTTGTAGTTACTTCAGTGAAGCTTTCATGGGGAAGTTTATGTGTAATGGTAAATGGCAACAAAAGTAATAAAATTTTAGCAGGCTTTTCTCTTATTTATACACATACTTTGGAAGTGTAGTCTGAGATAAAATGCTTTCCATGATAAATATGTTCAGAAGAAGTAATAGGGGAGTTTATCACCCCATCCTCACCAGAAACGCAAAATACCCCATTTTTATGCAGCAGTTGGGTTTGGAGCAGCCTGGGATAGGGGAAGGTGTCCCTGCCCATGGCAGGGGTGGAATGGGATGAGTTCTGAGGTCCCTTCCAACCCAAACCAGTCTGTGAATCGTGCTGGTCATCACAGCAGCTGCAGGACTGAGGAGTGGGGTCAGGCACTGGTAATTATGAAGGAATGTTCAAAAATCTTCTTGGAGCAAGAAGAAAATGAATGAAGTGGAAGTGACTTGCACTACACCCTTACAGAGGAGTGGAGAAACACTTCTGTGGTTCTGTGACCTGATTTATGTCCCCGTGCTCCAAGGTGCCCAGTTGCAGGTCAGTCCCCTCCTGGGAGGGACACTGAGCCTGTCACCTTTGGCCAGGCTTGGGATCTTCTTCTTGGTATCATTTCTTGAGAAGTGTCATTCTGAGCTTCTCAGAGCAGATCTGTCTTCTGTGGGCAGATACAAAACTGTTGTAAATACAAATTTCATGCTTAATCAACGTGAGGAGAGATCTCTAGAAACAAGATTGACTGCTTAGATATGCATAGATGACTCCAAGAAAATTCAGTGTGATACTCAAGCCTGGCTGCCCCGTGGCAGGATGAATCCATGCTGCTTTTTTCCCTGACCACAGGTGCTTCAGGTAAAAAGTCAGGTTGCCAAGGCTACATTTAATCACTTGCATCTGGTGGCAGCAGCAAGGCTCTGCTCTATAGGGTGGGGGATTTTCTTTCTACTTCAGACCCTTGAAATGGAGCAGAGCTGCTGTGCACAAAGTGGGGGTGTGTGCACCATCCCTGTGCCTGGAGAGAGGGATTTGGCAGCAGTGCTAAAATGTGAGTATGTTCTGTCACTAAACACTGATAACCTGCTCGAGGTGAGGAAAGAGCCCTGCCTGAGGAACCTGTTCCTAAAAACAGCCCCTTCCCAGCTGAAATGGAGGTGGGGTCTGTGTGCTGGGAAGGGATTGGAGGCAGCAAGGGAATCTGGGTGTGTGTGGTGGGACAGGAGGATGTGCAGCAGCAGGGCTGCCCTTGGAGCTGGGAGGGACAGAGAGGTTCAGTCTGCAGGGAGGGAGGGGAGCAGAGGCATCCTGAGGACACCAGGGCTGCCTTTGTGGACAGAAGTTGTGGAAGAAGTTGGCTGTCAGATGGATCTGCTGGTGGGGGAGCCCTGGGAAGGGTGAGGTGCAGGAGGCAGCTGAGAGTCAGAGGGGGTGGTGTTCAGGGTTGGAGTGTGGAGTAGAAGTGTCAATGAGATGGTTTAAAAAAAAAAAAAAGAATTCCAGGGTTATTAAATGGGAAAAAGTGAAGTGCTGGAGTTGGAGAGAACTCCAGAGGAAGTTAGTGCAGCACACTCAAGTTCCTGTGAGTGTTTACCTGCAGTTATTTCACATGTTAAATGCTGTGGTGCCTCTAGGTCATTAAAATATCCATTTGATCACTGGAAGGTGTGACTGCTGATTCCTTTTCTTACTCTTCTCCATCCATCCCAAGCAGAATTACTTAGCACCTGAGGTCAGTGGTTTGAGGTTGGATGGTAATTATGGTCTAAGATTTCAGTGGATTGTTTTTTTTATTCTGGCTTTCTGTGTCCACTTTAAATACAGTGGTTTGGGTTTTTTTTTTCAAGTACAGCATTTCTCTGGCCCTTTGTGCCTCCAGCTCCAAACAATTCAAAAGTCCTCTAAAACTGCTTTTCAAAATGTGAAGACTGAAGAGTACATTCATTAGGGTGTTTCTTTTTGATAATGTTAATATGCAAAAGAGGGGTTTTTTTGCTTAGCTGTTGTAAATGTACTGTGTACAGATGAGATTCCTGGAAGAAATCCTACTTGTATGAGTCTCCAAAAAAAGAAATAGTGTGACATTCCCTTAGTTATCTGCACTTCTTTAAACAGAAAAGACTTTTAATGTTTTTATGAAGCTCTAATTGCCATCTTTGAGTGTGACTGTGCAGCTGAAGAGTGGCTATAAATTAATTTCCTTTTAATGCACATGGATTGATGTGGGAGGTGTGAACTGGAGCTGACCCTTAGCTGGTCTAAAGCCCCGTGTTTCACTGGAAATCATTCCTGCTGAAATACACACAGAGATCCTTATTCTGCAAATGGAAAAGAGCCCTGCCGTGGTGGCAGAGCTGCAGCAGAGCCCGGGGCTGCTGATTTTGTGCTGGGGCTGCTGTTTTGTGCTGTTAGTGAGCTGGACTGTGCATTTGCAGAGGTTTATTTGTGTTCATTTGTACTGGAGCGCAGCCCTGCGCGAAGCCAAATGTGTTTGTTTAATGCAAGACACTGCTACTACAGCAAAACAGTCTGTCTGACAGGCTTCTCAGGAAATTCCTTGCAGCTCTTTATTTGGGATGCAGAGCTGTCTGCCAGGCTCCCAGCAGCTCTGCAATAGCTGCTTGAAACTCTGGCAAAAAGGGCACTCACTGGGTTAATTTGTCCAGCAGCTCCCTCCTTCCAGAACATTGTTTTAGTAGTTGCTGAGCAACACTCTTTTTTTGGCAAGATGTTCAAGGAATGAACCCGTATCTTAGACTTAAAATACCCTCATGGCGGAGCAGAAGAGGAGTAGTTCAAATTCTGTTTGTGCTTTTGATCCTAATCCACGCTCTGCTGCTGTGGCTGGTGCCTCTGCAGGTGTTGGGGGCCAGCCCTGGGGGGCTCAGCCTTGGAGCTGCAGCTGCAGGAGGAGGAAGGCCCCGGGCAGCTTTAATTTATAATGGGTGGGTCTAGAAACTGTATTTAGTATGGATCATGGAATGGCTGGGGTTGGAAGGGACCTTAAATCCCACCCAGTGCCACCCCTGCCATGGCAGGGACACCTCCCACTGTCCCAGGGGGCTCCAGCCCCAGTGTCCAGCCTGGCCTTGGGCACTGCCAGGGATGTGCCAGGGCTGCCCACCCTCCCAGGGAACAATTCCTGCCCAATATCCACAGTTTTGATGGATGTTCTTGAGTTATCCCTGTGCTCAGCACTGATGAAGTCAATGTGCTTCTCCTTGGCAGAAATGTTTTATATTTTGTCCTTCATAGCTTTGCCATCACTGATCTGAAGCCTCGCACGCCTGCTTTGTGTTAGATGAAGGAAACTCCATATGAAGGAAAAATATTAAGGAAATCTGTGATTCATGCAGGTCTGCTGGAGGCTCTGGAGTTCTGTTGCACACATAAACATTATTTCCCCTTATTTAGCCAGGGCAAGCTTGTTTATAGTTTGGCATCAGGGCTGAGGTTAGGGGTTCTTTCAGCTGGAGGGTCACACAGATAATTCTCCCAAATACTTCTGAAAATTAAAAAACAAGCTAAAACAAATAGCCAGGTCCCTCTGCCTGTTGGTTTTGGAGGAGTATGAGCAGCAGATAGAGTGAGTGCCCTTTGTAGACTGTGGGGTGGTTCAGTACCACCTCTGTGCTCATCACAAATTTTCTGTGGGATCAGCCTGAGGTTCCTGTGGGCAGCCGTGAATCCTGGTGCCCTCCACGCACACTCTGCCTGTGGTGAAAGGGATGATATCAGCTTTTTAAACTTTGATGTGAAATAGTCTGAATTGTTTGACTCTCTCAGCTGAGTTGGAGTGGGTGTTCTGCAGAGGTTTGAGCTGGAGTGATGTTGAAGAGGATGGGGTAGACCTGAGCAGCACGGCCAAGCTGGGGCTGCTTTTCCTTCTGAACATGGAGTTTCTAATGCTGCCGAAATGCTTGGATGCATTAATTATTAAGGTGCCTGGATTCCTTTAAGGAATATTTAAACTAGAGTCCAAATATGGCTTCTTTTTTCCCCTCTGATAGTAGCAGTTCAAATAGCAGGGTTTGTTTTTCATGCAGGAAGCAGGACTTTGGGGAGTGCCTGAGTGCTGAGGCCAAAGCCTTCTTGCAGAGACATCCATCACTTGCAATAGAAAGTCCTTTCCAATTTTGAGATGTCCAAGTCAGATTAAAATGCCCGTGCTGAATACCAGAAGTAGAAAGTGGAGCATAATAGTGAATATCCACTTAGCAACTTCTCTGCTTTACAGCCAAACAGCATAAAAAGAAAAAAGATGCCTCTTAGCCCCTTTTCAAAAAGAGTAAAAATCAAAATAAGAAGTGTAAAATCAAAATAAACTTTTAGGTTGTTTGATGGAAGAGAAAAATGATAAAAATACAGTCTGTTGTTGTGCCTGTAATTTTTTTTAATTCAAAATTGAAGCATTGAGCATTTTGAGTAAAAAAAATTTCAGTCTTGCTGAATTGGGATATAGTTAAATCTAAAATACATTTTGCTGCCTGGATGAGGAATCTTTCAGTATTTATAGAGCTGCACTAGAAAACTGCCAACTGCTTGCATGCATTTGAATTTGCTGCCCTTTATAATATGAAAAAATCCTGAATCCTGTCTCTGAATTGTGAAACTTTAGCCCACTGCAGCCTACGTGCAAGCAGATGTTGGGGACAATTGTCACTGCAGCATTTTGGTATTTAAAAAAAGCTGGGATGTTGGAAGTGTTGGTTTTTTGTGCTGACAAGTTTGCTTTGTATCTGCTAAGGCTTGGGACACCCTGATCAGGGGGGATGCAGGAATCAAAGGGAAGGTTGCTTGGGTGTTCTATCATGGAGAGTGAGTTGGAAAGCTGTTCTTATTTCATTTCCCACATCTCTTGCTGTGGCTTCTTCCTGGCCTGTGAAGCCAGACAAGTTTGTGGTGCAGTCAGAAATTATTTGTGATATCCCAAAGACAGCAGCTGGGGCTGCCCCATCCCTGGCAGTGTCCCAGGCCAGGCTGGACAGGGCTTGGAGCAGCCTGGGACAGTGGAAGGTGTCCCTGCCATGGCAGGGTGGGAATGAGATGAGCTTTAAGGTCCCTTCCAGCCCAAACCCTTCGGGGTTTCTGTGTTGATGTGCTTAGCAGAGAGAAATGATGGGCTCAGTGATTACTGGCTTCATTAAGGTGGTTAGGATTTTTTGTCCTGCTGCTGGGGTAGAGATGGATGGGAAGGGTGTGTGGCACAGATCAGGAGGGTCTGTCCAGCTCGGTGGGACAGCTGGGGACAGGAGGAGCTGGCTCTGGGAGGCACAGGCTGCAGAGATTGCCTGGGCTGGGTTTCCCTGCTGCTCTGTGCCCGGAGTCCTGTGGCCAAACAGCTCTCTGCCAACCTGTGGGTTTCAAGGGCTTTCATCTGGGATGTTCTGCATGGAGATGAAGGCAGAGCAAAGCCCCTTTGAAACAGAAAGTGCCATTAATATGCATGAACTGGAACGCTGTGTGAAACCCAATCTGTTGGTTCAGGTACAGCAGAAGGAGGAGGGGGGTGAATTTGAACTCCTGGGGAGAAGTTTGATCCGTGCACTTGGTCCCTCTGCAAATGTGGGTGGCAGTTCCATCCTGACGGGTTCTGTGTGGGACAAGGGGGGTTGACTGTGCCCAAAACTGAAGAAATAAGCAAAGTGCGTTTTGGAGCATTTATTCTTTCTCAGCTCTTGCAGGTGTGAGCCTTTTCCCCGTGGAAAGCTCAGGGTATTTCAGGTAGGATCGAGGAAGGGATTGCCAAAAAGCAGTGCTGAGCTATTAAGTAGAGCAGTTCTGTTAATAAACCTGGTCCCAACCTTGTAGACAAAAGAATACTGTGGCTTTGTTGCCATAGTTTCAGTGCAAAATCTGACCTTAGCTACAATAACATTCGGTTAGAAAGAACTAGCTAATCAGTTTTCTAAAATTAGTGTGTTCCCTAGTACATAAGCCAGTATGAACAGGATATTTAATGAAATATTATACTTAGTCACAAGAGCCCAAGGGAGTGAAATGCCTTGATGAATTGTGGGGGTGGGGTGACATTGGTGCCTATCTTTTAATATAGCAAAGTTATTAAAATTTGTGGCTTGCTTAATGCTTAGAGTAGTCAAGTGTGTTCTTCTGTGCACCCCATCTATTTTGCTCTGTTCCTTTAGAAGGGCTCTCAGAGTCTGTTCTGTGAGCTGGCAAGATTGAGATGCTGGGGAGTCTCATCAATCCCAAGTACTTCCAGAGGACCTTCAGGTAAACTTCGGGGTGGGTGTTGTGTTTTCTGCCAGCACAGCCCGAGTGCTCTGCAGAAGAAGGAGTCTCACTGGTTTTGAAGGGTGCAGACAGATGGATAATGTCATGAATTGTGTGGAAAAAACCCTGTGTGTGAGGACAGAAGTCTCCCAGGTACTGGGAACATCTTGAGCTGTTCATTCATTATCGAAAGTGCTCAGAGACTTAAGGGAGAGCCTCAGGTAAGGTCAGGGGTGTAAAACCCTGCTGGCAGTCCAGAACACCTCTCTGAGAGTGCATTTATGCTCACTGACCTGGCCCTGGGTGAGATTTTATCCAACTGTGGTAACGCAGAGGCAAAGAATTGTTTCTTTGCAATACAGGAGCTGTGATGAATTACTGTTTTCTTATGTGCAAGTTGGTTATTTGGGTATAAATATAAAAAATACGAAATAGGCAAGGCTGGGGTAGGAGGCTGGCCTGTCTGTTCTCCCATTTCTGTTTGGAGTTCTTTGGAGCTGTGTTCACCTGCTCTTGGGTGCTTGAGACACCAAAGTAAGCGGGGAAAGGTTTTTTAGACAGGGATTATCTAAATGAGCTTCCCAGTTGGGTGGGAGCTTTTGGAATTTGGTAGCCAGTGAGTTACAGTTACCAGTGGATCATCACCTCTTGTGGCAGGGCTTTGCAGCTGAGGTTAAAAGTGCTGGTATTCAGTAAAAGCAGCTGTAGTTCCCTTAAAGACCTTCCCAGCACTTTGCTGTGGGCTGTGCTGGATGTGTGGAAGCTCAGACATTTGGTGCCAAACGCACTCAGGTTTGGTTCAGAAAAGCTTTTCCAGCTTGGAAGTGCTGACACTTGCAGGGCTGAGCCTCAGGCACAGCCTCTTGGCTCCCCTTGGCTCGATGATTGCTGATGAGCACACGGGGAAGGTGTGATCCATGCTCCTGGATCCTCCAGTTCACATCTAGATTTGCGTGTTGATGCTTCAGGAGTTTTGTTTTTAGGTCTGCCTTCCCCAGTAAGCTTCAGGGAACCACAGCTGGCCTCACAAGCTTCTTCCCCTTGACATTTCTCTGTGGCCAGGTTGGATTTCCTCTCATCCCTTGACTTGCTGTGGTCATGAGGTGTTTGGTTGTTCAGAGGGAGCAGGTGAATGCCCTGTGACACCCCTGGGGAGCTCATCTGTGTCAGACTTCAGTCTGTTCTGAATCATCTCCCTTCTCTTGCTTTTAGGGCACAGTGAAGTTCTGTGCTGCTTGCAGTAGCAGGAAGTTATACTAAAAACTTCAATTATTTTACTTAAAAAATAAGGCTTTATGCTTCTAAACTAGTTACAATTCAAAAATATTTTCAGTTTAGGCTATTTACTTAAGCAGACAGGAGATAAATATGCCAAGTACCCATATCAAGTACAGGTGCTGTGTCCAAGTGCCTCATGGAAGTCATTAGTCCAAGAGGAACCCAACCCAGAAGTTAAATAATTTCACTTCTGATTTTCTGGGCGGCCTGTTCCTCCCTGAGCAAGAGTCCTGACTGCAGTGGTGGTGTCTCGGGGAGGTAAATCTGTGAGTGCTTGTGTTTGAGAGCAGTCAGAAGGAGAGTGGTGAGGCTGCCAGCAGAGCCAGCCATAAAAATGTGCTGTGAGGGAAGCCAGACCTTGCCAGGTGTCCTCAGCAACCACTCCGTGCCACTCACATCTTCCTCCCTTCCCACGCTGCTGGAGATGGAATGTTCTGCCCTTCTCCTTGCAGGATCTGGATTCATCCTTCAGCATGAAGTGTGCTGCTTAATGTGTCAGCACCTGAGTGTGTCCCTCCTTCAATCCCTGCTGCAACTCTAGCACCTCCAGCTGCATTCTTCACATTGCTGGGTGGAGATCCAGGTGCCACTGCTGATCTGTCAAGCTCCTGGTGATGTGGGACCCGAGTGTATAAAAACCTCCAGTCTTTCCTGCCTGACTTGAAAGTTTGTGGTCCAAACTCCAGGAAATAAGTGAGCTGTTGGAGAAAGTTCTTGTCTCTGAAAGCTGCTTTGCATTTTTTTGCCATCCAGGGAGGAATTTGCTGCTTTGAGGTCAGTATTGGAAAGCACCTGACTGGATCTTTAGGAGTAAACTGTTTGTTTCCTTGCTTGGCAGCTGGCTGGCTGGGGGTGGGGTGTTGCAAAAATCCTGGATTAGCTTTAGTGGCCCCTGACAAATGTGTCAAAGAAACCTTATGTCTCCCATGAGTGTGGAAACACCAGAATAGCCATTACAGATTGACACCGAGTGCAGTGTTCTTGCAAACTTTATTCTAATGAACGACTCTTCAGTCAGAGAGGGACTCGAGGGACTTACATGTTAGGGCTAACACTTCTTCATTCCTAATTTGTGAAAATAGTCAGCACTGAGCCCTCAGTGTTGGCAATTATCATCTGTTTTGATTATGTAATGCACAGAAGTTCAGTGAAAACATAACTCCTTGTGTTGTGGTTGAAGAGCCTTTCTGTAGCTCTCGGATGTTCAGAGTAAGAAATCTCCTGCAAGCTCTACTGACAGCAGAGAAACCATGACAGTGCTGAAAACACTGCTGCAGCATCCTCCCCTGCCTGAACCAGAACAAATTATGCCTGAGCTGGGTTTTATTGAGGATACAGAGAGCTGTGCTATGCAGAAGCAATCTGGTAGCACTTAGACCTTGCATTTAGTGAATGTCAACACTTTTATTTGTCGAGGTTAAAAATTATACAGGGAAAAAATAAACACAGAACTTGCAGGCATGAGGAAGTGAGGGAGCTGGATGAGTGAGCAGCCATCCTGAAAAGGAAAAATTCTGAGCTAGAGCTGCAAAAATGCTTTCCCTCCCCTTTGGAGCAGCATGTGATCTCCAGCCAGCACCAGTTGGCTTTGAGCAGCCCTGGGGGCAGAGGTTTGGGCTGGTGGTGGCCCAGCACTCTCTGGGAGCCAGTCCAAAGGGGCTGGTTTGGGCTGGGGATTCCAGCCCACAGCTGCTCCTGCTGCCATAAAGCTGAGTTTTATTGTCAGAAAAGGAGGAATAAATCTCAGCATTATTAGAGTGTGACCAGCACCAGTGTGCAGAGCAGGAGTTCAGTCCCCTCTGCAGCCCTCTGAAGGGGAGGACAGCAGCAGGGAGGGCTGGGCTGGCTCCTCCCAAAAGCAGGAATTGCAGTGCTGATCTGGCAAATGCTCCAGACTCTCAGCTTTGATTTACCAGCACCAGAGGCCTCCAAGAAGGCACCAGGTGGTGGATCTGTGATGGTGCCTGGTCACAAATGGCTTCACACAGAGCCTTTCTCAGCCATGGCATTTTCACAGGCATTGGACTGGACTTCTATGGCAGGTGCATCCAGGTGCCTTTGACTTCTTGCTCGTGTCTTAACACCAGGATTGAGCCAAGAGCCTTTTTGGAGCAGACACTTTGGTGCAACTTCGCTGGGGATAGTGTTGACTTTGTTCTGACCTTCAGGAGTGCATTTTCCTTGTGGATTGAACAGCAAATCATGTCCCATGCTCAGGTGATTGCCACAAAAACTGGTCAGCAGTGAGGTCCTGTAAGAGTGACTCGGTCACCACATTTTCCTGGTAGGTGAAAATTGTGTGTTTGCTGTAGGAGCAGCTGGCAGTGTTACGGGATGGTGGCTCCATGCCCTGCACGTGCTCCGTGGGGAGAATAATCCTTCCCTGCTGCCAAGTGCATCCTCAGTAAACAGGAATGGCAGCACCCTGAGCTCCTGCCTTGGGGACTGGAGGTAAATCTAAAGGCAATATAGATTTTACAAATAACGTTCTTAGTTGGCATTGACAAGCTTTAAAATAAGTGAAGAATTTCTTTCCTCCCACTCCCTGTCAGGCAGATGGCCTTGGTCATGAAGAATGACAATGAGGAGAAGATCCTTCAAATATGATCTATAAGATTTAATCCCAAATATAATTTTTTTCCATATGCAGCCTGTCATGTGCTGCAAGTTTTTGTGTTCTCTGAAGATTTGAGCAACTTGACAGATGATAATTCTGCACTGGGATCAGAATTTGCCTGCACGGAACTCTGGGCTTTAACAGCTTATTTGTATTGCAGTCTCCTTACAGGTTCATGTATATCTTTCTGTATGTATATAAACAAATAAACACTGTAGGAGAAAGGATATAGAGATGATTTTATATTTAATTGTAGCAGCTTATGCTATGAATATCCACTAATACTTCACAGCAGATGTTTTTAATCTTAATATCACGGTTGACATTTAATTTGTAGTTTTTATCTGATGCAAAAAATAACTGAGAGGATGTGTTTTCATCTTTATTTTTTAGTGTTTAGGTGCAGTCACCTTGAAAGATCAGAAGGCATCACCACAGCTGCTCAGTGTCCCCAGTCCTCAGTGCTGAGCAATACTGGGAGGACCTTGAAGGCAGAGGAGGAGCAGGGAGAGCTGTGAAGGGAAGAAATGTGATTAATTCTGTGCCTCTGGAGTGTTTGACTGAGGGGAAACCCTGCAGCTGTGCTGAGGCTGAGCTGTTCCAGGTTGTGTTTCCACAGGGGTGTCAAATTCCCTGTGCTGCTCTGCACCCACTAAATGGAGAGAGGCAGTCGTGGAAGGATGGGAGGAAAAATCTCAGCAAGGTTTTGAGATGTGAAGTCCACATGGAGCTCTTATTCTTCCCACTAATGAGTAAAACAATGTTCAGAATTGAACAGGAGAAAATATTCTATTCTTCCAGCTTCTCCACGAATCCCTTACTGAGAAAAAATACTAAAATATCCAAGTTTTTCATTTTCTGAAATTCAGCAGAAAAAAGAAGCACAACCCAAAACTTCAGAGAAAAAATGAAATTCTTTGGGGGGAAAAGAAAATCATAAAAATGGGTTCTTGTTTTCAGGCTCTTTCCAGGGACAGGGGATTTTTCTGAGCAGAAATTCCTTTCTTTGAGCTTTCAGTGTTATTTTCATACCTGGTTTTCATACATTTGTGCCGTACTGGGGATCTTGTGATCCTTCACTGAGGTTTGTTCCTGCCTAAAACCAGGAAGGGATTGAGGGGAGCTGTCTGCATCTCACACTGAATTCATTCCATCGTGCTGTACCTTGTGTTCCCTCCAGGTATTTCCAATGTTTACATTTGCTGTTCTCTTTCTTGTACCTTTTCTGTGCAGAAACTTCTGGGTTTGCCTGTCTGCTCTGGGTTTTTAGAAGTCTGCTGAGCCTGGTCCTTGCTCTGATGTTTAATGCAGGACTGAAGTTAAACATTGTGTTGGGAGCTAGATATCAAAGTATTCAAAAACCAAAAATAAAAGGGGGAAAAAAGTGTGAAGCAAAGAAGCTGCGGCCTTGGACTGAAAAACTCAGGAACTTTAAAAGAAAAACTTTTATCTGTCAGAGATTTTGAAGTGCCTGTCACTTAATGTTCCTTCCTTCAAGTCCTGCTTGGAGGCTCATTTCAGAAAGCTACAGTGACTCAGCTACTTTGAATATCTGTTCTGAGGTGCGTGTTGGAAGCTCCCAGAGCTTCTCCCACCTCCAAATGTGGTTTTTATTGGTGGGTAATTCACTGGCACTGTCTTGTGCACTGAGCTGATTTAAACCACGCTTCGAATATTTAGATTTTTGAAGTGTAAAGGCGTAGTGCCCTGGTATTGGTAAGTAGAAAAGAGAACGTTTATAAGTATTTATTATTTTACAAGTGTAAAGGTAAGCTTGTCCAGATTTTTGTTCCAGAAATGCTGAGTTGCTCTGTATAACACTAAATGTTCTCGAGGGTGAGACTTGCCTTGTGCTGTGTTTTGTCCTCAAGCTCTTTGGGAAGGGTGTGGAGAGATTGGTTCTGGACAGAGCTTTTGCTGAAGCAGTCAGGTGACCTAGTGAGAGTTCCTGATGTGTCCAAGGGAATTTTTGAGCAGATCCTGTGTCAATACACACAAACCAGACCTAGTGGACTGTACAGGAAGGAACCACATGGCTGTGGTTGGGCTGCAATCACCTTTCTATCATTTTTTAACACTCAGAAGCTTGAGGATGGCAGGAATAGGTGATGGGACTGGATCTTTGTGGTGACTGGGAAAGGGAGGTGTCCAGTGGAATAACCTTTTCCTCAGCCATGGATCCACAGGAGTTCTTGACCCACCTGTGGTGGAGCTCTGACAGGCAGCGTGCTGTGAGGCTTTGCTGGGCTGGGTGCCACCACCAGCTGCCAGGTGGGGCTTTTGGGGTTCACATGGAGCCAGTCCAACCTCTGGCTGGAGTTTCTACAAGGACTGAGCTGCTGAGCTGCAGCCCTGGCCCTGCAGCCGTTCTGGTGTGGGCGCTGCGCGAGGGCTGAGCTCGCAGCAAGCCTCTCGTGTTCCTCTCCTGAATTTCCCCGTGTGCGTGGAAGGGTTGCCATGGAGGAGAGCGTGGGGTGGGAGTAGGCAGGAGGCAGCTGCCTGAGGGCAGCGGGGGAGGATCCTCCAGCAGGGCTGCTCTTGCAGGCAATCCTGGGAGCTTGAGCTGTCCGGAGCTCCGCGCATCCCGTGGGGAGAGCTCAGGTGGGCTGTGGGGGAGGGTGGAGCTTTCAGGTGAGCAAAGTGGCTTTCCCTGCACTGCTCGGGAGAGAGGAGGTGATGACCTCGTGGGCATGGTGGCCTTCAGGGACCTTTGGGTTTAGTCAAGTTCCTTGTCCTTCCTGTGTGCATTTCTGCACTGTTTAAACCGATTCTAAAGAAGACTGGATGTGGCACTCAGTGCCATGGTTTAGTTGATGAGGAGGTGTCTGGTCATAGGTTGGACTTGATCTCAAAGGTCTTTTCCAGCCTAGTTCATTCTGTGGTTCTGTCCCTTCATGATGTGCAGAACAACTGTTACTTCCTTGAAAGTCCTCTGCAAATTTTTAATGTCTTACTTCTTTGAAAGTTCTCTGCAAATTTTTAATCTAGCAAAAGGGTGTTGTGATGGTGAACTGATGGATCCATCTGCTCCATCACAGTGGGTATATCAACAGTTTCAGTTTAAATATTTTTAGTGAAAAAGTTGATTTGTGTACTTAACAGGCATATGGCTTAAGGCTTGTACTCAGCAGCTGTTTGGGTGTATTTATTAGGAAAAGTACCACGCAGGGATGTTCGGTAAGAAAATCTTGTTCTCTGGGGTGAGGTTGGGGTGTTTGGAGCCACTCAGAATCCATGAGAAGCCCTGGAGTGCAGGCTGGAAGCTTTCTCAGTTCAGCGGTCATTTGTGTCCCCAAACGTGGGACACGGTGTCTGAGAGTGTGGGCAAGCTGATGACAACTTTCCAGACATGTTATATCAAAGAAATGGAGATAATGTGCATGAAAACTAGAACACTTGGCAGTGTCTGTAGTAGTGCAGTTCAGGGCTGGAGTAGCAGGTCTGTTCCATCCCTGTGTGCAGCACTGTTCTGTCCCTGCTCTGACCTGCTGCCATACTTCCAGCCTCAGTATTGCCTTGTAAAAAATACAGGATTATTCTCACCATGCCACAGAAGCCATTTGGCTCAGAAATTGCTCTGCAGTGCACGTGATTCTTCAGCAGCTCGTCTGTTTCTCCTCAAATACAGAATTTTTGTCACATTTCTAACCATACTTGCAATGACTTCACCTTGTAAAAAAAGCCTTTAAAGCTTTTTTGAATGAGCAGGAGGGGAAATCTGCACAGTGGAAGTGTTGCCACAGGGCACCAGTGACACTTCTGTTCATTAATGGTTCTCTGTTTCTGCAAGAGCTGGAGATCGTGGAAATAGAATTCACTGAGTTTGTGCCAGCCAATATCTTTTGTTTAGGCCCATAATCCTTTCTTGAAGAAGTTTTTCATTTCACTTACATGTAATACTGTAAGTGCTTCTTAATAAAAAAGAATGGATTCATTCTGCAAATACCTAACGTGCAGTTTGAGTATTTGAATGGAAAAGTAGCAGATTTGTGGAATATTTTCAGTGGGCAAAGAGAAGGCATGGTTGGTATCATGAAGTTCACCTTTTAAAAGTCCAGAGACTTGGCAGACAAATTTACCTCCTTGTCCCTAGTGGTGTCCTCTTCCCAATGTCTCAGGAAAATGGGAAGCAGACATGGAAAGTCCCAAGTGCTAATCCAGATTGAAAAGCTTGGGAAACTGCAGGTAATCAGCTTTTCACATCTTTTTACTTAGTTTTTTGGGGATTTTTTACATAACTTCCTTATCCTCACATGTTTGGAGGGGAATTTTTGTTCTGTTTGTACCATTTATCTTGGAATAAGGCTCAGATATTTCATCAGGACAGTTGGCACTTTCCATGATGGATCCTTTGGATAACATCACTTGTCTGGGTTTCATTTGGGATTTGCTGAAACAGTTATTATTTCTGAATCTCTTTTTTGAGCATCCCTAATACCAAGGACACTTGCAATCCAGATTTCATAACTTGTGTCTGGTTTATCATGTGGGAGCTGCTTGTTGGATGGAGTGGCTGAGAATCTTTTTTTTCCAGAGGTTGGAATTGTTGTGGGTAAAAATTATTCCTGTGGTCAGCAGGTGAGTAACATAGTCCGGTGCTACCTCGTGCTGCTGCAATTCCCCTCTGGAGTCATAAATCTGGGAAGCATTGTTTAAAACCTCCTCTGTGGGAGAGCTGGCAGGGCACTGAGCCCTCCTGGAGCTGAGGGTGCCAAGGGCTGGATTTTAGGGGCTGGAGCCAGCAAGTGGCACCATAGGGGTCAAGTGGCACCACTCAGGTGTGATGAGGTTCTGACAACTCCCCCTCAATTTACAGCAGAGCCAGAGAGGGCTCCAGGAGCTTTTGGAATGCTCCAACCTGGCTGTGAAACCACCAGGGCTAGGTCCTTCTGTGGGACTAAATTGGGCTGTGGCTGCCTTGGCTACATGTCACCATTTCAGGCTGTCCCAGCGTGTCCCCACCAGAGGTTTCACCTCCTGCTCTGCGCCTCTGTCCTGCCCTGCAGACCCACAGTTGTAAATTGATGCTA
The DNA here is from genome assembly GCA_013398275.1 of Promerops cafer. Classification (NCBI taxonomy): domain Eukaryota; kingdom Metazoa; phylum Chordata; class Aves; order Passeriformes; family Nectariniidae; genus Promerops; species Promerops cafer. Next base: position 354,410 of record VZSE01005901.1, read on the forward strand.
TCAAAGCTGTGGGATAGAATCAGATTTTTTTTTGGTTGCTTCTGCTGTTTCTGAATGCCAGGATTTTGTGCAGAAAAGGAAAATTCATCTGAAACCTGATTAAAGTAGTCTGAAACCTGAAATCCTGCAAATCAGTGCACAAAAGTGGTGTAGATCTGGAAGTAGAGGCTGGAGCACCTGACACAACCAGAAAACAGTTCTAATGCAATTATGATACAATTAATAATTGGAAATAAAGACAGTGATTGAAACAAATGAAGGAAGAGAATGGAAAGGAGCAGACAGAGTTAAAAACAGGTTTCAGTTAATTTTTCTGAACTTGGAAGGTTATTTCTGCTTTGAGGCTACTGACAGGGGTGGTATTTGTGAGCCAAGACAACTCTTTGCTGACTCTGGGTGGATGTGAGTGTAGGATGCTTTCAGTGGTGCAGCTGGTGTTATTTAATAATTCTCCCAGCCCATCCATCACTCCCGAATCCAGCATTCTCCCTCACTGATTCATGTGTTATCATTGTGTCAGAAAGGCAGCTTGAAAGATGGCTGAAAACAGTGAAAATACCTAATTATTGTTCTTTGTGGAAAAGGAAGTTTTTAAATAGCTGTAGCACAAAGCAGCTTGAATAAGTTTATTTTTTGCAGAGTTCTCAGGCACACACAGAGGATATTCTTTTTACTGGTTGTTTTTGTCTCCAGGATTTCAGGGCAATAAGGGAGACATTGTTAGCACCTAAACTCAGACTTCTTTGCTTTCTAGTTGCACACAGAGATATAAAGAAGTGAAACTTGTGGTTTTCTTTGCAGGTGTGTTTTAACTCCTTGGTTTATCCCATGAAGTTTGGTGTTCCTGTGGGCTCTTACAGCCTGTTCTCCAGGGGGATAATCAGCTGTGATAATCCAAGGAGCCAGAGAAACTGCTCTGTCTGTTGGAAGAGAGACACCAAGTTAACAGAGTGTTTATTTCTGCAGAAGGCTCACACTGGGAGCGTGTATGAAACATCCCTGAGATGAATGATGGCGTGTTCTGCTTCTTTTGCTGGAAGACAGTGAGCTAGTAGAGCAGGCAAAAAATAAACTGAATTACATCCATGCATTTAAAAAAGAGAGACGAAAACATCAGCTCAGCTGAAGTTGAAGAAGGAGCAGTTTCTCTTCAGCAGCTCTGTGTTGTGCTTGTGTGGAAGCACTTGGGCAGCTCTGGGCAGCAGGTGAACTGCATCCCTGTGGGACACACAGAGCATCCCCAGGATCTGGGATTGTCTTTGCAGACTTTGTGTTAAGCTGTGCCAAGGGAAATTTAGGTTAGATGTTAGAAAAAAGGTTTTTACAGAAAGGGAGATAAAGCCCTGGGATGGTCTGTCCAGGGAGGTGCTGCAGTCACCATCCCTGGGTGTGGGTAACACAGACTGGATGTGGCACTCGGGGCCAGGGTTTGGTTGAGGTGTTGGGGATTGGTTGGACTCGATGATCTTGGAGGTCTCTTCCAGCCTGGTGATTCTGTGGCTCTCAGGTGCTTCAGGTGATGGCAAGTGCCCCATGGGTCTCTGTCTCAGTCTCTGGGGTTTGCCCTGCGTTACCAGCCCCACAGAGCCCCCGAGGGCGTGCTGCCAGCGGGGTGAACGCCTGCGGGCCCGTCCTGGCAGGCTCTGCTTCCGCTCAGGGCCACGGAACGTTTGTTCTTGCCGTGTGCAGTGCAGCCCAGCGGGGCTGGCTGCTTCCCATGCCTCGCTGAGCTCCAGCTGTCTGCGCTCCGGATCCGGCGTGGCTCTGCTGCCTTGGCTCCCGCGCTCGCTTCCCTTATTCGGTAACGCGCAGCTCTCAGGCTGCGCCTGGAACGGGCTCTTCTACTGCTTTAGGGACTGTTTTCCACTTTCGTTTTTGATCTCTACAGCCGTGGATTGTGTTTCGGCAGCGGTGCTGGCACAGCTTAACTCTGAAGTGCTGTCAGACTGGAATATTGTGCTTTTCAGAAGTGCTCGGCTGTTTTACTCTGTGCTGTAGCGCTCTGCGTTGCTGCTGCAGAGGCAATATATGGCAGCACTTGTGTTTACGGGGTGTATACACCTTGTCAGCATAACCTGCTTATTAAAATGACTTCCAGAGTGCAGCCTTCAGAGCGAAGATTACCTTCTGGAGGCCAGATTTTAATTAGCTGCATGATTTGTTGGCGTTTTCCGTGCTGTGTTCCCAGGAGGGGAAGCGGCGCCCAGCGCCGGAGCGAGCTTGGACAGATTGAGCTGCATCACTTGATAGGGCTCAGCAGAGCATCTCTGGGCCCCTGCCAAAAGGGATGGGGATTGTTTAAAGTGGAGAGAAGGGAGAGGCCTTCGGGAGGTGGAAGACTCAAGCCCAGCAACAGAAAGCAAGGAAATAAAACTTCCAGACTCAGAACAGATGCGGGCAGTGGTGTTTTGCTGGGTTTGCCTGGGATTGCAGCACAGCTGGGCAGCAGGATTCTGCTCTCTTCAGCTCCAGGGTGTTGTTTCCTCTAGTTAAGTCAGGCCTGGGTTTTTTTGCATTTATCTTGGCTTTATTAAGCCAGTTTCTGGAAGGCTGAACATGTGTGGCAGCTCAAACCTCCTGGGTGTTACCCGTGTCTGCCCGCAGTGTTGGTCACAGCTGGCTGTGCTCTGTGAGCTCTGCAGAGGTGACACCAGCTTGGGAATTCACTCAGAATCTGTCCAAGCCTGCTCTCAGTTGGCTGCACCCAGAGAGGAGGAGGGCGGGCACGTGGCAGTCTGATGGAGAAGGATCCATGGTGTGGGATCTGTGGTTAGAAAAGGAGTTGTCAATGCTGTGCTGTGACAAAAAGTGCAGTTGCTGCCTTGGAAAATACAGAAAAAGAAACATTGCTTAAAAGCAGTAATTACTTTTTCCAGTTTTGCTTTCTGGCAGAGCCTCGAGTGAAGTTTCTTGTACTTCCAGAAGGGTATGAGAGAACATCCAGGAGGGAAATGGGCAGGAACGCCACTGACCAGTCTTGCATCTCGGTAGCTGTGGGACAGAGGAGCCTGCAGGTACTGCTGGGAGAGGGAGAAGTTCTCTTCTGCCGTGTCCACGTGGAGAGGGAAGAAATCATGGCGTGAAACTGTAGAAATGAATGGGTTAGATCCAGAAATAGTGGAGTGCTGGAAGGGATCTTCGGGTCTTATGCCAGGAGTGGAGCTAGTTCTGCCCTTGGAAGGGAGGGATGAGCTGAGGAAGCTCTCCGAGGGGCTGCCAGCCTGTGAACCTGCATTTGGAATTCTGCAGGAGGCAGTGGGCTGGCAGTTCAGGAGGGCAGCACCTGGTGCAGAAGGAAAGAAACAAATAAGCAATTCAGGCGAGGGATCCCAAGCGCTTCATTAGCGTAAGAAAAATTGAAGCACTAAATTCAATTTTATTATTTCTTCTATTCTTCCAACCAAGGCCTCAATAATATTATCAAATATTTATTCTATCTCCCTACGTCTTTTTTTGGCAATGCAGTTTTTCTTTAAGCCAAATCCATTTAAGAGCTGAAAATGGAGTTGCTTTATTGAACAGCTGAAAAAGTTGCCTTTTTTCTTGCGTGATGCTGTGGTGGCTCATTCCTTGAGGCACGCACATGAAACATTTTTAAATAGAAGTGACTTTTATTATGCTGTTCAGTCAGCTCTGTCTAATAGCAGGACAGTATTCTTTCCATGCTGGTCAACACTGATGCTTGCAGAGGGGGTTTGAAATTTGATCTTCCTTGTTCTTCCTGTGCTCAGACTGTCCAAGCTTTCCCTGCCTCCTGCCCCCACTTCCTGCCCTGTTTTCAGCAGGAACTTTAATCTGGAAAAGCAGGAGCAAGTGAAGAAGCAAATGTGCGAGTGAAATCCAAGGGGTAAGCAGCCAAAATGAAATGAAATTTGGCCAGAAAATAAATATCCTTTGGTTTACTGCCAGGGTGAAATGCAGATTGAAAAGACCCAAAGATTCTGAGGAGGGAATGTCGCAGGGTTCCTGCCCTGAGAATTGTGTTGGTGTCTCACAGGGAGATTTGTCATGGAAACTATTAAAATGGAGATTGGGAATGGCTCCCTGGGTCAAGGATCCAGCTCTCGGGCTGGGACAAAGGCTAGAGCCACAACAATTTACTTCACACTGCTTCTGCAACTCATATGACATTAGTTTGCTGAATTCCCCTCATATAAAGCACGAATCCTTCTCCTTGTGTGTAAAAATTGATTTTCAGCGCTTGTGAGGGAGAGAAAAGGATGGCCTTTCAATTTGTTCAGGGTTTCTTTTCATGAGAAAAGAATGGCCCACAGATGGAACTGAGACAGAAGCACTCACTGGGACCAGCAGCTTCCTTGGGATCCTGGGTTAACTCACATTCATGTGTGCAGCTCTGAACCTCTCACTTGAGGCTTTTTCCTCTCTTTTCCCCTCTCCTCACTGTGCAGAATTTTTTTCCTGGCTTGTATCTGTTATTAGCCAGGAGCCATCAAGGTGCTTTGATAATTTATAAAGAGATTATTCTGAAGTAGCTTCTCCTGGTCGAAGTTATCTGTTGTGTCCATAAATGAGGCTGTGCCTTAATGCCTCCTGGGGTACCTGGTCTATTCACTGTGTCCTTCACAGCTTTCTCAGGGAGAATTTGCTCTCTTCTGTCATCTCAGATCTCCTGTAGCCAGTGTTGCCCATCCAGGGACACATTATCCATTGTGATGACAAGGAGAGGAATGGTTTTCTTGCTTTTTTAGCCTGAATGGATGTCAGATGGGGTATGTTGTAGTTAAATCAGTGGGGTTTAGGGTTTTTTTCATTTCTACTTGTGCTGCTCTCCCTTCTGGCTCTGTGTTTTCACGCAGCATCTTCCCTCAGTACCAGAGATAGAATAAAGCATCTGGTCTTTCCTGCAAATGTTTCCTTTTGGAACTGCCTGTATATCCAGTGTCTAAATATTTCTCTCTTTTCGAGTAGCAGTTTTCTTTTTGAAGGAGACCAAAGAGGTTACGTGTAGAAATAAAACAAACACTGGTGTGTTCTGAACTCTTTGGAACACAAGGTGTTTACTTAAAGGTGCATTTCTCAGGTCAGCTTTAGCTTTGGCAGACATTGATACTCAGTGTCCAGCTCTCAGGTTGATAACTTCTCTCTCTCTGAAATCTCTGTTCAGTCTTCTCCCTTTGCTTTGATACCTCAGCTCCAAGTTAATAACAATTACATTATTTCCTGTGTTGCTACAGCTTGAACAAATGAAGCAGCAGTTCCCATTGGTAGGGCTTTGCATAAATGAATATAATAGCAAGAGGGTGGTTACCCTCGTGTCTTGCAGATAGGAGTTGAGGGTGGTTATTTTAACATAAAAATTAAAATATATTTAGATCACAAATCGTGCACGCTCTCAATTTAAGTGTTGGTTGCAAGGGTGATTTTTCCCCCCTTATTCTGCTTTAAAAAGCAAAATGTTGAAAGCCCTTCAAACACAAGATGCAGCAGCACAAAGCAGGGAGGTAACAGACGTCACCACAGCAGAAACCAGTAATAAATTTTGTCATGTAATTAGTTCAGGGTTTGAATCCTGAGTGATTGGGCTGCTTTGCAGGGGGATGTGAGTGCTACGAGATCTTTGGGCCTGGGATAGAATCCCAGAATGGTTTGAGTTGGGAGGGACCCTAAAGCCCATCCCATCCCACCCCTGCCATGGCAGGGACACCTCCCACTGTCCCAGGCTGCTCCAGCCCCAGTGTCCAGCCTGGCCTTGGGCACTGCCAGGGATCCAGGGGCAGCCCCAGATTTCCCTGGTCCATACCAATGCCCTGCTCACCTGTGCTTCAGTTTCCCCACTCGTGCAATGCAGAGCTGTTGGCAACATGAGGTTGGAATTCACTTGAGTTCTTCCACCAGGCTGAATGTGCAGGGTCCAGGTTTGGCCTCTTGCTGGCATGGAGCTGTGGATGGATGGAGCTCCTTGGGGACCACAAAAACCCTGTTCTGACCCGAGCTGCTGTGCTCCCAGCAAAGCTTGATCATTGCAGATTGAAAATGAAAGGATGTCTTCTCATCACAGAGAGAGTCATTTCAGTAGGATCAGGTTCATTCTTCTCCCCCTTCATGGAAATGCAGGAATGATTAATAATCAACACATTTCTGTAGCTGCTTTTGTTCTATATTCTTTGAACCTCTTAGGCTGTCATCTATTAATTTTAAATCTCAGAGGGAACAAGTATAAAATAGATGATGGAGTAATCCAAGGGTTTCTGAAAAGGTGAAACTTGTCTGTGATTGAATAAGTGCATTTGGTATTATTCCCTCAGTCTCCTGTGTGAAAATACTGAATTTGAGCACGAGAGAGGTCTTCATTTTGTCTTTAAATAAACTCCTCATCTTGTGGAGCATTACTGTCCTTGGGAGTGTATTAAAGCTGTGCAATTTCACAAATACAAAGTCAACAATTTCTATTTACAGTATCTCCATCATTGCCAGCTATGTTACTTCTTCATTGCTGCTATTCTTTCATATTTAAAATTTAAAAAAAAAAGATACTGTGTGTTTATTCTCTCCTGTGAGCAGGCTTTGGCCTAGGGAAAATATCAGGTATCTAAGTATAGAAAAGTCTGAAGAGAAAATGCTAAATTTCAGCAGGGAATTGCTGGTTTTCTTTTAATTTTGGGTTTGCTGTGCAAAAATGAGTTTGGTTTTTTCCAAGTAATGAAGAAACAGCTGTGTTGGTGTTAAATATTCAGTGGATTTGTAAGTGACTTATTTAAAGATCTTCATCTTTTTCAGATTTCCCTCGTTTGAAGGTGCCCTGAAGTATGATTTTTGTGAGGGGGAGTAATTTCTCTTGGTTCTTACCTTTCTCCAGTTGGCATTTTGGAGAGTCTGGGTTTAAAACCCGAAATAACGACGCACCTTTTTGTTGCCAACAAAGTATTTGATTCCTGCTCTCTCCAACTGCAGAAAAGTTGGTGAAGACCTTCTCCTAAGTGCTTAAAATAGGAGTGGAGATTTGGAAAAAATGATGAGTGGTGGATTGCGCAACCAGCCTGGCTGGAACTGAAACTGCTTCCAGATCTTTCTGGAATGGGTGTGCTGGAGGAGGGCAGAGGGAGGGAAATGGGCTGGGCCCCCAAAACTGAGCTGAGCTCTGGCAGCAGCCAGGATGGCACTTGAAGGAGGTACAAAAAAGAGGGGAGAGGCTACAAGGGCCTGGAGGGACAGGAAAAGGGGGAATGGCTTCCCACTGCCAGAGTGCAGGGCTGGATGGGATACTGGGATGAAATCCTTCCCTGGCAGGGTGGGCAGCCCTGGCACAGGTGCCCAGAGCAGCTGGGGCTGCCCCTGGATCCCTGGCAGTGCCCAAGGCCAGGCTGGACACTGGGGCTTGGAGCAGCCTGGGACAGTGGGAGGTGTCCCTGCCATGGCAGGGGTGGCACTGGGTGGGCTTTAAGGTCCCTTCCAGTCCAAAACATTCCATGATTCCATGAATCTTTGCCATTCTCTGGAAGGTGCCTCGTGGAGCTTTGGGTGTCAGCAGTGCCTGTTCAGGAGCTTTCTGAGCTGTCCTCATAGACCATGGGTAGGATTGATGTAATGGCAACACTTAATGCCCAAACCAGTGGGAAAAGCCTCTGAAGGGGGGACTGGAATTGCATGGGGGTGTTTGGCGTAGGCAGTTTTGTGTGGAAGAAGGTGATGATGTCTTGGGTGGGCTCTGAAATACTCAACTCCCTTCTCCTATCATTTCAGCCTCTCTAACCTTGGTATTTGCAATTTTGGGCAAGTCTTGCATTATATTTTCAAATAATCTTATTAATGTACTACCTAAATGTGACTTAAATTCCCATGGGGTGGAGTCCACTGTAAGAGAAAGAAAAAGCTGTCTTTGTCAGGTTTTTCATTGGGCTGTGAGAGCAAAAGTTGGCCATTTGAGATGTGGCTGCTTGGGCTTGGACTGGAGGGAAGGGTTGGAAGCTTGGAATCTGTGCTGGGTTGTTGGGAAGGAGCACAGCCTAGTCAAGAAGGGGATGTAGAAGAGAGAAGAGCAAACGAAAAGCATGGGGTAGAAGGAATTGGCAGTTGGAATAACGTTGCTGGCAAGTTTCCCTCTTCCTTGAACCCCAAAATACTTCGGAACACGGGGGTTTCGAACCTTCCCCGGATCCTCGCTTGTGCTGCTGGTGCACGCAGAGGGTAACCAATCCTCGCTGTGATATTTCGGGGAGCTGCAGGTGGCAGAGGCCCACGTGGGCTGTGAATGTCCCACCAGTGAGAGCATTCATCTCTCACGTGGCGCAGTTGCAGCCTCGCTTTATTCCATGCAGAGCAATCGCTGGCGGAAGAACAGGATTTAGCTGGGAAGCACTGAAATGCACATTTAATACATGCCCATGTAGCATTCATCATCCTGATGGGCTAGTGTAGGATTATGCAATCCCTTTTTCCTGCAGGACCTTTGTTGAGTGTTCAGGCTTGATGTATCATCATTTCATCAACAGTGACGTAGTATTTTATTTTTATACTCTTTCATTGTGCAATTCTGCCATTTTTCACTGTATATCATGAAGATCTGAAAGGAAAATGCATTCCTTCCTGGTTAATATGCAACAAACAGTCTATAAAAAGATGTAGTTACTGTGCAGTAATGGCTTTATTTATCACCTTTCCCATGTGGCTAAAGCTGCTTGAATCACTGAGCAGAGAGCTGATGGTTTGGGCTGCTTTGGCTTTGCTTTTAATTTTTGGCTCTGGGTTTCTGGCTCCTGCTGTAGAAACAGACCTAAATTCCATAAGGATGGTGTCTGACAAGCACGGGTTTATCTTGCACAGTCATCAGGACTGTGGGTTACAGATCAATGACCACGGGGGTACTCACCCAGCACATCCTTGACTTTGTAAACATCCCAGGCCAGGGGTCTGGAGATCTAAAAGTCTTCTGGCCAAAAAGTTCATGTAGTTTGACCTCTGGCAAAATACATTTGGTGGCCATATGAAGGTGAATAAGGCAAAGTTGAACTTGTCAACAACTTCAGAAACAGATTTCATAGAACAAATGCTAGAAAAAAAAGATATTGGGTGCTTTTCCTTGTTTTAGATCTGTAGCTTTGTTACTGGGGAGAAAACCTAAGGAAAACATGTTATGCTCTCCCTTCTTGCACTGGACAAGGTCAAACTCTTGTAGCCCTCTCTGGGTGCTTCAGGCAGGAGAGGGGGTTACTTGCAGTTAACAATTTGGAAGTTAAGCCGAACTTGACAACTTTCTTGACTGAAAAGGATGGAAAGAAGTGCACTGTGACTAAATCTAGCATACAATTAATTCTTCTCTGCAGTTCTGTGTGTTAATTGCTGTCATTGTGTGAACTGATGGTTTAAGCAAAAATAGAAAATTTTATAACTGGTGTGTTGCTTACAATGCAGAGTCTTAGCTGGAAGTGCCAGCCCGCAGTGGCTTTTTGAGTCTCTGCTGTGCTGTCAGGCTCTGTGAATCATCCTGATGGAAATGGAAAAACGGAGAGCGCAAACCTGGGACGTGTGGTTTGCACTTTTCCTGGTGGTTCAGCAGCCCCAGGCTGGCAGTGTGGATGGATGGCAGTGGAGCTGAGGGTTTCTGCACATGCAGCTCAGTCTCTCTCCTCGTGCCCTGAGCCCTGTCCTTCTCCAGTGTCACTCTGTCAAAGGGCCCCAGTGCCATACCCAGCTCGTGCTGGATCTGTTTTTGGGGTCCTGGGCTGGTAAAGCAGGGTGGAATGGGATGATCTCCAAGGTCCTTCCAACCCAAGCCATTCTGGGATTCTTGCCCTTCTGTGAAAGGTGTTTGATGTTGCCTGGTGTGCTCTGGGCATGGACTGGAGGGAAGGCATGAGAAGGGTGACAGTGTCCATCTCAAACAGCGTCCAGAGGTGAAATCACCAAGGTCTGTCTCAGCCCCTTCAGCACCTTCAACCTCTGGCAGAGCTGCCATGACCTGGCTCCAGCTTGGGTCTTCTCCCTTTCTGGTAGATGTGGATGCAGAGTGTCCATGAACAAGCAGCTCTGCTTTTCAGGCTCTGAGGATAAACCCCAGGTGGGTTTCTCCTCACCTCGCTGCTTCCCGAATTGCGGTGCTTGGCCGCAGGGGTACACCAGGAGCCTGGGGAAAGGCCGTGTGAACGAGGAGCCTGAAGCCTGACATCCACTCTGCTGCCAGAGAGGCTGGGAACAACCTCCTGGCTCTTCTGGCACTTTGTTTGAACTTCTGAGCTGCTACTTTAGGCGCTGCCTTTGAATAGCTGAATTTATTTTTTTGCGTGTTCTGTTGCTTAGCGACGACAGGAGGAAAAACAGTCACTGCAGCTCATGTGGGTTTATTACTGATAAGTTAGCATCTCCAATACAGAAATGTATTTTTAATAAGGCTAATGAGCTGTGATTCCTGACTTTTGCCAGGCAGAATGTTAAATAAACTGTGTTGCTGCATTGGGTATAGAACCTGACACCCTGAGGGGTTTGATGTTACCTCAAGCCGTGCCTTGAATGTCTGGGCTTCTGCAGGCTGTTTGAGGGTGTTCAATGCTGCTGCCACTTTATTAGGTGAGGAGTTTCTTCTATTTTTTTTGCCCTGTTTTCCCTAGCAATAGAAGGGATTTGATTTAAGAACTAAACTGACAACAACAGCAGTGAAAAAAATCTGCAGCAAACCCCCCCCGACCTGACAGAGTTTACCTGCTGAAGTACAAACACTCCAGGCTGGAAGTGCAGAAACCAAGTCTGTTTGCCTGGGAAAGCACTGGAACGTGTTCCCATTTTAGTCTGGTACCGTTTTTGACTGGAACAAGTTATAAATTTTCTGGTCTTGCATCAGAAGTTGGCAGCAGCAGTTAGTTTTTATCATGCATGGGGCAGCATTCCATTTTGCGCAGAAAAGCATTCGTCTGATCAAGAGCTTTTTGGAATTTGTTTATAAAGCCTTCCTTGCCGCTGGAATATTTGGAGAGCATTAGCAGCAAGAATCCAGATAATGATGACTGGCTGAAGCCATGGCTGTGTTTGTTCCATGTTTTTCTAGATTGCCTGTTCAAGCTATGTCCCATGAACCGCTACTCGGCGCAGAAGCAGTTCTGGAAGGCAGCAAAGCCAGGAGCCAACAGCACCACGGATGCTGTGCTGCTCAATAAACTGCACGTGAGTATCCCTCTGCAGGGCCCTTCTCACCCTCAGCACTCACACCCATCCTGCTTTAAATAAGGATTTCCAGCCAGGTTTTGGCACAGTTAACGAGGAGACACTGAGCGTACGTAGAAATAAATCAGCGTGCAAGGTTCCTTTGGAGATGTTCACTCCACATCTTCAATCCTCTGATTTATGACAAAATCACAGAATAAGCTGAGTTGGAAGGGACCCACAGGGATCATCCCAGCTCCTGGCCCTGCACAGACACCCCAGCAGTCCCACCCTGTCCCCAAGAGTGTTGTCCAATGCTCTGGCAGCCTCGGGGCCATGCCCGTTCCCTGGGCAGCCTGGGCAGTGCCAGCACCCTCTGGGGGAAGAACCTGTCCCTAAAATCCAACCCAAACCTGCCCTGGCCCAGCTCCAGCCATTCCCTGGGTTCTGTCCATGTCACAGAAAGTGGACAGAACCCCCTCCTGCTCCTGCTCCAGGTCTGTGTCCCCCAGTGCTGTGTCCATGATCCTGGGGTAGGTAGCCCTGGGAGCTCCTGTCTTTAACCCATGGTAGAGATAATGGTGTTCCAGGGGAGCATTTTGGGCATTAAAAACATAAAAAAGGGACCCTTGAAACAAGTGCACAGAGGATTCTCAGGCACTGCATCTCAGCATGGGAAATCAGGAGCTGCTGGTCTGATCAATCTATTGGGACTGCTCAAACAAACATCGCTGCTGTTGATACATGGAAAGGTTGATGGGTAATTATGAGTAATTATAAGGCCAGACAGCCTCTCCTTCCGTATTAGCTTGCAGTATTTAATATTTTCTGGGTAAAATGTTGACATTCAGCAGCTGAAAACTCAGTAAGGCAGTTGATTGCTGTTTTTAGAGCTCCTATATAAAAAAAAGCCAACTTAACTTAAATACCATCTGTTGACTTTAGAGTTAAATAAACTCAGTGTTTATGTTAAAATTACATAGCTGGAGTACTTCATGTCAAAATTACAATTCTAAATATTTTTAGGTTCTTTAAGCCTATATTAAGCTCATTGTAGCCTGGAATACGAAATGGCCCCGTAGGAGAGTGTCACTTGCTGATTGCCATATGGCTGCCTCGCTCCTGCACTTCACAAAGACCCACTGGTGGACTCCTTCTGCTTCAAGAAATGTATTTATAACCCAAAAGTATCAGCTTGGCAGGGACAAAGCTATTTTGGTAGCACAAAGCTCCCTCACCTGGGCTGTTTCTCACGTTGATAAGGGAGGTAGGCTGTGGCAGCAGGTTTACAGTGCTGGGGGTTCTGGGGTTGGCTGCTTGGGTGCGTCAGGAAAAGGGAGAGTTCAGGGGTTTTAACAGAAATTAGAGTCTCAATACTGCAACATGTCCAATAAAAAGGCTTTGGCATTGCCCTGGATTACAGTCTCATGTGGAGTTGTCTCCCCTTCCCTAGGTACATCCTGGTGCAGGTGTTTGGGATCTGTCCCTACTCATCTGACACTGGACCCTTTTGTGCCAGGGTCCTGGAAATGCAGGATGAGATTCTTCCAGGCTGAGATTTTTCCAGGATTAGCCTGAGCCCAGTAATATTTGCACAGAAATGTCCCACCAAGACCTGCTCGATTTGGAGAAAGGATTTGAGTGCCTGACAATTTTATTGGGGTTTATTTCATCTGCATCACTTGCACATGAAGTCTGATGGGCAGAATCAGGTCTGCAGTGACCCAGGGCTTGACAATAATTGTGTCCCATGGACATCACTCCTATCAGAACTTCTTCCTGCCAGTCCTGTGTGATCATGTGTCACCTTTTCCACTTGCTGGCACAGGGAGTGCTCTGTGCTCACAGCTGTGAGCTCTGCCCAGGATGAGATTTCTTTATCAGTGCATTGCATTTCCAACGCCGTTGATGATGCAAGAGGTGTTCATCATCATCACTTGCCTTTTTTGGCTTCTGTTTGTCTGCTGGTGGAATTTATTGTCTGCCATGGAGCGCTCCATGCTGAGGTCAGGTTATTTTAAGTTAATGCCATTTAAGGGATTTAAAATCTGGGACACTTGTCTCTCTGTGGTCGCAGCATCCGAGTTGCTTGAGGAGCTGACATCTAGTGGCCAGAAAAGTGCTTCTCCTGGAGTGGCTGTCAGGTCTGGGGGTGCTTTGGAAGTACATCCTAAGTCCTAGTTGCGCTTTCACAGAAAAAAATTGTTTTCTTTATTTACAAAAAATGTGGCACCCGGTGTGGCAGGGCAGTCCTGGCTGTGGTTGCTGTTATTTGGGAGGGCTCTGGTGTCTTGAAGAAACCTTTTCTTGACAGAATGCTTGGAAATCAAAAAAGCTGTATTTTAGTAATACAGAGAAAATTGTGTTGCACTGCGTGACTGGATGAAATTTTGAATTTCAAAGAGCAGCTGTGTCTCAGGCTGTCCTGGAGTAAGAAGCAGTTCTCATACCTAGCACAGCATCTAAAAATAGCAAATTTTTGGTGAGTTGGAGCTGGTGAAAATCTCTAACAGTGTGCAAATAGCTGCTCCTTTGTCCTGGTACTTCACCTCACTGTAGTGAGGAACTGTGGGCACTTTTCTTCTCCAAGAGAAACCTGGACCCACCACAGTCCTTGAGACCTGAGAACCAAGCCATAATCCTTGATGCTCAGCCTCCCAGAAAGTCCAATTTTAAATTGCTCTCCACCTCCAGATAGCAGTTAAAGCAAGTACAGATTTATGTTTTTAATTCAAAACATCATCTTTCCTGTAAAGTGAGGAAGTTCTTCACCAAATGAAATTGTTTAAAAACAGCCTGGGCCAAATAGCTCACTTTTAAAACAAGAATGGCAAGAGGCTTGTTGTTAATTATTAATTAGGTCTTTGTGTCCTTATAATAATTCAGTTTTGCAAGGGTTTCCCCTTTCCTTTCCCTGTCAGTGTGGTGCAGGAATGCTCAGCTGTGGCACAGGGGATCCACCAGCTCAGGGAGCACAAGCCCAGGTGTGGGGAGTGGGGAACTCTCAAATCCAGAGCTGCAGTGGGCATTTGTAGGTGCCTTCCCAGTGATCCTGCTGCACAGGCAGGGGCACTGGGGTCTCCAGAGAAACACAGCCTGGAGGGCAGCTGGAGCCTGTGTTGGCAAGGGAAAATAAAGAATCAAAGTTGAGGTTCTTTCATTCAATTTGTGTAGAACTCAGTAGAAAGGAAAATAGAATTCCTGGCTGGAGTTGTTACTCATCCCTTTTTCACCTTTTCTCCCCCTAGGTATCTGCCTTCTATCTTGTCTGAGCTTTTCATCTCATGTTTAATTCCAGATTTTTGTCCAATTGTACCCAAATTACAGGTTACTTAAATGATGTGTGTCTATCTCCCCAAACAGTTGAAAAAGGGAATTAGAAATTACGCTGCTGGAAGCTGGAAAAAGAGGAAATTAGGCTCTTTCAGATGCTCGCTGTTTTTCCAGTCCTTTGAAATAATCTTGAAGAAAAGGGAGTTTCATAAAACCCCCTTTTCTCAAACACTCAGCAATTGAGCTGTTCTCCTTTAATTTCAGCATGCGGCGGATTTGGAGAAGAAACAGAATGAAACTGAGAACAGAAAACTGCTGGGAACAGTCATCCAGTATGGGAATGTCATCCAGGTAGGCTGTGAACATCTGTGCAAGCTGGAGATGATTTAGTTGAAAATTCCCTGCTCAGTGGACTTCAAATTTCTGAAATTCACGCTTGAGAGTCTGTAGTTTTGCCAGGTTTCACCATGCTCTGAAGTGGGATCTGGGAAGCAGGGCTTGGGTGTTATATCTGTGATGAGGTCAGGTTTTTTTTTTCTGGGTTAATTGTGTTTGGTTTTGAGGTCACCACTGATTATTTTCTTCAGATATCCTTGTTAGAGCCCTCATTAGAGTTGTTGGAAGGTGGCACATGTACACCACCAAATATCCTCTCACAGTGAAATGTTGACACTTAAATCATGAACTGGCACAGAGAAGGAAAACCA
The DNA here is from genome assembly GCA_013398275.1 of Promerops cafer. Classification (NCBI taxonomy): domain Eukaryota; kingdom Metazoa; phylum Chordata; class Aves; order Passeriformes; family Nectariniidae; genus Promerops; species Promerops cafer. The sequence continues at coordinate 369,481 of VZSE01005901.1, forward strand.
ATAGAAATAGTTACATTTTTTTGTTAGATGAGACCAAGCAAAGCAAGAGAAGAGCAGCTTTGCCTCTTACCAGGAAGAGCCACTTAGTCCCCAGCACTTCACAAGTTCTGGTCCTGGGTCTTTTTGAACAGGTTGTAAGTGATGAGGGCATCTCCATGTCTTTGTCCTAGCTGGGCAAGGGACAGTTGGATGAACTGAGGATGTTTTGTTCTGTGTCTGAGTGTGAGTGGAGCTGTGCCTGAACCCACCAGTGTTTGTCCAAAATTCACTTTGCAGTCCTGTGTAGCATTGCAGTTGTCTCATGCACGCTCGGGTTATTGAGGGGAGGAAGAGGAGCATTCTTAGAACTGAACTCTGATTCTTATTCTAGCTGCTTCACTTAAAAAGTAACAAATACTTAACAGTAAATAAGAGGCTTCCAGCTCTGCTAGAGAAGAATGCAATGAGGGTGACCTTGGACGAAGCTGGAAATGAAGGCTCCTGGTTCTACATCCAGCCCTTCTACAAGCTGCGCTCCATCGGGGACAGTGTAAGTGCTGGCAGCAGGATCCTCACACGTCCCTTTGGGCACAGCCTGCATTTTTGGGAGGCCTGGCTTGCAATTAATGCAATGCACAGATCTCCCAGTGCGTGATGATGATGCAGGAACAACCTTTTTGCTATGCTGTCATGAGGGGGAGGAAAATTGCTATGGTAACTTGTATTTTGGAAACGTGGAATGATCTAACATTGGAGGGAAGAAGGGACCTAATTAGGCCAGCCTTGCACAATTCCTGCTCAATTCAAAATGGTAGGAAGTGTTGAGCTCCTTCAGGTTTGGAAGGAATAATTAGCATCTTGGTTTTCAGTGTTGTCAGCTTAGAATCAAAATTCGTCATCACTCGGGATATGAGGAGTGAGGTAATAAGGAAGTGAAATGCTCCTGTTCATGGGAAATCTTTAAATGCATTGCCATTTTAATCCCTTCTTTTGCAACAACTGAGTCACTTGGGTATAGAATCTTCCTAAAGCAGGAGGTCATAAGCTCCAGTGTGCTGTGGGGTTCAGGCCAGGTATATTTGGCACCTAAACACGGTGGATTTATCAATCAGCCACCATTTATCCTGTAGCCCCATCTGTACCAGAACTCAGTCTGCTGCTTCTGCAAGGCTCTGAGTCCAGTAGCATAGGGGTTTTGCCTCAGTGACTGAGTTTGGTGAGCTAAATTCTGAACCAAACAGAATCCTGGTGGGATACTCAGACTGGCTTCTCTCCAGACTGCAAAAAAGTGATTTCCTCCCATCGCTCCCATTAAAAAAAAAAAAAAAGGAAGAAAAAGAGCTTTCTCAGGGTGCAAATTTGTCTGATGCTGCACTTCTCTGCAGGTTGTCATTGGAGACAAAGTAGTCCTGAATCCTGTCAATGCTGGCCAGCCTCTCCATGCCAGTAGCCATCAGCTTGTGGATAATCCGGGATGCAATGAGGTAAGGGGACTTGGGCACAGCTGGAGCAGCTGTACAAACCTCTCTGTGCTTCAGCTTAGCTATTTGTACGTGGTTTAGCATTCAGCAAGTTGGTTGGTACCCGTGGCACTGCTTAGGCATGGTTATCCTGGTAATCAGTGACTTAAAAGTAGAGTTTTGGAGCTCTGCTTTCTCTTGGCAGAGGTTTGAGTTTGATCTCTTTTGCATGCGTGGCTAAAAACAAGTTGTTCCTTCAAAATCAGGAGCTGTGGCACAGTGAGGTGCCCCATACTAGTCACTGTGAAGAAAATGAAATCTACCTGCACAGATGTGTAACAAGTGGCTTCCAAGCAAGTCAGCTCTGAAATTACTTGTTCTGGAGCAGATACAGAATGGACTTTCCTTCTCTAGAGCAGTGCAGCCAGGCTTGCAGTGTTCTGGGGAAGATTGTCCAAAAAATAAGATAGTGGCTCATGGCAGGACCTTGTGCAGGCACAGTGGGACTGATGGTCTCAGTTCTCCTTCTAGGTCAACTCAGTGAACTGCAACACCAGCTGGAAAATCGTGCTCTTCATGAAATGGAGCGACAACAAGGACGACATCCTCAAAGGGGTGAGAGGCAGGGCTGTGCCTGTCTGCAGCTGGGGCCCTGCTGGGCACTGCCCCTGCTGACCCTGCTGCCTGCCTTTGGCAGGGGGACGTGGTGAGGCTGTTCCACGCAGAGCAGGAGAAGTTCCTGACGTGTGACGAGCACAGGAAGAAGCAGCACGTGTTCCTCAGGACCACGGGCAGGCAGTCGGCCACGTCTGCCACCAGCTCCAAAGCCCTGTGGGAGGTGGAGGTGAGGACTGGACCCAGCCTGGGGCTGGCGGGGTGGGAACAATTTCTCCTTCTGTGTAAAGACACCCTGGGTTCCTCGCTTTAGGTGAAGTTTTCCTGGTGTTACAAGTGTAAATTAAAATGCCTTCACTTGCTGTGCTTTCTGTGCACAGACCACAGTGGAGCTCTGCTCTCTGATGGTGCAGCACAGGGCTCTCGAGTGCAGGTGCTTTGCAGTTCAGGAAAAGGGCACAGAGAAACATCAGTGAGATCATTTTCTTACCAGTCACTGAAGTTTAACAACAGCTTATTATTTCCACTGTCCTGCTGAGTGTACTGAAGGCTCTATTTTTGGTGTGGAATAATGTGGTTTTGTATATCCTCATCTGATAGGAGGCTGCAGCCCCTCACTAGTCTGTCTGAACTGGCTTTTGAAATTCACTTGGCTTTTAAGCAGAGTGACTAACACCTTGGCCATCACTGGCTTCTGAAAATAGCCTCAATCTGTTGGTCTTATTAGTGTTGGTTTATGATTTTAAATCTGATTAAATTATGGACTGCATATAAGAATCAAAAAACCAATTGTGATGATGGATAGGTGTTTTTATATTCCTTTTCCACAAGTGTCTGCTGTGACATTCAGCTTCTCCTGTATTTCAAATGAAAGTCTGCCTGTAATTAGCAGTACTTTGGCATGTTCCCAGTTTGTGGTAAATGTCCATGTGTGTGCAGTACCTGGACAGGTGAGAGAGTTCTTCCCTGAAAGGTGCAGGTCAGCTGTGATGAGTTTTCTTTAGGAATCAGATGTGCCCACAGAGCAGCCAATATGGGGATACAGGTGTTGGAGGCTCTGCTTGCCCCACTTTGTCAGTGAAAAGAAATACCAATTCTTTTGCACTGTTGCAAAATGCATTGTTGCATTTGAAATATTTCCAGCTGTCTTCCCTCATCCACTTAATAAACAGTCAAAAATTTAATTACAGCCATAGGGTAGTGGATTTGTTGCCTTTTCCAGGGGTTTGTTTCAAGACCTGGCAACACATGCACGTAGAGAGCACCTTCTTTAATTCATTCATAAACTGAGGTGAACTATTCCCAGGCAGCTCAGAGCATTCCCTGCACAGTCCTGGTCACAGATAAAAGGTGGATTTGTCTTTTCTCAGCCCTTGGTTGTGTTTGCTCTTCCCTGCACATGAAATGAGGCAGATCCTGCTGGGAAGGGGGGGTCTGTGCTGCGTGCCAGGTGTGTTCCTGTCCTTGCAGGTGGTGCAGCACGATCCCTGCCGGGGGGGAGCTGGCTACTGGAACAGCCTCTTCAGGTTCAAGCACCTGGCCACGGGCCACTACCTGGCAGCAGAGGTACGTGGGGCTGGGCTGGCACCTCTGCCTGCCCTTGCACTGTGCTCTCCTCCTTTGGCACCTTCTCAAAATCTGTCATTTCTCACCCTAAAACTGGACACGGGGAGGGGAGGAGAGTGGTCACTTGGATTAATGCAAAAATAGATGCTAAACGTAGGAGATAAGATAAAAAGAGCTGAAAGAATATTGTGGTTTGGGGTAGTCATGAGCTGATTACACTTTCTGTATGAACTCTAGAGTCAAGAACTTCTCCTGCAAAGAATAGGCACTAAATAGTATCCTGTCATGTGGGCACTGGAATCAATGTGGCTTTATTAACTGATGAATAAACGGTAAATGACTGAGAGCCTTTGGGGGAAAATGAATTCAAGTGTTGGTAATTTCTCTTGAATCACTGATTTTTGAGCAGAATCGTAGAACTGAGTATAAAGTGAAAACACTGACTTCAGACCAGTCTGTAAGAGCTGCAGAGATAAAGTGAGAAAAACTGATAGAGAAAAGTTCAGATGAAATATCCTCCTTTATAGTCTTCTGATGAGCAGATTGGAAAACCAGAAGCATTTGTCACATGCACACTGCAAATCCTTTTCAGTAGTGATCCAGTGTAGAGCTTTTCCAGTAAATCTTGGGTTTTCTAATCATCAAAAACAAAAACATCATCTTAGATGATGCAGGAATATCCCAGAGGAGATTGCTCACCTGATCCCTGGTTACAATAATGTTTGTTCTAAAAGATTTCTCCAAGCCAGTAATTTCTAGGTGGAAATTCCACTTGGAATTTAAACAACAAAAAGAGAGCATAAACTGATTAACTCTCCACTCTTGCTCCTGTGGTGATTCTCCTGAATGAGATCAATCTCCCTGCACGTTTGCAGGCTGTGTAACTGTGATTTCTGCCTGGTGAGCCGTGCTGGGTGTGGGCAGTGTGCTCTGCATGCCTGGTGCTGCTGAGCAGGGCAGGGCACTGGTGCCCACGAGAGTTTAGGTGATGCTCAGGCTGTTTCCCATGTGCAGCTGTGCTGGAGTTTTGACGTGCCTGTGATTCTGTTCCATCAGGTAAACCCTGACTATGAGGAAGATGACCTGGAGTGTCAATCCTCAGTAAGTATAGGCAAGGGTATGGTCCTGCCCCTGATTGAGGAGGGCTTGGCACAGGCCCAGGGCTCACCTGGCCAGTGCACAGCTGGTCCAGGTTGTTAGTGAAGAAACTAAAAACCTGAGAATGCTCTGGAGGCTTTTAAGGCCTGTCCAAGGAGTGGGTTCAAGGAGTCCAAGTTCTCACACCTTAGTGGAGAACAACCCTCTTGGAACTGAATTAACACATTTCCTGAACCCCCCTCACCTCCTCCCTTTGTGGCATCTTTTTCTGTCTTCCTGTTTCCTCTACCTTTGCTTCCTTGGAGCACTGTCCTGCCGAGGGCTGGAAATGGACTTGCTCAAGGTGACACCAGATGGGCTCGTCCCTGAGGGGATGTCCCCAGGGCTGTGCCTGTCTGACCTCCGTGGTTAAGCACTGAATTCACTGTCACTGTGCCTTGTCTCAGGAAAGCAGGATAACAGAGCAGGAATGGCAGGGGGAGGGTGACCCCAGTGCCATTGCTCTGATGTTCCTGTGGGAGCCAGTCTGTGTTGTCAGTAAATGTTGGTGTGTCAAAGATTGAGTGTGTGGTGCTTTGTGTTGACAGAAGCTTCTCTTTGGTGTCAGAGGGAACAGCATTGCTTCAGTAGCTGGAAACAGAGAAAACTGGAACAGCACTTTCCATTGTGGATTTTATTTATTTAGTTGGATTTGATCATAGGCTTATGCAGCTTTCGTGGTGATTTATCCAATGTTGTGGAGGATTTGCACCATTTGGATATGACAAAGAGCTATTCCTTCCATTCTTAGATGGATGTGATGCTGGGAAATCCTGCAGGGTGCGTTTTTCCTTCTAAAAGGATTTTTCAATATAGCCTGGCCATTAAAATGCTTCCCTTGCCCTCAGATATTGAGCTGTTTTCCTGATGACTTCTTGGTGGCGTTTGGCAGCTTGACTGCAGTAAACATGGTAAAAAACTGAACAAACCCCACCCACAGCTATTGTCTGGGGTAGGGGGGGAATCCAATTCTGAGATGCTGTGTTGGGTTAATTTTTTGAAAGTTAATCAGTGTTGAGGGCCCTGCTCTTGTGGTGTGTCCTGCTGACACGTGCGTGGATAACATTCATGCCCTGTCTCAGCTCTCTGGGTGTTCCCTGCTCTGTCTCTTTACCACTAGATGGCAAAAAGAGACCAGCAAGAACAGGACCAGGAGCACATAACTCAGCTCTGACAGGAAATTGCCACATCGTTTATCACTCACTGGTGACAGGAGGGTGTAGGCTGCTTTATCCAACTTCATCCAAACTCCAGCTTGATCCGAGAGCGAGCTGTCTGCAGGGTTTCTGTGCACAGCTCCGTGGTTTTATTGTTGCTTTCTCCTTCCCCCTTGTCCCTCAGAGGGCTGTGCAGGAAGGGTTTCCATGGGCACGGGTGAGGTGCCAGCTCCACCTTCCAGCAGCAAAGGGGGCTGCTCCTGTCACCTTTGGGGTTGAATTTCAGTGCTCCCTGACCTGCCCCATTTCCTCTTTCTGCTTTACTGCTCACAGTTTGAAGAAGTGACCAGTTGTCTCCCGAAGGACAAGCTGGGAATGCAGAGCAGCTGTATCCCTCACTGTATTCCCTCCCCTTGCTGGGGAGACAGCTGAAATTCGGAGAATTCATTCCAAGTGAGCGAATTTCTCCCAGAATTTCTCTCCAGATGGACTCCGAGTGTAGAGTTGCTCCTTCCCTTGAAGGCACACTCCCAAAGTGTATTTCTGTTCCATACAGATAACTGCCTGTTCCCATGTACAAAATCAGACTTGAAATGTCACTGCTTTGCAGCCAAGTTCATTGACTGCAAATATGTTAACTTGGGAGTATCCTGAGGCACAAGCAACACTGGATACCTTTTCCATCTGCTCCAGGATGGCAGTGCCTTACAGCAGGACTTTGACAGGCAGGTGCCTGGCTGCTGGCTCCCTTGGGTGCCACCATCACAGAGAAGCTGAGAAATTGGTTTCTTGGTCACCTTGAAAATTGCAGCCAGGATTTAGGTGGTTGTACGTGGACAGCTGTGTGTGTCCTGTGTGCCAGGACAGCGAGCAACTTCTTTAGGGACTTGAGATAGCTGGGAGTTCCCTAGGAAAGGATTTGGAGAAAGTTGTTGTTCCTTTTTCTCAGTTCAACTTTGTTTTTTCCCACCCTTTTGTCCTTTCATCTGAAGCCCTGGGGTTTTATCCAATTGATGTATCTTTACTTTGCTGAAGGAGGCTGTGGATTTGCTGGCACCTTGGGAATAAAGATCCTTCTGGTGCCATGGCCTTTGGAACACATTTTTGTGCTTGAGACCAGCACAGGCTGTAGTGTGAACAGCAAGACTTCCAACTCCTTGATTGGCTTTTTGTTTCTCTTGCCTGGGATTGATGGATGTGGGTCCCATTTTTGCTGCTGAAGCTGATTATTTCCCAGCAAGGTTGTTGGTACATGGTGTGGCCGGGTTTTTATATTTTCAGCTGGTTAATTATGTGGTTAGAGGGATAATTGCAATGCGTGGGGTATGTTTGGAGAGCTGGTAGTGTCAGGATTGGGGATCTCAGCTGATGTGTGTTACCAGAAACCAGTCAGAGCTCCCAGTGTGTGTGAGGTGAATGGCTGGGGGGGTTTGTCTCTTCTGGCACTGTCTACAAGACAGAGATTGTGGGTGGGGGGAGTTCCTGTGTTGGTACTCGGGAGTGACACCAGGGGCAGCAAGGAGTGGTTGGCCAGAGCAGCTGCTGTCAGTGTTGCTGGTGTCCTGCAGCCCAGCCCCCCGCTCCCGAAGGCAGTCTGCACCCCAGGGTGGGGGGCCTGGGGGCTCTGCAGGGCTCCTGACGCCCTGGGCTTTCCCCACAGCTGGACCCCGAGCAGGAGGCGGCGCGGCGGGGCCGGGGGGCCCAGGAGAAGATGGCCTATTCCCTGGTGTCCGTGCCCGAGGGCAACGACATCTCCTCCATCTTCGAGCTGGACCCCACCACCCTGCGAGGGGGAGACAGCCTCGTGCCCAGGTACAGTGACCAGCTGCCCCAGCTTGGGCCTTCCACGGGTTTTGGACGTAGAGCTGCCCCAGACCGTTTTCCTTCTAGCCTGTGGAATTAGGTTCCTCCTCAAATGAATGCAGAAATAATTAGAAAATGCCTGAAGCTTTGCCTGAGTGCTTTACAATTGAGGTATGAGTAAGAGAACACATTTTACAGATGGGAATATTGAGAGTCAGTGACTTCCTAAGTGACTGCCTTGCCAGGAATGACCTGGGGCTAAAAGCCTTGGGTGTCCTATCAAGGCATTCACTCCTGTGACATGTCTGTGTTGTGTTAGGATGTAAGACCAACTATTTAGCACTGGGTTTTCTGTTTGTGTTCCTTACTGTTCATGTGGCACCTCTTGCTGCTGAAAAGCTGCTGCACCCTTCTGAGTCCCACACTCTGCACACAGCTCTTTGCTGCTGTCCCCACTGAGAAAGCACAGCAAGGTTCTTCCATCTATTCAGGAACTCCCTAAATCATCAGGTGCCCGTATTTTGGAGTATCAGGGAGTTCTGGGCTGAAAACCCCAGAGGTGAGGGGAGAAGCTGGCAGCTCATAGCAGTGGAAAAGTGAGGATGAGAAGAGGTTTAGGTTGTTGCTGTGCAGCAGCTGAGTTGCAGCAGCTCAGAGTGGCTGTGGGTCTGCTTTAGAGCAGAACCTCTTTCATTATAGAAGAATTCACAGAATGAGCTAAGGCAATAAGAATGTTGTTCCAGTTGTGGTGTGCAGTGTGGACAGAAGTGACACTTCTTTTCCGCTTGCTTCTGCCAGCATCTCACAATCCCAACAATGCAAAGACTTCCCAGCTGGGAAGCTGACTCATGCTGGGGCACTCCTGTCTTTCAGGAACTCCTACGTGAGGCTCAGGCACCTCTGCACCAACACCTGGGTTCACAGCACCAACATCCCTATTGATAAAGAAGAGGAGAAACCTGTGATGCTGAAAGTAAGTTCTGTTACTCTGTGAAAGCACATCCTTTGATTCCTGTACTTCCACAAAAGTGGTGTTGGCAGGAGTTTCACTCCCTGAGCCTGTCACACACCGAGCATGTGACAGTAATGAACAGTGCCTGTGAAAAATATTTGCTCTTAATGGCTCACGTTCATGGTAGTTTTCTAGGTACACTGTTCAGCTTCTACTCCACAACAGTCATCAGGAGGAGGAGGATGTTTTTTCCACTGGCTGCAGCAACATTTTGCCATCTCACCTGCTGCTCCTTTGAGTTTAGGGACAGCTTTGAGCTTGCACAGAGTGTCCTCAGAGTTTGGGTTCAGCAGTGGTGCTGTGCTGCCTTAGCAGAGTGTGGCTTTTCTGGTCCATTATCACTGAGTGTGTGAGCCACTGCTTTGTTCCTGCCTTTGGGTTTGCTGATAAAGCTTCTCTGGCTTTCAGATTGGGACCTCTCCAGTGAAGGAGGACAAAGAAGCTTTTGCTATAGTGCCAGTCTCGCCTGCAGAGGTTCGGGACTTGGATTTTGCAAATGATGCAAGTAAAGTTTTAGGTTCCATTGCTGGCAAGCTGGAAAAGGGAACAATAACCCAGAATGAAAGAAGGTAAGGAGACCAGAACTGGGAACAGATAATGTTGCTTCCTTTAGTCAGTAACTGTTTCTTGGAAAATTTTATCAGAGTAAGCTGTAGAAGAGGGATTTGGTTTCCTCCTTGATGAGATTTGATATTGTTGTGTCCATAGTGGAGGTTCTCAGGCCTGGTCTGTCCAGCCCTCCTTGTCCTCTGTGAGGGGAGAGCATGAGGAGTGCTGTGAGCTTGGGGGACTAATCCCCAGCATACCTCTGCAAACGGAGTGTGGGAATTCCTAATCCATCTTGTGAGGACTGAGCATGTGACTTGCTGCAAATCCTCTGACCGTGTCTGTGAAAATGTGGCCACACAAAAAGAGCACAGGGGTGGCTGTGTCACACCAGGGTCCCTGTGCTTCCATAGCCAGTGCCTTTTATTTGGCCTTGGGAGAGATTATCACCTGATTTATTGTTTGTGGCAATTGAAAGAAGTGCCAAATAGAACTTGGCAAGTGTAGAGTTGTCCTAAATTGATTTTCTTGCCTTGCTGCTGCTCTGGTTGAGCTGTTGGACAGTGAGGCTGCAGCAATGGGGGAGCATTAGTTCCTAATTTGAAGTTCTGTGCAAATCTCTGAGCTTTATCCAGCCCCTAATTTCTGTTAGTTTTTCACTTAGCATTTAGCAATCTGTGTAAACTTACCCTGGCACTGCTCTTTCAGCACAGAGAATTTGTATTCTCATGTTAACAACTTCTGGCTTTTCCGTAGATCTGTAACCAAACTGTTGGAGGATTTGGTCTACTTTGTTACTGGTGGAACTAACTCTGGCCAGGACGTCCTTGAGGTGGTGTTTTCTAAACCTAACAGAGAAAGGCAAAAGCTGATGAGAGAGCAGAATATTCTAAAGCAGGTAGGCTGTGGTTTTCTCTAAGCTCTGCTTATGAGGAGAGCTCTTGGAAAAAAAGAACCTGGTGACAGAGAACCTGGCCAGGCTGGAGGGGGCTTGGAGCAGCCTGGTGGTGGGAGGTGTCCTGCATGTGGCAGAGGATTGGAACAAGATCAGCTTCATGGTCCCTTCCAGCCCAAGCCATTCTGTGGCTCTGTGAAACTTTGGTCTCAAATTATTGGGACCAAAAGGTCCTTTGAGTTTCCAGCTCTCAGCAGGCTCTGGGCAGTGGACTGCAGGCTCACCATTGCTGGAACTAAGAATTCCAGCAGATGGTGTTGAATCAAGGTGATCAGCATCTTCTGTCCGGGCTGCTCCATGGCCACAGAACCTTGGTGACTGCAGCGTATTTCTGACGTACCTTCTGAAATACAAAGGCACAGAGCTTTGGCACTAATTCTGAGCAGAAGAGGGCAGTGCCTCATGGGGTTGTGTCTGTGGTTTTTTACTGTATCTGTAGATTTTCAAGCTGTTGCAAGCACCCTTCACGGACAGCGGGGACGGGCCGATGCTGCGGCTGGAGGAGCTGGGGGACCAGCGCCACGCGCCCTTCAGGCACATCTGCAGGCTCTGCTACAGGGTGCTCAGGCACTCCCAGCAGGACTACAGGAAAAATCAGGTTGGAAATACGTCTGTCATGATCACTGGCACCAGCATGGTTCCTGTGCTCAAAAAAAAAAAAAAAGCTTTATCCCATAGAGTAAACCCTGCTCTGCTGTGGGTGCACAGTCAGCAAGGAGTTTTGGGATTGCTCAGTTTCGTTCTATTTTTGGTCTGTGTCAGAGACTGTGATGTAATTAGCACTGGTTCTAAGTGGGGTTTAAGAAAACAACAGGATTTCTAACTGTCCCACAGAGGTGAATTACAAGACTGTTCATTCTCGCTGACTCCAGGCTCCGTTGAAAGTTGCCCTGTAAATTAAGGCTGCTCAGTTTCTGTTGCCATGTATTAAAAATAAGGTCCTGTCAGATAAGTATAAGTGCCTTGCTGGTGTCTAGCCCAGGAGAGAGGGGAGGGATGGAGGTGTTAAGGTTGTCTGTCATTGTTTGCTTTCTTTCACAGAAAAAATTTGGATCTAACCCAGTTAGCTCCTTGAGCTGTTGGTATTGACAAACATCCACCTGTTTTCTGTTATTATTTCAATTTCTGAGGGCTAATTACACCCCCTTCCTCCTTGCCTGTGTGTTTTGAAGGAATACATTGCCAAGCAGTTTGGCTTCATGCAGAAGCAGATTGGCTACGACGTCTTGGCCGAGGACACCATCACAGCCCTGCTCCATAACAACCGCAAGCTCCTGGAGAAGCACATCACAGCTGCTGAGATTGACACCTTTGTGAGTCTCGTGAGGAAAAATAGGGAGCCCAGGTGAGAGCTGCATTTTTGAATATGTGATTACCCTTCTCCTTCTGGGAGAAGTGTGTACCTGCCAGCTTGCTCAGGAGGAAGCACAGGCAGTTCACTGTGTTCTGGCACTCGCCCTGCCGTCCCCTCGGGCAGCAAGTCTTGCTCTGCACTGTTCAAGTGGAGTTTGGAATGTTTGCTTCCTGAAATGTAGATAGCTTCAGTCTAGATCTCAGCAGTGATTGATACCCTTTTGGCTCGTGTTTCCCAACAGGTTTTTGGATTACCTCTCGGATCTGTGCGTCTCCATGAACAAGTCTATTCCCGTGACACAGGAGCTGATTTGCAAAGCCGTGCTGAACCCAGCCAATGCAGACATCCTCATTGAAACCAAGTAAGTTCGTGCCTTTCAAGATGGTTCTCCTGGTGTGAAGCAGAAGGAAGGTGGTTCAAAGCTGAGCACGCTGCTGGCACATCCCAGGGAAGCAGGGAATTCATTGTGGGATCCTCTTCAAACACAGGGAGCAGGGGCTGGGACAGCAGGTGTCTGCCAGGTGCATCCTCAGCCCCGCAGGCAGAAATCTGTCAGACCTGTCCCGTTTGATCCAAAGCACACAGACTGCAGGGAGGTGTGCAGGCTCCTGTCTGATCCTCCCCCAGCTCTGAGGGAGCTCAGCTGGCAGCAGAGCAGAAGCTGGTCCAGCTCTGCTCACCTTTCCTCCCACTGAGGTGAGGTTTGGTTCTCCAGCTCTCCTCTGCCATTGCTGAGGCCTCATAGCAGGCACCAAATTCTGTTTGTCTTTAAAGATGTCTTTATTCAATATATATACTAGGGAATAGACAACCATTATCAAAATACTGCAAAAGGGAAGCAGGTAGTATGTAAAACACAAATGGCTGAGAGTGTACTTGCACATTTAATTCTTGTTATGAAATCATAAAGGCTGTATTTATTTCCACGAGCACTTAATATTGGTACATCACTTATTTGTCCTTGAGTGTTTAGTTTGGGGTTTTTTAGGTGTTGATATTTTCTTTGCTGGAAGCCTTTTTAGCTGATTTATTTCTAGGTACTTCATCACATAAACAGAAAGAAGTTCTGATCCATTTGGCATTTATGGGATACAGAATGAATCAATTTTTTCTGTCCCATATCTTTTCCTGGTCTGTTGAATGATCTTTGAATCAGTTCTCCTGTGAAGATGATTTTTGAAGTCCATTATTATGTGTCTAACTTCTTTGTTTCTTCATCTTTTTCACTTGAAAGGAGCTGAAATGTTCATCTTATTAAGGTTGAATGGAAAGTTATAATCTAATGCTTTTAATAATGCACCCCAGTGATTTGGTGTAGTAAAATGCTACTGCTCAAAGGGCAAGATACATTTTAGCAAGTGTCTTAAAGGAGATGTGAAGGATGTGTGTGGGTCTGGAATGTAACCTCCCCTTCTCTTGGCAGGCTGGTGCTCTCACGATTTGAATTTGAGGAAGTGTCAAGTGGAGAAAATGCCTTGGAAGTTGGAGAGGACGAGGAGGAAGTGTGGCTGTTCTGGAGGGACAGCAGCAAGGAGATTCGCAGCAAGAGCATCCGAGAGCTGGCCCAGGACGCCAAGGAGGGGCAGAAGGAGGATCGGGACGTGCTCAGCTACTACAGGTTAACACCACCCAGCAGCTCAGAGCTCAGCAGGGCTGCTGGGGAGGCCCTGCGTGTGCAGGGTGTGCTTTGGGAGGAGAGCTGCTGTTTGGTGCACAAAACAGCCTTCAGAGAGGGAGGGTGAAGTCTCTGAGAAGTGAGAGCTGAAAGCACAGAGTTATTCGTGGTGAGGAGTCCAGGTGTTGATGTGAGCCAGTTTAAACTGATACAGAAAAATAGTTCAAGTTTTGAGAGTGTTGAATTCACCCAGCACGCTGTGCTTGGTTTCCTGCTGGTGGGTGCTGGAAAATCCCCTGCGGGTGCCCACTGGCTTCCCTGTGTTCAGGGGGCACTTGGGGATTGCAGGATTTGGGTGTGTCGATGGCTTTGCTTTGGGTTTGCCACTGCTGTTCTGTGCCTCCTGCTTCCTCTGCAAGCCTTTAGTGGTGCTGTACTCAGAGCAGCAGAGCCATGAAGCTGTGCTGGTGCCCAGGCTGGGTGTGGAGGGTGTGTAGGGCTGTTTGCACAGCCCAGGCCGTGCTCTGGGCAGCTCTGACACGGGTGAGGTTTCCAGATGACTTGACAAGACACCGAGTTCTTGGCATAGTGTAAGGTCAGGTTTCAGCCCAGACCAAATTCCTGTGTCTGGGTTATAAACCCCTGAGAGTCGTTTGACAGACTCAGCTGTGGCAGTGCAGAAAGCACAACTAGATTGTTTGTTTTAATAACCATTTTATTTTGAATTCTCTTCCATCGAAATTATTCTTGCAGGAGAATTTCTAATACCTGGTTTTATTTGAGCTCAAAAGGAGATCTCTTAGATAAAAGTTCTTTAAAACATACTTCCTTTCAAAGTAGGTGTTTTGCTTCATTTTAAATAGAATTGATAAATTTTGGTGTGCATACATATTGGTGTAACAATGGTAGTGTTAATTATTTTTTACTCTACATTATACCTCATAAATATGCTTTAAAAAAGGGCTTAGGATATGGTTTGGTTAAATTCCACAAGGAGTACTAAAAGTTGAAAGGAGTCTGCTTTCAATTAAATCTTCTTTTCTTTAGGAAGCCTCACACTTGGCAGTACTGAGCAGCAGCCTGTGAACAGTGCTGAGTGTTGGGCACGTGCTTTCTGGCTCAAGGTGAATTATCAGTCCCTTGGTTGGGCATAAGTGAGGTGCCAGTGATCAGTTCATGGACTGAAGAGCTTAGGACTGAAGTTCAGTTTTTCTCTACCAGTTCTCTCACTGAAGGGAGCAGAGCTCGGGGGTTGTTTGATCAGGTACCTGATTTTTGAGGACTGGTTTTGCCCCAGGGAGAAGTGTCTTCAGCACCTGTAAGAAGCGTTTGGCCTTACACAGTGTTTAGGCTGAGTTGCCTTAAGTGTTGTTTGCATTCTGCTGTAGCTTTCATCAAAACCATTATTCCTTATTTCCTGGCAGGGTGGGCAGCCCTGGCACAGGGTGCCCAGAGCAGCTGGGGCTGCCCCTGGATCCCTGGCAGTGCCCAAGGCCAGGCTGGACACTGGGGCTGGAGCAGCCTGGGACAGTGGGAGGGGTCCCTGCCATGGCAGGGGTGGCACTGGGTGGGCTTTAAGGTGCCTTCCAACTCAAACTACTCAGTGATTTTATGATATTTAATGAGTGATTCTATGTTATTTATTCTATGCTGTTTAACTTATTCTGTTGTTCCACTGTTTGCTAGTGTTTGACGAGTGCTTTATTCTTTCCACAGTAAGGATGGAGCTGTATCACTAGACAATATAATGTTATTTCCAATAATACATAAGAGTATATCAGTATACTTCATAGTATACTTATATTTATATGTGCTTTATATATATTTATATCTATGCTTTATTTTTATTTATGCTTTATATATATTATGTATATAAAGTATACTTTATATGTCTTTATGCTTTGTAGCTAATGGTTAAAGTACACTGTATATATATTTCTATATACTTTACAGTGCACAGGAAATTAAATCATAATCTTCAAGGCTACGTAAATTGAAGCATATTTTTTTCTTTTTTCCTTTTCCCCCCAAAGATACCAGCTGAACCTTTTTGCTTTATATATATACTTTTTAATGTATATAAAGCATACTTTATATGTATTTGTATGTGCTTTGT
>VZSE01005901.1:387732-524537 GCA_013398275.1 Promerops cafer
TTTTGTGGAATGTTGGTTATTTTTTCAGCACCAGGTAGTTTGGTAAACTACTAAACTAATTAGTGAGTGTAATTAGTGAGTGCTGAGCCTCAGCTGGCTCCTTTCTCCTTGTGCAAGTAACTCTGCTGAAGTTTGTGAGTTTGCACTGATGGTTCTTGAAATACAATTAATGAATGGGAGTTTGTCTGAGGTTTGCAGCAGCCTTGTTTACTCTCTGTGCTCTCAGTGTTATTGCAAAGGCTTTACTGGAATAAATGTCTCAAAAATTCAACACAGTTTGCATGCACAGAGAGTCTCCAGAGCTTGTAGTGATGTTCACCACGAGAAAAAGTGTCCTGTGACCTGCTGAAATAGTCTGTGCAAATAAAATGTAGCAAATCCATGCAACAAATAACCATTAATTTAAGAAAAGCTGTGATATTCTGTAAAAAATACAGGTGATGTAATGTACTTCTAATAATGGGGCTACATTAAATATTTGCCCTGTACGTGATATTTTTATGTGGGTTTTTATGGGGTGGACTTGTGGGGAAACTTTATAGCTTGGAAGTTACAAAGCTCAGTTTTATGGGTGTGATACCTTTTTTGTAAGACAATGATAAAAATGATCTGTACCTTCCCTCCAGTCTTGCCCTGTTTTATAATGAGACAAATACAGTTGGATTTTGTAGCTACAGAGCATCAGTTGCAGATGCAGACATTAACTGCAGGCATTGCAGTATTTGTAGGCAAGTAGAAAACTTTCTGCTGTGATGTAGAACTAGGCAGTCTTGCAGAATCCCCAGATATTATGATAAAATATGACCCTCAGCCAGGTTCTTGATCTTGTCACTGTGTTAAGACAACTTGACTGTGAAAACAAAATGTTTAGTATTAATCAGGCTTTTTATTGTTATTTTGGTAGGTTGTTAACTTAGCCAGAAATCTGATATATTTTGGTTTCTACAACTTCTGTGACCTCCTCAGACTAACCAAAATCCTCCTTGCTATATTAGACTGTGTGCACATCACTACCATCTTCCCTATTACCAAGATGGCAAAAGGCGAGGAAAGTAAAGGTAAGGCTGCAAAGTGTAGGACAGCAAGTTCTTGGGTGCCTCTAGATCATCTCAAAATGTCACTGTGGGGTAGAACGATGAAGTCACACAATGTCCTGAGCTGGAAGGGACCCACAGGGATCACCCAGCCCAGCTCCTGGCCCTGCACAGACCCCCCAGATCCCACCCTGAGCACCCCTGGCAGTGCTGTCCAAAGGCTCCTGGAGCTCTGGCAGCCTCGGGGCCGGGACCATTCCCTGGGCAGCCTGGGCAGTGCCAGCACCCTCTGGGGGAAGAACCTTGCCCTGAGCTCAGCCTGAGCCTGCCCTGGCCCAGCCCCAGCCATGCCCTGGGTGCTGTCCCTGTCCAGGGAGCAGAGATGGGAGCTGCCCCTGGGGAGGAGCTGCAGCCCCCAGTGAGGTCTGACCTCAGTCCGCTCTGCCCCATCTGAACAGACCAAGAGATCTCAGCTGCTCCTCATATAACTTCTCCTCTAGTCCCTTCCCCATCTTCGTAGCCTCCTTTGGGTGCTCTCTAACATCTTTAGATCTTATGTTTTGGCCCCCAAAACTGCCTCCAGGCCTGGAGATGAGGCTGCCCCAGTGCAAAGTAGAGCAGGACAATGCCCTCCCTCCCTGGCCAGTGATGCTGTGCTTGGAAATCTCCTTTCTGTCCATGGCTTGGTTGTAAAGCTGAGTAGTGCCTGTGATGGGAGAGGGCAGGGGTCTTCTCCAAGTACTGCAGTGCTTCTGTTGGTTTCCCCTGTCCCCAGGGTGTGGATGTGTAATGTTGGGACAGTTTCTCTTTGTAGGATGTGGCCGGTCCTTGCCCTGTTACGCAGTCCCATCCCACCCCACTAACCCTAGCTGTTTCCTCTCTGAAGGGAGCAATGTGATGAGGTCAATCCACGGCGTGGGGGAGCTGATGACCCAGGTGGTGCTCAGGGGCGGGGGGTTCCTGCCCATGACTCCCCTGGCAGCTGCCCCCGAGGGCAATGTCAAGCAGAGCGAGCCAGAGAAGGAGGACATCCTGGTCATGGACACCAAGCTCAAGATCATCGAGATACTCCAGGTACCACACTGATGCAGCTTCTCGTGCTGTCCTCCAGCATTAACTGTATCCTGCTGCCTCTTAATTTATTTGACTCTCAAACTGGAAAAGTATTGCAAGGGTGACCTTGTCAGGCACAGGGCTCTCAGCTTGCTTATTGTTGTGACAACATTGTGCCATTATTGGAAGAATTTATTAGAGAAGAGTTTGCAGTAGACATTTGTGTATTTAGCAGTGATTTGTGAGTATCTGACTTGAGGCAGAGCTGTCGTTTTCCCACCCTATTGTCTCCCCAATTTCTCTGAGTCTGCAGGGCCATCTGAAGTGCCCTGAGGAACGGGAAGATCTCGAGACTCCCTTTGGCAGAGCCATCAGCCTGAAATGTATTCTCAGCATGCTCAGCCAACCTCTCTCTTCCATCTCTGGTTTTCTCACTTGCTCACCCCAAAGTCTTTGGGACGCACACGTTATTTCCTCGTTATCGACTCAGAATGATTGCACTGAAATGCAATTCCCTCTCTGAGTGTAGGAGTCCTTTCCGTGCTCAGTAACTGCATCAGCGAGGTCCTGGGGGTCAGAATGCTGCCAGAGCCTGGTGGGCGAAGGCAGGAGAGCAGCAGGAGAGCCGTGGTGTTCCTTCCCCGTGCCCCGTGGGAGGCTCTGCCCTTCCCTCAGCAGCAGATGCAGCACAGGGGAGGCTCCATTCCTTCCTTGCACCATTGCTAATTTTACCTCAGGCCAGAGCTTCTCTCGTGGCCTGGCATGTGCAGGGGGATCTTTCAGTGTGCCAGTATTCCCTGTTACCAGGGGCCATTCAAACTGGCGTTAAGCGTTTTCCCTGAAAGCTGCAGGAACTCTGAGTGTTCTTGGCTTTGTAGCTCCTTCCTGGAGAGGAAGACCTTGGAGAAGGTGGTCTCTGCTAGGCTGGAGGTTTCTCTGGCACCAGCTGGTCCAGCCCAGCTGAAGTGGTGACTTGGTGTGGCACAGCCTGGCTCCTGGCAGCTCGTGTCCTGCTCCTGTGTCCCAGCACCCCGGGAGGACAGCAGCACGTGTCCAGCATGGAGATGGAAATGCTGCTTTCTTTTCCAGGAGGATGGGGGGAGGATGCCAGCATCACACAGGAATGAGGCACCAAAATGCTGCCAAAATGTTTTACTCACCAGTATTTATTATGTGTGTGTATCATGCTTGTTGAAATCCCTGGAAAATATTACTGAATTCCGGGGATTTTGAAGGCAACATTTGCATGTCTTAGAAAGATGGAATCCCAGAATGGTTTGGGTTCAAAAGGACCTCAGAGCCTCTCCAGTTCCACTCCCTGCCATGTGCAGGGACACCTTCCACTATCCCAGGCTGCTCCAGCCCCAGTGTCCAGCCTGGCCTTGGACACTTCCAGGGATCCAGGGGCAGCCCCAGCTGCTCTGGGCACCCCGTGCCAGGCCCTCCCCACCCTGGGTAACTTTCCCAGGTTAAATCCAGATCTCTACTCAGTTGATGTTGCACATTGGTAGCTCTGCCTTGTGTGAATTGTAGACATGGTGGAAATACACAAATGATTTCAACGTTTTTCCTACTTCTGTATCATCAGTTTATTCTGAACGTGCGGTTGGACTACAGGATCTCCTGCCTGCTTTGTATATTTAAACATGAATTTGATGAAAGCAATGCCCAGATGTCTGAATCCCCCACTGGAAGCAGTAGTCAAGAAATGCCAGCTAATGTACCAGGTGGGTTATTTGGCAAGGAATGAGGTTGTGTAGCTCAGGGAAGACTCTGGAATCTTCGTGGGGTTAATGGGATGATTGTTTCAGGTCCCCACTTGCCGTTTGAATGTTTTGAAGCCAGAAAAACATCTTTGCTGCCACTCTTTGCCTTGCTTATTTTTTCAGGAGCCCTGGACTTTGAACACATTGAAGAGCAAGCTGAGGGGATCTTTGGTGGAAGGCAAGTATCTCTTCACAGGTGCTAATCGAGGGGGAGTCCCCAGGCTGGAGGGCTCCCAAGGAGTGAGTGGGGACTGGGGAAATGGCTGCCATGGCTACCCAGGCTTCATTTTCCTAAAATGGCTTTGATGCAGCTCAGAGTAGGGTCCATTTGGATCAAAAACCAGAGATAAGGAACAGGGGTTCTTCAGCCAGAAGGATCATCAGGGGAGGGCTCTGTGCTGTGGGTGAAAGCCAAGGTGCAGGGTTAGTGCATCTCAGCTTGATGCTGCAATAAAATCTCAGTACAATTTCCCCCCTTATTTCAAAGTAAGAAAAAAAAGGTTTTCTGCCACTGCTAAGAGGACTTGGAATGTGCTGGGACCCTCAGTCTAATGTGCTGTTAACTCCTGCTGTGTTTCCAGTGAGGAGAACACCCCTCTGGATTTGGATGATCACGGGGGCAGGACTTTCCTCCGCGTCCTGCTGCATTTAACGATGCACGATTACCCTCCCCTGGTGTCTGGTGCCTTGCAGCTGCTCTTCAGGCACTTCAGCCAGAGACAAGAAGTCCTTCAGGCTTTCAAGCAGGTACCTGTGTGTTTGGAGAGAGTTACTCCTCATCTGAGTGCATTTATGGCAGCTGAACCCAGCCCTGTTTGTGCAACTGATGGCTTTGCCTCCTTGTAAGGTTCAACTGCTCGTTACCAGCCAAGATGTTGACAACTACAAGCAGATCAAACAAGATTTGGACCAGCTGAGGTCGATAGTGGAGAAATCTGAGCTCTGGGTGTACAAAGGCCAAGGTCCTGATGAGGCCATGGACAGTGTGCCAGGTGAAAACGAGCACAAGAAGAAAGAGGTAATTAGGTTGTGTCTGTGTGAATTTGGGTGGGTATTTGGAGGGTGTAGCTGCTTTCTCAGAACTGTGACAAGGCCCATCTTTCCAGCACACTGCCTAGGTGAGGTTCTCTACTGCTTTCAGGTTGAGGCAGGAATGAGAGGAGGACTTGAGCCAGGTGATGCCCAGTAGCAGCCACTGAGGTGTCACCTTTAGGGTCTAACAGGGCTGGTTTGGGTTTGCTCTGGCTCCCCAGCTGTGTCCTTTCAGCACTGACCGATGGCACGGGATTTGTGCAGTCAAAAGTACCTCAAGTAAGGTAAGGGCAGAGCTGTGAACTGCTCAGGTGATGCATTTTGAGTCATGGCACTTGATTAAATGACAGCAGAGAACTGTGCTTTATCTCTCCCTGATAACACAGGATTTTCCCCACATGCACATCTGGCTTAGAACTCTTTGAGCATCTTTTGCTTCCATGTAATTTGCAGTCAAATAGGAAAGACTGGATGAGGGGATCCAAGAAGCAGTCCCTGGTTTAGGAACATTTATTGTTGGAAGTAAATACAAGTAATCCACTTGTTGCTTTTCTTGTACACATTGCTGTGAGGAATCTCTTGGTGTTTGTGCAGTGACGGTTTAATAACAATAGAGAGGGAGAGAAAGGAAGGGGTTTTTTCTGAGGGGAGACTTGATTAGAGACAGAATGTGACAGGCAAAGGACAGGAGGTTACTGCCTCTGAAATCATCCCTCCCTCCCCTCATTTTGTGTCCTAGAGGTCAATGTGACGTGACAGGGTAATTGTATGTGTTTTTCTGAGGCTGTCAGAGAGCTGGAGGATGACAGTCCTTCCCAGGAGGAGAGCGGGCGCTATCCTAGAATGGTAATTTTAGCCTTCATGTAGACAGTAGTATAAGCTACTAATAAATTGTCTGATTTTATCCTCAGGAAGGTCACAGCAAGTCTCAAAAGCCTGAAAGTACTAGCAGCTACAACTACCGGGTAGTAAAAGAGGTAAAACTTTGCTTCTTGATAGTTCGCTGCAAGTGTAAATGAGTAACAGAGCTCTGGAGAGCTGCAGTCAGAGGGAGGCACCCAGGAAAGTCTGAGTCACTCTGCCATTGTGGAAACTATTTGCTGAGTAATAAAAAATCCCAACTTGAATGAGAAGCCAGGATAGAATAAGCACGACGTGTGTACTCTTTCCTTAAGAACGGATTAGTGAGAAACGCGACGTTCGCTGCTGTTTCAATGGTAACACAATATTTTTATTGTTCAGGACTACAAAGGCAGCAAGCAAGGGGAGAAGCCATTTAATTTGCCCTGTCCTGAGTACCTTGCACTCAAAGCCACTGTGCTGTTGAAATTTAATGTAGAAAATACCAGGTCAAGAACGTGCTGTGGTGCTGGTGTGGTGTGAGCTAGAGGTGTGTCTGTGGCTCTGCTGTGGAGCTTGATGTTGGGTTCACTTGACATGGCTGAGTTCTGCAGGAGCATAGCATCTCAGAATTGTAGAGTATCCTGAGGTGGAAGGGACCCACAAGGATCATCCAAGTCCAGCAGCCCTAGTCAGATGCCACGGATGGAGCCTGGGCCACGAGGGGCTGCCTGGAGCCGCTCTGCTCCGTGCAGATGAGTTGGTCCCTGTTGCTGCTCTCTGGGACCTGGCGCTCTCTGGAAGAAAAGCCAGAGTTGGGGCTCTAAGGCCAGTGTCTCCTGCAGATCCTGCTGCGGCTCAGCAAGCTCTGCGTGCAGGAAGGGGCCTCGGTGAGGAAGAGCAGGAAGCAGCAGCAGCGACTCCTGAGGAACATGGGAGCTCACGCCGTGGTGCTGGAGCTGCTGCAGATCCCTTACGAGAAGGTGGGGCTTTGTGTCATGTTGACAGGCTTTTCATAGCTCCTCTGAATCTTCCTGAACCTCCTCCCTGTAGATGGGATGCACAGGGGCTGGTTTATGCAGCCTCATAGTCTGTGAAATACCCACACTCAGAAATAACGAGCTCAGACCACCTCTGTTTCTTGGAAGCCTTTGAATCTACAGATATGTACTATTGCCTGAAGAAATATTCATGTGTCACACTCCAGAATTGAAGCTCAGCTCTGAGCTTTTCATGTGAGGCAGGTGCTGCCTTGAGGATAAGCTGTGTTGATGGAAGCAAGACCCTCGTTGTGAGGTAGCTGTGTGAGCACCATCCTGGGAACAAGGAGGGAAGGGAAGGGTCCCTGGTCCCCCAGGGGTTTTATGAGCAGTAGATACAGACCCTCCCCCAGCTGTAGAGTCCTAAACTCCCCCTTAGAAGTGAATAAATACCCACTGGCTCTCCAGGTAAGGTCTGCTGCTCCTAATTAGCCTTATCAGTGCCAACACTTGGCAGCTGTGCAGGTTGGAGCCCACTGGGCCTGGGTTGTGCCTGGGAGCCTGCAGAGCACCAGGCTGTGCTGACACAGCACACCCCAAGGTCATCACGTTGGCTGCTCATTAATCACAGCTGACAGGTATTTATCAGTACAGAGGTGAGGCACCTCTTCACATTTTCCTGGTCACTCTGCTGTCCTCCCTTCCAAACTCATGGGGTTTCTGAGAACCAGTAATTCTACACAGTAGCTTTGATTAATGTTAATTCTCATGGTTTCTTGTGTCATATTTTGCTAAAAAATCAGCAGCAAAAACACCCTTCAAAACCTTCTCATCACCCTTCTGTCCCCTGCATGTGAATGTGCATTGGACAGGCAGCGTGGAAGGGGTTTCACCCTTGGAAATAAATGAAATTCCTTAAAAATAAAGCCAGCAATTTTCCAGAGTGCAGCTTCTGCCATCAGTGGGTTGGGAATCCACGCTGACGTCAGAGGAAGGGCACCGGTTCCTCAGCGGTGCTTGGAAGGCTGCAAGGAGCGTGGAGGTTCCAGTAAAGATAAATTGGGCTGAGCTGGTGCAAAAGCAACTTTCCATCCCTGCTTTGCCACGAGCTTCCCCGTCGGCGGCAGTGGAACGTGGCGGCTGTCCTGGGCAGCCCCGAGGTGATGATGTGTGGCTTGGCCGAGGGGCTGCGATCTTCAGAGGCGTAGAAGTGACTAAAGCACGTTGCTGGCAGGCCTGGCTGTGGAATAGGCACTTTCAGAGAATAAACTACTGTAATTTCTATTATGGGCTTTATTTTTGACGCTCTTTGGAAGTGTGGAGCTGGCCCAGCTCATCCCAAACGTCTGTGAACTGGGTGGAGGTTTGTTTTCCTTCGGGGTGTGAGAGACGTGACAGTTCCCTTGCTGGAGCTGTGGCTCATCCTGTGCTCACCTCAAGGTGAACCTTTGGATTCTTTTTAACCCCCTCTTCTTTGTCATGCAATCCCAGGCTGAAGACACGAGGATGCAGGAGATAATGAAGCTTGCACATGAGTTCCTGCAGAACTTCTGTGCTGGGAACCAACAGAACCAGGCCTTGCTGCACAAGCACATAAACCTGTTCCTTAACCCAGGGGTAAGAACAACCTCAGGCCGTGATTTATTTTTTTGTTCCAGCAAGAGAAGGGACTGGATTGTCCTTGGTGATACCTCTGGGGCTGTTCTGTTGCAAGATTGGTTGAAGAGGTCACATTTTGTTTTCATTCTAGAGCCTCAAGAGTTGGCAAGATGTTTGTTTAGGGCAGTTTCAGTGTAGAAAGTTCAAGAGGCTGAAGTGGAGTGAAAAATAAGCTGAGATAGGAGCAGTGGTGTTGAAAGCTGAGGTCCTCAGCAAAGCTCCCTTCAGCCCTGTGCTTGCAGGAGTGTTGGCTTTACCCTACCCTCAGTGGGGATGTGGTGGGTTGTTGATTTTCCAATTTTTCTCTCCCTTTCATCCCCTCCATCAGATCCTGGAAGCTGTGACAATGCAGCACATTTTCATGAACAACTTCCAGCTCTGCAGCGAGATCAACGAGCGCGTGGTTCAGCACTTCGTCCACTGCATCGAGACGCACGGCAGGAACGTTCAGTACATCAAGTTCCTGCAGACCATCGTCAAGGCAGAGGGGAAATTCATTAAGAAATGCCAAGATATGGTAATGGCTGAGGTGAGAGCTGCAGAGATTTGCAGGGTCTGAACAGAAGTTTGCACATAGCAGTTGGTGAACATGACAAATTGATCCTCTCGCTTCGGGGACTGCCAAGAAGCTGACAGCTCTCACCATGCAAAAAGAGCATTACAGCTCCCAGGAAGCTCAGGCTTTTTGTGACCAAAAGCTCTCTGAGCTCTTGACTCACAGGTGTAACAAGGGGTTGGTTATTAATGGCATGACTTACTTCCCAGGCCTGTACACCCCAGCGTGTAGGTGGGGTTGTGAAGCAAGGGTGCCTTTGTCTAGCAAAATTGGCTTGAAGAAAAGTAGTTTAATCTCAAGATCGCTAAAGCAGGAGGAGAATTTCACCGTGATAGCATTTTGATGGGAATTTTTTATGAAATTGTAGAACCACCATAGAATCACCTTCCACTATCCCAGTGTGCTCCAAGCCCCATCCAATCTGGCCTTGGGCACTTCCAGGGATGGGGCAGCCACAGCTGCTCTGGGCAGCTGTGCCAGGCCCTCACCACCTGTATTTTTCCTGCTATTTAAAGGAACTCTCCTTTTGAAGCCGTCCCCCTTTGTCCTGTCTCTCCAAGCCCCTGCAAATAGTCTTAGCAAGGTGTACTTACTCAGCTGTTCAAGTGCTGAAAGGGGAAGAAGATGAGGATTGGCTTTAGGTGTGGGGGCAACTGGAAACTGGGGAGTCAGGATAAAAGGGAGAGCTAAGAGAAGGGTGAATGAATGCCTTTAAGTGGGATGTTGGATGGGATCTCTTTGGCACATTTGCACATCTGATGGAATGTTTTGGCCTCCTCAGCAGGGGGAGCCCCAGGATCAGATTTGTCATATCTGGCTTTTGAATATCAATCCTGATAGGTGGATAAAAAATCTTTCATATTTTGTTGTTCAGCTCAAAACCAGCTCCATGAGTTTCTCAACACATAGTGAAGTGTGAGGTGCTGAGCAAGGGGCTCCCCCAAGGGCAGCAGCTGCCCTCGGGGTTTTCCCCTCTGCATTTTATCCTGCTGTTTTTCCCAAACCCTGTGGGAGGACAGCCCTGAATCCCTCCAGCTGTGTGCTCAGCAGTGCCCAGCCTGGACCAGGGCTCAGTTTGCTCCATCTCCCTCCCTTCCTGGAGTTCCAGGAGGTCTGAGCTGCTCTGAAATCGTGGCCAGCCGGGTGTCAAATGTGAAGCTGATGGAAATCTTCAGTGTGAGGCTTAATGTGTGACTCCCTGGCCTTGGAAAATGGCTGGTGTTTGTTGGGAAGGGTGGAAGGAGTGAGCCCTGCAGTGCCCCCATCCCCTGTGCCCTGGGCAGCTCTCCACCAGCGCAGGGCTGTCCACAGCTGCGTTAGAAAGTCACCCGGGGTGACAGATGTGAAATGGAAAGGCACAGTGGAAAGTCACAAACCTCTTGGCACAGCTTCTGGCTAAGCAGGCAGCTGGGCTGGCTTTGAATTTCCTCAGCGGTTCAGAAGTGGCCAGTGAAATGGGAAATGTCCTCCTGGAGCCCTGTGTCCATGAGGGCAGTGCCCAGCTGCCCTGAGGGGCAGCACTGGGGACATGCAGTGGGACAGCCCTGGTGAGGGGGATGCTGGGGGGGACCCCAGGCTTTGCTCTGCTGCTGGAATGTCCTCCTTGCCCCGTAGCTGGTGAATGCAGGGGAAGATGTGCTGGTGTTCTACAACGACAGAGCCTCCTTCCAGACCCTGGTGCAGATGATGAGGTCGGAGAGGGACCGGATGGATGAGAACAGCCCCCTGATGTACCACATCCACCTGGTAGAGCTGCTGGCTGTGTGCACAGAGGGCAAAAACGTCTACACAGAAATCAAATGCAACTCCCTCCTCCCTCTGGATGACATTGTCAGGGTGGTGACCCACGAGGATTGCATACCTGAGGTGAGGGTTTACAGGAGAACTGGGCTGCTTGTGTTTGAAATGTGCTGGGTTTGGGTGAGAGAGGGTTGATACTGCTGAGTCTGGCCTGGCAAGGGGGTTGGTGCAGGTGGGCAGCGAGCTGGGAAACTGGAGTCCTTCCCTGCTGCTGCTGTTGGCACCCCCAGCCAACCTGGATAGTCAAGTTAAATCCTTTTATACTTCCTCCTTACCCTGCAAGTGGGAATGTGATGCTGTACTTGGTTATTTTATGGGGTTCTTGAGGCAAAGAGGTTTATGGATGTGCTGCTAACCTTGAACAGATGGTTCTGCAGAACTGGAAATTATTATTATGCTGACGTTTTGTCTGCAGTAATCCTGGTGGTTTTTTATTGGATGGTGTCTTGCTATTCATGGCATTAAATTTCACCAGTGTTTAAGTAAAAGGAAGAAGTAGAATTCCAAATTATCTATGTAACAGTTTTAATGTGACATTATATCCATTCATGCCACCATTCAGGTTTTTATTCTTTATCGATCTTTATTTTCTCTACTTTTAGGTCAAAATAGCATACATCAACTTCTTGAATCACTGCTATGTGGACACAGAAGTAGAAATGAAAGAGATTTACACCAGTAATCACATGTGGAAGCTGTTTGAGAACTTCCTGGTTGACATCTGTCGGGTAATGTATCTGCACCAAGGAACTGAATTCAGAAAGATTAAAAACCTCTTTAATCCAGAGCAGTAAGGGTAAGACATCCCAGTGCATCAAGGCAATAAGTGCCCTGAATACTCTGTTCCTGCAAATATGTGCCTCCTTTTCCTTGAGCCTGTGGATTTCATTAGTCATATTCCATGGAACACACTCATATTTTCCTTTTTAAAAGAAAAAAAAAACAAGCCCAAACCGAAGCTCAGTGAAGCTCCACACCCTGCTCCTTTGTCCAGTGCCTTTTCTGTCCTGCCACCTGGCCTGCTTATTCTGGCCAGCATCACTGAGCTCCTTCCTGAGCAGCACTCAGCGTTTTTTGGCAGGTCAGGACAGATTGTTTTCCAGGCTTGGTGTTTATTTGGCCATATGGCTTTTTGCCTGGGATTCCAAGTATTTCCCCATACGAAAGCATTACACCTCAGTCCTCCCCATCCTGCTCCTGCTTTCCTCCAAGATGCTGTGGTTTTCTCCCTCCCCCCAGCCGTGCTCCTGCCAGCACATCAGACCAGGAACAGCGCTGGCTTTGCTCGGGCGGGGGCTGGAAATGCAGAGCCCCGGTGCCATCGCTGTCACTCACTTGCTGGGACCAGGACAATGTGAAATGAGGAATTCCAGTCTCAGCTGCCTTGGTGAGCTGCTCCTGACCCTGCTCTGGTTTGTGCTGCAGGCCTGCAACAACACCAGCGACAGGAAGCACGCGGACTCCATCCTGGAGAAGTACGTGACCGAGATCGTCATGAGCATCGTCACCACCTTCTTCAGCTCCCCCTTCTCTGACCAGAGCACCACCCTGCAGGTGGGGAAACACACAGAGACACAGCAGGGAGGGCACTGCCAGGCCAGCTGTGTCCATTCCACTTGGCTGCCATTTACCAGTGCAAAAGAAACACAGGGGAGCAGTGGTGGTGTAACTGGGGAGCAAATACATCGCTGCTCTCGGTGACCATTTTGCTGTAGAAATGGAAGAACATGCAGGTCACAGTACAAGTGTTCTTCTAGAAAAGCTCAAGTGTCACATTAATTCATCAGTGGATTCAACTCTGTGCTGCCACCAGGGTTTTTTGTAGAGAGTTCTTGTGTGTCATGGAATCCCAGAATGGTTTGTGTTGGAAGGGACCTTAAAGCCCATCTCATCCAACCCCCTCCCACAGATACCACAGAGGGAGCAAGGGTGATTGATTAAGGACAGCATATTTTACAGAAAGATTCTAATTTCCCTTTAAAAAAAGAAGGATTCAGAACAAAAATCCAGAAGCTCTCATGTGTCTTACTGAGTAGATTTTTGCATGGTTCAAAAGTTGGGGAAATGTGAAGGAGGAGCTTGGAGCACTTGTGAAGGAGAGAAGGCAGAGATTTGTACAGCAGAGCAGCAGTGGCAGGATGTTGCCCTAATATTTATATTTGCACAGAGCTAACACTGTTCTTTATGCATAAATAACTTTCTGGGAGGGTGAGGGTGGAGTGGTCAGGTGTCTGGCAGCTCTGGCAGGAGGCTGAGAGGGGCAGTTGTTGAGACTTGATGCAACCTGGTAGTGCCAAAGGCAGGTGTTTGCAGTGCCACCTCCAGGTCTCAAAGCTCATCCAGTCCTACCCCTGCCGTGCCTCTGACCTCACCTGAGTCTGAGCAGTGCAGCAGCTGATTTGCTTCTCAGGTGACTTCAGTTGCTGTTGCCCATCACCTTCTGTGCTCATCAGAGCAGTGAGGAATGGAGGCTGTGGCCTTGTCCCCAGGCTCTGCCCTTCTCTCTGTGCCATGTACCTGAGCTGCCCTGCTCTCACTTGTCATCTCTGAGATGCAGCATTGGAATACACATCTTGCCATCCTATTTTAGCCATCTGTTAATGTTATATCAGCAGTTTTTCTTTAGTTCCTCAATCTCCCCCTCTGTCTAGCAGGATGAAGTCACTTGGTTCACCTCTCTTCCCATCTCAGTTGATAGATCTGCCTTGTCCTAGATTCATCTTTCCTCTACATCTCCAAGTTAAAAGCAGTTTCTCTCCCTTTTCCTGTCTGTCAATAATCTTGTCTATACCCAGGGATTCTCCCCCCTGAGGAGCACAGGCTGTTGTCCCACCTGCCTGGTGTCCATCCCTGCTCCAGGTGGGATTTCCTCCCCGCTGAGGTGCTGCAGGTGGGCTGATCTCTGTGGGCAAGGGATGTGGCCACTCTGCTGTGGTTTCAGTCCCTCCCTGCCCTTCCTGCTGCACCTTCTCATCCCAGCCAGCCTCCTCTTGCCTCCTGCTCCTTCATGCTGGGGCTTGTTTGACTGAAATTCTTCTGCCCTGAGTCAGCCTTGCTAGTTCAGGGAACACCTTGTCCATCAGTCACGTGGTTCAAATCACATAAAATTAGGAGAACACAAATCTCTTGGCAAAGGACAGCTGCCCACAGCTTCTCTTTAACAAACATTGTTCAGCCTGTTTGCCTTCCAAGGCTGCTGCTGCCCAAGGTTTCCCTTCCCAAGTGTAGCTGGAGATATGAGGGACATGGAGTAAATTTCCTATTCGATTTATTGACCTTGTTTAAGCAAATGAGACATCTTAAAGGCTTTTTAAGACCAAAAAGTCTTTAGACATGAACTGAAAGGAATACGTGGGTGGTGTAAATCCAAACATGCAGGTATTTTCAGGGCCCTGGGTGAATGCTGCTGTTTGCCATGGTTTTTGGTGTTTGGCTTATTTCCAGAAAGGATAATGGGTATTTGCCTCCTAGCAACTTCGGGGCTTGAATTTTGGTTCTCCTCTTGTATGTTTTGTAATGGTGTTATATTTAATTGATCTAATAGATTTAATTAGCTAATAGATTTGGCTTTTTACTCTAACTCCACTTTTTTCTTGCAAACAGGCTTTACTGTTGGCCAGAATAAATGAGGTATTTTTTTCCCTGGTTCCTAAGTCCTGTGGTGTTTGCACTGTGGTGTAGTTCCTTTAGCTGATAGAAGCATTCCATAGGTAATGGGCACAGGGGGTATTTCCTCTCAGATTGAAATATTTAAAATGCTCTTTCCTCTCCAGGTAAAACATGTTGTTCTACTGAGTAATCACTGTACAAAACCAAATGGAGTTTTGGTCACTATTGTTGGGCAGCTGCAAGGGTGAAGGAACAGAGCTCATGGGCTTGGGTGTGTTGGAGCAGCTCACCTGTCTGTAGTGGAAGATCACCTTGTGAAATGGAGGGGTGAAAACCACACCTGGATTTTGGCTGATCCGTAGCAGCTGCAGTGTTTGCCACTAACCACTGCCTGTGCTCCAAGTAACACACAGCTGGTTTCTTAGTGGATTGGATGCCAGCTAATAATGCTTGGAATGATGAGTTTCCAGCTCTGGAGCTGTGCTGTCACATAGCCAAGCCCCATTTACCTGTGGCCTCTCGAGTCAGCTGCTGGTCAACACTAAAAGAGGAATCAGTGTGCCAGGGTTGCTGATAGCTCTGATAAAACAGATGAAGGTGACTGCTCACTTCCTTTGCTTAGTCAGGCCTCAATTACCAGGGCTTTCTGCTGCAGAAGCTCCTGTTTCATGTTTCCCTTCCAGCTCTGGTTCCCACCCTTCCCATCCAGCTGCTGATCCCGTGGTAGATACCCTGCTGCCACGGGGAGCTGCCCAACGAGTGCTGCAGAGCAGCTAGGAGGGCCTGGAGAGTGCCAGCTGAGCTGGGCTGGCCTGAGCTCAGCCCTGCTCCCGGGCTGGGGGCTGTGACTGTGCTCTGCTTGCCTTGCAGACTCGGCAGCCCGTGTTCGTGCAGCTGCTGCAGGGGGTGTTCAGGGTGTACCACTGCACCTGGCTCATGCCCAGCCAGAAGGCCTCTGTGGAGAGCTGCATCCGGGTGCTCTCCGACGTAGGTAAGGAGTGGGGCTGAGCAGAGCTGCCTGCTCGGGCGTGGCCATCCAGGACTTGCTGCTGCTGTGTCATCCTGCCACAGGGACAGTGCGGCTTGTGTCCTGCAGGTGCCACCTGGGGATAACTCACAGTCCAGGCTTATGCTGATAGGTCATGGTGGTTGAGCAGCTGCTGTTGTCGCTGTCACCTGGAGTGCTTTCTCTGTCTAACCTCAGAACTCCCTGCAGTCTGTTGATCTGCAGCATGGAGATGGTTTTCATGGGATTGCTGAGGTTGGCAAAGCCCTCCAGGATCGTCAAGTCCAACCTGGGCCCAATCCCCACCCTGTCCCCAGCCCAGAGCACTGGGTGCCGAGTCCAGCCCTTCCTTGGACACCTCCAGGGATGGGGACTCCAAACCGCCCTGTACGGTGCCAAAACCTGACCACCCTTTCCATGAAGAAATTCCTCCTGATGTCCAACCTGACCCTTCCCTGGTGCAGCTGGGAGTGCCACTCCTGCCCATTAATTTGCTCCACTTTCAGAGTCCACAAGAGTAGCTTGTACTGCATATGGGGTCAAGTTCTGCTGCTGTGTCCACGTGTGCCAGCACGAGTTGTTGGGGGTGTGTGTTTAGGGATGGTTTCCTACTCCCACACTTGAAACAACAGTAACAGCTCTGAGGTGTGGGAGCCTCTAAACATGATCCTGCCCAGGCCTGACCCTGCACGGGCACTGAGAACTGCCCTGTTTAAAATGCACTCAAGGAGTCATGGAATGGCTTAAGGTTGGAAAAGACCTCTTAAAGTTGTCAAGTCCAGCTGCCAGCCCAGCACCACCACTGTGGTCACCAGTAAAACAAGAACTCAAGAGCCACATACAAATATTTTTTGACCACCTCCCTGGGCAGCCCTTTATAATGCTGTACAACCCTGTCTGTGAAAAAAAATAAAAATTCATAATTTCACAATGTTTAGTCTAAACCTTCCCTGGTGCAACTTGAGGCTGTTTCCACTCAGCCTGGGAAGGAGGGTTTGTTGAAGGAAGGAATTGCAGAGACCTTTATCCTGGTTTTGTGTTGGCTCGGGGGCTCGGTTCCCACTGCTTTTGCTTGTTGCAGCCAAAAGCCGAGCGATTGCCATCCCCGTGGACTTGGACAGTCAGGTGAACAACCTGTTCCTGAAGTCCCACAACATCGTGCAGAAGACCGCCATGAACTGGCGGATGACGGCGAGGAACGCCGCCCGCCGGGACTCGGTGCTCGCCGCCTCCAGGGACTACAGGAACATCATCGAGAGGCTGCAGGTGACTGCACAGCTCCCCGAGGGGCACAGCTAAACTGCACATCTCACCTGACCAAACCCTGAGGTCTTCTAATTCATTCGGGCTGGACAGACCTACTTGTCCTGTCCCTCACGCACCATTAGTGAAATTCATTCACCTGTGAACGTGTGTGTTGTTGGTGTGTGTTTAAACCTGGCTGTGGCTGTTTCCTAGGACATAGTGTCAGCCTTGGAGGATCGCCTGCGCCCTCTGGTCCAGGCAGAGCTGTCAGTGCTGGTGGATGTGCTCCACAGGCCTGAGCTGCTCTTCCCAGAGAACACGGATGCCAGGAGGAAATGTGAGAGTGGAGGTTTCATTTGCAAGTAAGTTGTCTTAGAAGTCTGGATTGTTTTGGTTTTTGCCCATCTTCCCGTGCCCTGTGGAATAGAGCCCTCTTGCCTAGCTCAGTAAATATTTACTGTCCTCTGAAATACCTATGAAAATGAGTACTTTGTGATATGGTCAAGGCAATTTCTCCTTGGAGAGGAAAAAAGCTGCTTGTGGGAATGGTGAAAGACTGGTTGATATGTTCTCCCAGCTAATGCTTAAAAATGTCCGTTTGCTGCAGGATGCCAATGTCCTGAGCAGTTGTATAAATGAGTTAAATTTTGAGCTGATCCAGTTATTGATACCTGCCCTCACCCCAGGAATGTTTGTGAGGTGCTGGGTGAATGCATCAGGATCAGCTGTTGTCACAGGCATCACCACAGCTACAGGGAAGGCAAGGGGAGGATGACAAGGTCATTTAGAGGACAATTCAGAGCAAATCCAGCTTCTACCCTCACCTCCTGGAAGGGTGGGCTCTATTCAGAGGTTGTGGAAGCTGGGCACTGAGTTGGTCCCAAGTGCTGGGTGGGATGGATTTGGAGTTGCACCTTCCAGGGCTCTCAGTCTGCTTTTTAACCAAGGGGAATAGATTTCTTACTGTTAACTGCTTGTTCTGGAGAGCCATCAGGTCCTGGATCCCACTGATTGCTTGCTGCCTGCAGCCAGAGGGATTTTTTGGCTCTTTTCCTGCCCAGGGGCTGCAGGTTCCTCCCCAGCTTCCCCTGGTAGCTGTCAGGTGTTGCTCTGGAGAGAACGCTCCAAAATGGTTGTGTAACAGCATGATGGTAAACCTTGGTTACAGCATAAACCAGTTAAGATAAGCAGATATATCTTACCCCATTTTTAGAATATTTGCACTAACCTGATGGATGGCTTTTTTCAGGTTAATTAAGCACACAAAACAGCTGCTGGAGGAGAATGAGGAGAAACTGTGTATTAAGGTATTGCAGACGCTCAGGGAAATGATGACCAAAGATAGAGGCTATGGAGAAAAGGTAAGGTACAGTCCATCATTCTGTTCATCACTGTCTTTATTCAGTAAAAGAAAATAAAACTCTGGCTTTTTCAAGCTGGTTTGTATGTGTAAGCACTTCTAGGCTGGAGCAGGGACAAAACATGTTTAGTCAACTGATAACTTTCAAATCATATTTGAAGTTAAGCTTGTTTCTGTTGCTTTTCTTCTTGAGACTGGCAAGTTTAATCCCTGCAGTTGCTGGCACTCGAAAATATCAATTTTGTTACCTTTTTCTGAAGCCTGTAACCTCTTTATCTGCTTCCTGGATCTAGGTGACTCTTCAGGTCATGTAACCTTGCAGCAAGAGAGTGTTTTGTAGTTAATTTGAATTTGTGTACAGCTGAGTAATCTTGTTGTGATTTATAGATGGAAACTCTCTGTACACCCACTCATGTTTCTTCTTTCCCTTTCCTACATACAACTCTTGACTGGTTGAGAGGAACATTTTTCTGTAGGTACAGACCTATTCTTTATTTCCATCAGGAGAGTGTATATGCCCCCCTATTTGGGGGCTTTGTGTGGCTCCCAGCTGAGACTGGGATTTGGAGGTTCTCCTGCAGCTGTGGTCAGCTGAGGTTCTTGCCATGCCCCACCCAGTGGGTGCAGAGGAGCACACCCTGCAGTGCAGGCGGTGGGGAGCAGCTGGGGGTGGGCACTGGGGGCAGCAGTGATGTGGCAGGGCTCTCTCTGCCCCTGGGAGGCCGTGCCCAGGAGCAGGGGGTGTCTCAGTCCAGTTCTCCCCCACAGATGGCTCTGGAGCTGTTGCCTCGTGCTCAATTCACAGCAAAAAGGGCAAAAACCTCAGAGATCAGAGTTTCGTACCAGCAGGCATCGTTGGTGGCAGCTGCCAGGGAGGGAGATGCTCCACAGGAAGAGGAACCTGCAGCCTGCTGGCCAGCTGGGAGTGTCACCAGGAGGCAGGAGCAGGACGTGGTGGCAGGGCTCTGGGCAGGGAGCAGTGGCAGCCTGGCACACGTGGGGTGCACGTGTGGGCTGCTCCCAGCACACAGGGCACGCCGGCGGTGCCAGGGAGCAGGAGACTCCCAGGACAATGCCCCAGGGTGGGGATGGCCAGGGCTGTGCTCCCTGCCCTGCCAGGAGGGAGGCTCTGGAGGCTCTTCCCACCTGCTGCCAGGTGCCAGCCCCGCTCCAGCTGCTGCTCTGCTCCTGCCTGGGCACTGCCTCCTTGTGCAGCCACAGTGGTTTTGAGTAAACTCACGGGCTTGAGGGAATTCCCTGGGCAGCTGCAGGAAAGCAGCACATCCCTGTGGGGTGAGGAGGGAGCAGGCTCTGTAGGGAAGGGCACAGCTGCAGGTGTCAGCTTGGGGCACACTGTCCTCTGCCCAAGTGGCCAAATCCTTGCTGGGGCAGCAGCTTCTGTCCTCTCCCCGAGGTCCCTTCTCTGAGACCTCCCAGCTGGAAGGGGCTGGCTGTGGCCTGCAGAAGTCAGGCTGCTCCTGGGGAAGGAGGGGGTTGCTGATCCTCTAATGGGTGCTGGTGTCTTCTGATGTTCAGCACTGGGGATGTGACATTCAGTGTAAGCACAGATCACATTTTACACTACTCTAGCAGATCAGTGTATCTGCTCCTGTTAAAACAGCCAGGAGCCACTGTCCAAGGTCACCTTAAGTAATAAAAGCAGTGTGTGATGCATATTCTATATTCTACACACCAGTGAAACCCAAATCAGAGCTTTGAGAGTTTTCCTTAAGTGTAATCTGCCACTGAGAGATTTTCCAAAATGGAAATTAATTTCTAGGAGTTTCTTAGACTTTATTCAGCTAACTTGGATGAAGCAGTATTTCTAGAAGCTGCAGTTAACATATCTTGCACCATTCAGACCATGGAAAACCCCACAAGATGCTAAAAAATCTTCAAAGTGTGGCAGAAGCATTAATTTCTGAAGCAGTAGCTCAGTTACATAAGGAGTCAGGATATGCCTGCCTGAGAAGTGATTTCCGAGTCGGAAGAAGCAGCTGATTGCTCACAGATAGAGTAGTAGTAGAACAGCTTTTACTGTCTGGCTGTGAGCAGTGCAGTCGGATTTATTCTCCCTTGTGACTCAGAGAACTGAATTTAGTCACCACCTAAAAGGCAGCACCTTTTGTTTTTAAAATCATCCTGTAGCGTAACAAAAAGAAAAAAGGAGAAAACCCTCTTATATTGTAAAAATCCCATTGTAGATCCTGGAGTCCCTACGTAGGGGTGGCTTCCATACACCGGGGTGGCAGAACTCACCCTTGTGAGCAGCTTATTGACCTCAAGCACAGAACCATGGAAGGCTTGGCTTGGAGGGGACCTTAAAGGTGACCCAGTTCCCTCCCTGCCATGGGCAGCGACACCTTCCACAGCCCAGCCTGGCCTTGAGCCCTTCCAGGAAAGGGGCAGCCACAGCTGCTCTCTCTGGGCAACCTGTGCCAGGGCCTGCCCACCCTCACAGGGAAGGATTCCTTCCTGAGAACCCATTTAAAGCACCCTGCAGAGCAGAGCTGTCAGTCCCTGTCCTGTCCCTGTGCCAGGGCTCTCAGCTGTCCCTCCACGCCCGTGTCCAGCCCCAGAGCTCTGGGGAGGTTCTGGCAGCAGCTCTGGTTCTGCAGCACCACGTGCTGCCTGCTGGGCCAACCTGGCTTACGTAAGGATGGGGCTCCTCCTCTCTGCTGGCTCTGCCAGCCCACAGATCACCTCACCCTCCTGGCCCCCAGGTGGGCAGTGCAGGAGGACACGGGGCGTGCTCCTGTCACCCAGGGTCTCGGTCCCACAGCTGGGGCTCCTCAGCAGCCAGCAAAACCCGTGGGGAGAGCACAGATGTACAGAAGCCTGTGGGAAGGCTCAGATTTTTCCATATTGCCGAAGCCTCCTCGCTTGGCACGCGCTCAGGATGGCTCAGTGACGGGGAGCATACTGTGGAGTATTTAATAGGCACAAAACTGCACTACACTGACAGTGTAGGCTAGACCCAAGTTTTTCACTGTGCTGAAACATGTCATTCATGCACGTCTCTCCGGGTGCCTAGCAGCTGACTCGCCTCAGCTCTGCAGGACTTGCCTTGGAAAGCTCCATTTTCCTCCCCGAGTGGAAATGCAGCCCCTGCGCTGCTGCTGCTGCTCACGGCTCGTGACGCTCCCCTGCCCAAGGGTGAAGTCCTTGGCTCTGGGTCAGCCAGCCCACGTGGTTTGTCCCTGGCACAGGAACAAAGCCAGGGTACATCCTGCCTCCCAAGCTGCCTGGCACAGCATTCCCAGCAGTGTCTGTTCCCTAACCCGGCGCTGGCAGATGTTCCTCATGCCCACTGCAAAAATAATGTTGGACTGCAGCATTCAAGTGTTAAATGATTTATAAGATCCTTACATGAAATTTATGTTTCGTTTCTCTTACTAATCCTTGCTTTCAATTCTTCCCCTTCTTTCTTTCCCGGCAGATTACCATTGAATTGGATAATGCTGAGGTTTTAATTTTATTTCTTTTCTCCAGTGTTGTTTCTATGGTGTTTGTTTTACCAGTAGCCCTGTGATCTGTCCTGTCTCTGCAGCACTGAGCGTTCTGATTTGTGTGCCTGTGTCAGTGAATTAGTGGAGTTTTCAGTCTGCTGTGTGTCTATCCTGGGAATAGTTACCATAACTAATTCCATATGTCATTACTTGGAATATTAATCCAGAAGGAGTTATCATTCTTGGTAGTCTGCAATCAGCAGGTGCCGTGGTAGATCCTGTGAAGTTTAGGATCAGATCTGGGGGATGAACTGCTCGGAGCAGTCAGCATTTAGCACTTGGCCACCATTCCTGTGTGATATGTGAAGGGGTTATTTCTTTTGATTCGGAAAGCTAAACAGTGAGCTTTGATGGTGTCCACGCAGGAGCTGGAAGAAGGTGGGTGCAGGTGGGACTGGGGAGGGGCAGGTCCTTGTGCAGAAGTTGTGTAACTGCTCTTCCCAAAGAAGTGACAGTCCTGCAGCTCGTGAGAGCTCGGCCGTGCCCTCGCCGTGCCTCAGTGGGGTTTGGTGCGAAGCCACGTCAAGCAGTGGGGTGGGTGGTGTGTAACCCTGAGCACTCGGGGACTTGGGAAGCTGTTTTGGGGTGAAACACCCTCTTTGAGGGAAGGCTTGGAGTGGAACTGAAGTGGAGCTTTCCAAGGACTCTGACGAGCCAAGTGTCTGGTCAGGGCAGCAGTGCAGGGCGGAGGGAGCTGAGCTGCCTCTGCTGTGCAGCTTCCTCAGCAGCTCAAAAAAAACCTGGTGTGGGTGTGGAATTTGCATAAATGTATAATACTGAGAAAGTGATTGACTGGCACCTTATTTTACTGAAATACCACGGAAAAAAAGAAATATTTTCCTCTCAGTGCTTTGTTTCCTGTGTTCTCTCCCGAGCCAGCCTTTTATTTGGAACAGAGCTCAACCACTTAAAATGTCTAAAGCATTTCTGACCTTTATTTAGTGGAGTAGGTAATGAAATCTACAGAAAGCAATTTATGGTGTGACTTGTTAATTTTGATATTAATCACCTGAATTCACTGGGTAAACTTCATTCTGAAGTTTCATTCATGAAATATTTGGGGGCCTTGCCTGGTGAAACTGATCCTTGTCACTAAAGTAGGCAAATACTGTACACATCACCCTCACTTGGCCTGGAAGGTGTTCTCTTTTCAGGGGGCTTTTAGGGCTGGAGCTGAAGGTCCCTTCCCTAAGAAATGAGTTTCCCATCACTACTTTCAGCCCAGAGTCTGATTTTGACCTGAAAGCAAAATTTCTTGTTGCACAAGTTCATTTACTATCCTGCCATCACCCCTGAGCTGTGCTGGGATGAGATCTCAGGTGTGTCTCCAAGCTCCACACACACTTTGGCATTACAGAGGTGCTGTGCTGTCTGTTTCTCTTTTTTTTTGGGTTAATAAACCCAGGGTTTTTTCCCTCCTACCTGGGGCATACACAGCAGCAGCCTGCTCTGGTTTCCAGAAGTTAACCTGTAGCACAGAAACATTTCCATCAGGCCAGGTCCTTTGGATGATGTGCTGCTGCAGCTTCCCAGAATAGCACGTGTGTATATGTATAATTCTAGCTTGGAGAAACTTCAGAGAGAAAGTAGAATTGTTTAATTGCAAATTAAGTCATAATGTGAAACTCTTTCCCCTTTGGTTTCTGGCTGTGTTGTGCTGTCTTTGCCTGCAGTAAAT
Source organism: Promerops cafer (assembly GCA_013398275.1). Taxonomy (NCBI): domain Eukaryota; kingdom Metazoa; phylum Chordata; class Aves; order Passeriformes; family Nectariniidae; genus Promerops; species Promerops cafer. Next base: position 410,860 of record VZSE01005901.1, read on the forward strand.
CAGCCAGAGCGTGCAGAGCTATTTAGGATTTGGTCTGGAGGCTGCAAAGGAGGAATTTTATTGCTCCTTAATGGAGCAAGTGCATGGAAAGGAGCAGGTGTGTGTATAACCATCAGCACTGAGCATAGGGAAAGGGATTCAGATGGAGTTGGGACCACTGGCAAGTCTCAGAAATCCTGGGCTTTTCTGTTTCCCTTTTTTTCCCCTTGTCAGCCCTGGAAACTGTAAACATTTAGGGCAAAGAATACAAAAATCTCCATTATTAGTAAAATTATTAACTTGCTCTTCTGTCAAAACTGTGCACGCTTTGTTTTGGTCAGCTGAAATGCTCCTTACTCCCTTGGGGGGAACTCCACTGAGGTGACTGTTGATGGCATGATTTCATGGTGGTTTTTTATGTAGCTTGAGTTGTCTTAGTTATATCCTGCAATCCCAGTGAGCACTGGGTCCAAAAAACACAGGATAGTAAAATGCTGGGAGATCCACGTGTTAGTTAGTGAAAGTCATGGTAGAAACTCATGACAGATCCTCTTCAAGGTTTTAGTGAGTGAGGAAGGGCGTGTCCTTTGGAAGTGGGTGACTGATGCTGGAATTCACCCCATGGCAGGAAATCCCCTGAGAGTGGGGTTGGCACCAGCCCCGGACAGTTCTGGGCTGAGCTGGGGGGCTTTGGGTGCTGGAGACGTGGAAGGGAACAGCAGAGGTGGTGCTGTTGTCCTAACTCACACTTCTGTGGAGGGTTTGTGTAATTCCCTTTGTGCTGGAAAGGAGGGACAGGGAGGAGCTGCAGTTTTCCAAGGAGAAGTGGTGCAGGGATGATAGAAACCCCAAACCACGGGGAACTGTGTCACACCACACTGGCACCATGGTTGTGTTGGTTCTCTCCTGGTTTTGGGGAGTTGGGAGTGCAGAGCTTGGCCTTTGGGTTGTGCTGGGACTGCTCTTTGCCTCTCCTGGAGCGTGGGGTGGGAGCAGGAGCTGAAGAGCTCAACAGGGTGTGTTTGACATGGGCTCTGTGCGGCTGTCTCAGGTGATAAAGCCAAAACCCCAAGGCAGGGCATTGTCCTTAAAAGCCCTTGGGCTGAGCCTCTGTTGGTGGCCTCCTTCCTGGGCTGGAGCTGCTCCAGTCCTGCTCCTGATGGAGCTGCTGCCTGTGCTGCTGTCTCAGGGAAGAGCTTCAGGGCCGAGGTGAATTCTTCCCGAGTGCCACCAAGTGTGAATCTTCACACAACAGCGAGAACTAAACCCTGCTTGTAATTAGACACAACAGCTTAATTTGCTGTTAATTCAATCCTCAGCCCACGGAGCAGTGCAGGCGTGATGGAAATGCAGATTTCCCAGTGTTGCATGGTGAGCTGCACCGTGGGCTCCCTGCGCTCCAGGCCAGCCCAGCACGGCTCCCTCCCTGCCGGGGCATCGGGAAGGGACGTTCCTGCCCATCCTCCCCGGCCAGGGCTGGCATTTGGGGACACCGTGGCCCAGTTTCCACCTGCACTGCGAGTCCTGGGTACTAAAACACACCCGTCCTGGAGAATCCATGAATCTTTTATGGCCTGCCAGGCAGGGCCCCGTTGGTGCTGACCTGCAGGTGGCACGCGCAGGATGCCGATCGCGCTGTGAGATGGCCTACTTTGCCTTTTTTTTTTTTTTATATTCCTTTTTCCCCTCCCAGCCACATTGCAGTGAGCTGTTCCGCTGGGCACCTGCCAACGTTCAGGCAGCAGTTACATAAGAAGAGCTTTTTTCCTGGAATTTAGGCCCGCTGCTGGTGTTTGACCTTCAGCAGTAATTGCCAATAAAGGCGGTGGGGATGTTTACAGGCACTGGGGCTGTGCTGCTGCTCCCCAGCCTGATCCCACAGCACTGCAGCTGTGTTTCAATTTCCAGGGTGAAATGGGGGTGCTCTGCTGCTTCCCTCCAAGCCTGATCCCACAGCACTGCAGCTCTATTTGAATTTCCAGGGTGAAATGGGGGTGCTCTGCTGCTTCCCCCCAAGCCTAATCCCACAGCACTGCAGCTCTCTTCCAGTTTCCAGGGTGAAACTGGGGGTGCTCTGCTGCTTCCCAGCCTGATCCCACAGCACTGCAGCTCTATTTGAATTTCCAGGGTGAAATGGGGGTGCTCTGCTGCTTCCCAGCCTGATCCCACAGCAGTGCAGCTCCATTTCAATTTTCAGGGTGAAACTAGGGTGCTCTGCTGCCTCCCCCCAACCCTCAGGGCTCGGGTATGGGCCAGCAACCACCCAACCAAATCCACCCCGAGTTTCCCTTGTTGTTATTTAGTTGTTTTTTAGGGTTGTGTTGGTGTTTTATCTATTTTTTCAGTAGTGGCACTTTGTGCAGCTGATATATCTCCAGGCAGCTCTCTCCAGTAAAATGCACTTGCAGACCCACTCAGTAGAGTTTAGGTTTGGGTTTTATTCACCTGTTGGCTTTCATCTTGAGATTTCAAGTAGGTGAAAAGGGAACTGAAAATCCTGGTTCAGAGGGGTTGCCTGAATTAACCTTTTCCCTGCTCTCTGTCTGTGGTAAACTAAAATTCCAATGGCTAAGGTGCAAAATATGGGCCGTTTTATGCATTTTTGATTGGAGTTAGGAAATGTATTAACCTCTTCAGAGCTGGAAAGCTGCACTTGGGAATTATTTTCCTTGTAGAGAGCTTACTCTGCAGTCATTTCTCTTGTGTATTTTGCACTTAGACAGTGCTTCACTTGTTATGTCTCAAGCAGAGGAAATGCAGGCACTCATAAATTTTTGTGGGCTGCCTTATATTTTTTTTTTCCCCTTGAGAAATCCTGCAGTCTTTGGACTGGTTTTTTTTTTTTTTTAGCATGAACTGGAATTGGTGAGCTCCTTGGAAAAGGAGACTAGAACATTTCTTATAGTTACTTGCCACCAAAAAATAGTAGTTATGCCATCCTGCTGGTTAATTAAAGCTGCTGCTGTGAAATGTGTGAAGGTAGTTCTTATTGTATTCAGTAGAAGTCCTGCAAGATCGAGGATTTGAAGAGGAGGAAGTGGTTGCACTCCCACTGAAGGGCAGAGACTGAGGTCTCCAGCTCCTGGAAAGTCCCAGCCCAAGTTAAAACATGATTTCTCCACTGAAAACTCTGGAAAATGAATTCCCCTAGGTAGGTTTTGGTGACCTTTGAGTCCCTGCCCTGGGTGTCTGGCAAAGCCAGGGCTGGGAGCTGCCCCTGCCCCCAAAATCCCATGTGCCTCCTGGGGGACCTGTGCCAGGACAAGGTCCTGCCCCACATCTCCTGCTGCTGCCTGATTTAGGCAGGTCTGAGATGCCCCATCCCTGAAATTGCAATGTCTGTACAGGGGGAAATGGAACGTGGGAAGTTTGTCACAGCAGTTCAGTGCTCCTGGGTCCCAGTTATTCCCCTCTGCCCTGAAACTTTGCCATAACAAGTCAAGTGCTTGTTTGACAAACACCTACAGATCATCTGCAGGGGCTAGAAATTTCCTATCCAAATTTCTCCTCAGCTCCACAAGGTAACAGCGTTGGCTTTACAAAGGGGACTTGGCAAGGAAGCTGCACAGAGTTTTGTGGTATTTTTAAAGACTTATGAAGGACAGCAACATAATTTGTGCTCTAGTCTGTTGCCATGAATCAGACAAGGTGATGCTTTTGCTGTGTGCCTTTCAAGGAAGAGCTGATGGTGCTTCAAAGGGAAGAGCAGAGAAGTTCAGAGGAGGGAGGAAAAAGTGGAAAGGAACTTGCAGGACTCGGTGTGAACATTCCCACTGGAATTCCAGCTCCTCCTGGAGATGGCAATGCAGGAGCTGAGGCAGAGGCTTCAGAATAATATTTATCTGAGATCTTCACTCTGGTTCCTCGTGTCTGGATGTACAACCTGGCTATCAAAACCTTAATGTGCTATTTGGCTGACTCTGCAGTTGTGTTGTTCCCTTTTTATTTCCTCTTGTCTGCCAAATGTCTCCCCGTGCCACCCCAGTAATGAGATGCCATATGCATGGAGTTGGGTCAGTTCCTGAATTCACAGATTTTGGGACCAGAAGGGGCCTCTGAGTGATTGAACCCAACTTCCTGCCCAGTCCAGGGCATCCTGCTCCTCACCACTGTCTATGCAGGGAGCCAAATCCATGGAGTTTGGCTCAGCTTCCTCAACGTGCTCCGTGTTGAGCTCTAGGACCTCCCAGGACAGGAGAGGGATGTTTGGAGGAAGACTTGAAGGAGTTGTGTGGAGGTTTGGAAAATGTCATCAGTTGAGCAGTCTGAGGTTTGTCACCTCTCAGTCCCTTGAACTCTGGGGTGGCCTGAAGTGTAGGGGATTTGTGCTTGGAATTGCACTGGCTTGTCCATTATTTTGGCAAAATTCCAAAGTCTGGTGAAGAGAAAAGGACCAGGTTTTTGAATGTGTGTTTGTGTGGTCACACAAATGTGAGCTTTCTGATCAGATTATTTCCCACTCATTATTTACAATGTGAGATGTTTTCCAGCCTGTTTTGCTGAAGCCACTCTCTGGAGCAGCCCAGGTTTGTGAACTGGAATCCCCACCAGCCTTTTAAATGCATTTCAAGCCTTTTCACTGCTCAGTGGTCTGGGTGTTCATAGTTGGGTAAAAAAAGTGGAGAAAAGCAATTCTGATGCTTCAAACTTGAATGAAAATCTTTCTGCTTTTCCACTCTATCACAGCAATGATAGTTTGAATTTTCTGTGCAGGAAGGATTAGACAACTTCTATTGTGATTGTTATTTTGAAAGCAAATGAGAATAAAACTTTGAAGAACACCTCCAAAACCGTAAAGGAAAAGGACGGAAAGCTCATCTGTGTCTCAGAAATTGAGATGTAATGAATTCACCCTGGAGCTGTCACGTGCTCTGGTGGTTTTTGAGGGGGATACATCCACTCTTGAGTCAGTTCTGGGAAGCACACGTGGCCTCTGCTGGGGAAATGGGTGCTGGAAGCACTCTGGTCACCAGAAGGTCAGAGATTGTGCATCTCCAGTCATGGCTCATGAGGAGTGGCTTGTTGGCCAGCCTTGGGGGAGTGCAAACTTCAAAGGAGGACAGGGTTTTGCTCAGCAAGTTGAAAGGACCTTTTCCTACTGCTTGTAAAAAGCACAGATGTTGGACTCTGACCTGGCCACCCACTGGGTTCCAGTTTAAAAGCTGTCCACTGTGTCCTGCTAATCACCTGGCTGGGTTTGGTATTCCACAAACCTGCCCCTGCCCTCCAGACCATCACTTTCTTACAGCTGGAGAGCTGAAATATATGGAGGCACAAGAAATCTTGGAAAATTACTGCTTTGGGCTGCTCTCCCACCCTGTTCAATCCTTGTAAAGCACAAGGTGATACTTTGCTGTTGCAGCACACACAGGAGAGTGCAAAGTGTAGCACAGCAACAAGAGCACAATAATTCTTTGCTATTTGAACCCATTTTGACTCAAAGAATAACAGTTCCAGGATTTGCAGTTTATATTCTTACTGGAAGGTTGCTGAGGGCTGTGCTGCTGTGGATGATCCACGTGGGCAGTGCCCAGGCCAGTGGTTCTGCTCCCAGGTCAGTGTGTGGGGCTGGCTCTGATGTGCAGTCTGTGCCACAGAGGGAAGGCACAGGAATCTGTGAGCTGCAATTCATAATTATAGCTTGGGAAAGAGCAAAGTAATTTTATTGATTGGTCTGTGCTGCTTTTCAGCCCCAAAATGTACATGTGTGTTGGGTTGAAATGGGGTCAAGGTACCAGCCCAGGAATCCCAGAATGGTTTGGATTGGGAGGGACCTTAAAGCTCATCCAGTGCCACCCCTGTCGTGGGCAGGGACACCTTCCCCTGTCCCAGGCTGCTCAGAGCTCCATCCAGGATGGCCTTGGACACTTGAAGGGGTGGAAAATCCAGAGTTTCTCTGGGAAACTGTACCAGTGCCCAGAAGGAAACTTTTGTTTGGAATCCTGAGTCCAGCAGTCATGTCCACTTGACCTGTCAGCTTCAGCCTCCCCTCCCCAGGAGGAAGGGACGTCATTTCCCTGCAGGGGAACAGGCCCAGTTTCCTTGCTGCTGTTGGCTCCTGGGCAAGGCAGGGATGTTTCCTGTGCCCCAGGCAGGTTGTGCAGGACCATGTGCCCAGACTCCCTGAGCTGTCACGGGTCCAGCCTGGGAGCAGGGCAGGGCAGGGACGGCGTGTTCCTCTGCAGGAACGAGCTGCTTCCTGTCCCTTGTGCTCCTCTGGATTAAATCCTCCCTGCTCCCATTCGGCCACACAAGGGGCTTGCATGCCTGAGATGTGTCCAGGAGCGGTGACAATGCAAGGAAGCCACTACCAAAGGCCGTGGGAGCTGGCCAGGAGCAAAGTCCCTTAGGAGGGGAATGGAGAAGACTCTTTCTCCTGGCCAAGGAGCCCCTGCTCGGGGAGCACCGCAGGGGGAACGCTCGCTCCTGGGGCTCCTCCTGGGAAGTGGAGTCCTGGTATTCCTGCTGCTGCATCTGTGGCCTCCCTCTCCCTTTGCTGGGTGCTCCCCAGGCTGCAGCAGGTCCTGGGCTGCTGTCCCAGTCTGTGCTCCGTTGGTATGTCCATCCCTCTGGCCTCTGGGCAGGCACGGCCAGGAACGCCTGGCTCAGGTTAGGGTTACGGGATTGTGAGAGTGTTATTTCCTGGTGTCTGCTCCTGAGAAGTTACAGCAATTTCCCCACAATTAAGTCAGCAGTTGAGTTTGAATGTTCAGTTCTCTGTTGTGTGTCTGTGCTTGACTAGATGAAAGTTACTTGTCTTCATCTGTTTCGGCTGAAGATCAGCATTTTAAATTTGAGAAGCTGTCACCATTCAGGCCCTTATTTCATTGCTCCTGTTTGGTGCTGTGTTGTTTATCTTTTATCTTGAAGAAAGTATGTTTATAGATGAGAATCCACCAATACATTTTTTTAAGCTAAAATTATAAGGCTGCTGCCTTGGCTTCCTCCTCCTCCCCACTGGGATGGATGTGCAGCATTCCAGTGACAGATCCTGGGGGTGTGGTCCCCAAAAGTGCTCTGGGCACCTGCAACTTCATTTTTTTGCTTGTGCCTCTTGAGTTCATGCAAAGCAGTTTGGGATGTTCAAAGGATACCTGTGAAATTTGCCAAACGTGGCCCTTTTAGGAGCAGGGTGGGAGAGTGTAAGCAGTAATTACAGCTATAATTCATTTGTGATGATTCAGCTGAAGTCAAGTGCTTTGCCAGCTCCCTTCCCCTCACTGTTGACCACTGGATTGCTGTTGGGATGAAAGATTTTGGAGGAATGACTAATTTTTCTGCATTTTACTTTTAACTAGCTGCCGCAAGCTCCAGAAACGGAGAGCCCTGTAGAGGTGTGTCAGCCACCTATATTTGTACAGCACACAAATATTGGTGTTTCAGTAGTCCTAGTGGAGTGTCTTGTTGGTAAAAACCCCTGTGAAATGTGTGTTCCTGCGTGGTGTTAGACAGTGGAAATAAGTAGATTTGTTTAAGTGCCTTAATCCAATACAGCATCAGCGTGGTAGTCTGAAAATATAAATAAATGTAAACTGATCCTAAGTCTGTTCCTTTCAGCCATTTCCTTTATTCTTTAAGGGTGGCACTGGGAAAAGTCTCCTCTCAAATTGTCCTACATTGGCAAAATGAGACTTCATTTTGGCTCCTAATGCAGAATTTGGTTTTCCCTTTGCCTCACATACTTAAAAACGTCAATACTTTTAGGAAAGGGAGGTGTCAAAAGTTCTTAGTGGAAGCTTCATAACTCCAGAGCAACTGATGTCCCATTTAAAATGCCCCAGTGGGCAAGCTCAGGGTCACTGCACATTGTCAAGGTCACTGGTTCTAAGTGAATTGGATATGTGGAAACACGTCCTTTATGTGCATAAAGCAGATTATTTGCCAAAAAGAAGGCAGGAAAATTTATCACATCCTAAATTCCTGTGAAATTCATGAGACATCCAGACATGGCATTGGTAGATTGTACAACTGGGTGCCAAATGAGTGCAAATCTAAATGAAACAACCTGGAACTCTGAATCTTGGGAGAGTGTTGATTCTCTGAGCTGTGAAGTTTATAAATGTGAGATCATGTAGAAAAAGAAATGTTTGTGATGGTTTAGGTTTTTGTATTCGTAATTTTTGTGGAATAGTGTTTAAATGTAACCTGAAACTGAGTGGTCACCAAATGGATTTGAGATGTCTGGGAGATGGCTCCTGGTTTCTGATGGGTCCCTGTTTAGAGCCATTATTCTACACCTTTGCAGAGGCTTTAAAGCAGCAAAACCCCAATGTGCTTCAGCTTTGCAAAGTGCAAGTTGCATTCCTGGAAATGAATATCTGAGGTGGGAGAGATTTGATTTGGAAACGTGCCTGTGCCAAGGGGCTCTGCTCAGTGACTGCCACTGACATCCCAGCCTTTGGAAGGGAGCCCCCCCTGGCTGTTCCAGAAGCCCTCCCCAGTCTCAAATGAGTTTCAGTGACCACGGTGGGATGTGTTGGAGTCCCTCACCCCAGAGTGTGTGTCCCGTGGGCTGGGGGGTGCTCCTGTGTGTCTGTGCATGGGCATGCGTGGGCTGAGCCCCCCGAAACCTGTGTGTGTCCCTGGGAGCTGTGACACCACACAGCTGTGGTGTTTCCTGGAGCCCCAGCACTGCTGGCACTCGTGCATGCCAGGGGGGTGTGTGAGGGTGGCAGAGCAGAGGGGTCAGTGCTGCCAGGGCTGGCAGAGGGCAGGTGTCCTGTTTTGGTGGCTTGTCAGTCCATCTCCCTCATCTCCCCCCTCACATCCAGCTGTGACCTCCCCAGTATTCCCCATGAGTGCCAAGATGTTGGTCTCTCTTGAGTGTTGTTCTGCTTTAAAATGAACTTTCTGCATGTGCAGCAGGAGCTTGATCAAACTCTACCACAGAGGCAACTGGAGGATCATAGAAGGGTATGTACAGCAGTCGAGCACATTCAGAACTCATCTCTCCCTTTCCTTTTCAAACAGTGAAGCCTGAGTCATGTAAGAAACTTGTGTGGTTAAATGCTGGTTGTGGGGCTCCTGGAAAATCCAAAAAATGAGCCCTATTTACAGAGTGAGGTGCTGGAGCCCCTTCTCTGGGATTGTATGGGAGGGACGAGTGCTTGGCTGATCCACATCAAACTCAGGTCCTGGCCTGGTCCATTCACACTGTGAAATCACTTCCCGTGGGTGGTGATCACTCTGTTGTGAAGTGACATTGATCAGTGCTCCTGGAGTTGGCTCCTCTGGGCACACCACCCCTTTGTCACCAGCCAAGCTGCCAAATCAGCATCGCTGGTCCCTTTCTCCATTTCTTCTGCTCTTGTAGCTGGGAGCACAACAGCAGCAACTTAGACCTGCTCCACTCTGAAGTGTTAAAGCTGCTCTGTTTTAAAGCTTCTAACAGGTTTCTGGTATCACTTAGAGTAGTGTGTTGCATCTGCATTGCTGATACATGTACAGTGATATTTATGTGTGACTTACTCTTACTTTACCTGGTGTGAATGCAGATGAAACTGGACGCTGTTGGGTTTTTTCCTAGGTACCATATTTGATTTTTCTGGTTACTGCCAAACATCTGATATTTGTTTGCACACTGCCCTCGTCAAAGTGGTGCACAGCACTAACAGGATGGTTAAAGAACTGTTCTGGAGCCAAGCATTGCAGCTGAATTAATTAGAACATTTCTTAAATACCACTTATTTTTTCTCCCTTCTGCTTTGATCACATACTCATATTTTGTTAGCTGATACCATGGGTTTGGATAAATTTGTAGGAACAAAAGCTTTTCTTCCCAGTTAGTTTGAAATGCCAGTGATTGTGTATTGCCAGACCTGGATCAGCACACTCTGACTAGAAACAACTGCTTGATACTTGTTCTGCTGTATTTTCTGGTCATTTGGCTTGTTTTGGATACACAACACCTACAGACGCCCGAGGTGCCTGTCCTGGTCAGGTCTCCACTCACCCCAACCATTTTGACCATGGAATAGAAGTCACCTCCTGCTCTACGAGGGGCCAGAAGGAGAATCTGGGGGCAGCTCCAAGAGCTTTAGTTGCCCTCCTGAATTCAGGCGAGGTGGAGTTTGCTGAGCAGCTGTTCTCGAGGCTGGATGTGTGTTATCTTTGTAGGAAGTAGTGAAAATCACTGGTTTAAATGCCATTTGACAGGATGGCTGCCAGTTAGTTCAGCAGAGGAGGAGAAGGGTGATGTGAGAGCTCCCTTGTAGCCCTCTGTGTCCTGGGGCCCGTCTGGGTGTTAGGTTGCCTTTCTGATCAGTGCACATGTACAAGGAAGATGTAGTTCAGGGGGATTTTTTTGTCTGGCTTGGCCCTGTTCTGTCGCGTAGCCTCCCTCGCCCGCCAGACTGGGAGCAGGGAGGTGGATAAAGCACTGCCTCGTGTCCTAAACACTCTCAGGTCGCTGTCAGTCACAGGAGCTCCTCCAGGACAGGATTTGCTGGAGCTCCTGAGCTGTCTCTTGCCTGTCCCACACGTTCACTCGTTGGCCCGAGCGGTGATGGGAAGCGTATGCCCCTTGGAGAAGTGCTCGCCTCCTTCTACTGTTGCTTCCACAGGAGTTTTCCTTTTTTCTCTTTGGGAGCTTTTGGAAGCAGCTGCCTGGAACACTGACTTTGTGTCTATTTTACATCCTGTTCCCTGACACTTGCTCCCTCCCCATGTGATCCCATAAAATGCAGTTCCTGTGCTGCAGCTTTCACACTGATCATCCACAGGTGCCATTTCTGAGCTGCTGGATTGTGGTGACAGGGTGGCAGTGGGGGCCCTGACTTGAGCCCCAGCCCTGTGGGGAGGGCAGAGATCCCTCAGCAGCTCAGGCATGTGTTGGGCTTCTCCCTGTGGAAGTGATTTCTGAAATTTGGTAAAGAACGTGATTATCAGACAGGCTTTTGGCTTTTTTTTCTTTTGGGGTATAAGGATCTCTTGAAGTGACTTTTGTGCGTGCCAGCTGTGTATAAAATCAGTGGGACTGCAGCAGGGCTGGAGTTCTGTGCAGGCCAATTAATGCACATTCATGTTGTTCCATTTACTTACTTGTGTTTTAAAGGCCTCCTGTGGAAGTTTGAAGAGTAAGACTTCACTTTTATGACAGCTAATGTATTATGTGGCATCTTGAATCTATAGTCAGACAACCAGTTTCATTTGAAATACAACTGAAAACCAGTAAATCAGTGACAAGCACGTTTTGTGAATGGAATTAAAAATAAGATGCTTTAGTTCATTGGACATATTTTTAACATGAAATTATTTTTGGCTAGATTGATTTTTTTTAAATTTTTTTTTTTTTCTGAATCCCCAGAACAGCCTTTCCCTCCCCTCTGCAGCACTGTCCCAGGATGGTGCTGCTGTAACCACGTTGCCATTAGCAGGACAGGAGCTCCCAGTGACAATAATCCCCAGTTCTCCTTTGTGCATAAAGACTTTACAAAAATCCTTTAATCCCCGTGTGGTGTTTGTGTGCTGGCAGTGCCGCCAGCTTTGTCCAGCTCCCCAAATCCTGGGAATTCCTGTGCAGGCTGCAGTGACAGCAGTGGGGTGACGTTCCACCGGAGGCGTTGGATCTCCGCTGGGGCCGCTGGAGCTCCCGGCGCTCTGGGTTTGGGGTTGTGTGAGGCCCTGCCCTGTGCAGTGCTGGGATGGGAGGGCTGGCGGGGCTCGGGCCGCTGCCAGCGGGGAACAAGGAGCCGGGATCCCGCGGGATCGCCGGGGTTTCCGCTCGGCAGCTGGTGGATCGCGTCAGCTGCTGCTGGAGGGACAGAGGAGCGCAGCCCTGCGGGGTTGGTGGGATGGCAAAATAGGAGAGGTGTGAGGAGATCAAATTGTTCCTTAAAACCATTTCTGATGTTCCTCTAATCCACCTCTTGATTTTGTGTTGGTGCTGTACTCCTTTGCATTTAAGACCGAGACAATGGAACTTAATTAAAACAAAACTGTCGGAAAATTAAATCTGTCTAGAAAGCTGTACCCAAAACCTGAACTGCAGCTGCATGGGAAGACCCATAGTCTTATGGAGCCCCATGAGCCCCCTCCCGTGTCCCAGCCTGCCCCAGCCCATCAGGAGCTGCTCAGTGGATTTCCCCAACTCTCCAGGGTTTCATTCTCCCCTCCCTCACCGCGAGAAGGGTACTGGTAACAGCAGCCCTGCTGCCAGTGGACGTGGGTGGTTGGCTTGTTCATGGAGCTCCAGTCATGATTTCCTTCTGCTCTTTGCATCCAGGGCGAGGCCCTGAGGCAGGTTTTGGTGAACCGCTACTACGGCAACGTGCGCGCGGCCGGCCGGCGGGAGAGCCTCACCGCCTTCGGCAACGGGCCCCTGTCCGCCGGCGGCTCCGGCAAGGCCGGCCCGGGAGGTAGGACGTGCTCTGCTCATCCCTGGGGCTGCCCGTGCTCTGGGGACGTGTATCCCTGACAGCTCAGCACCCTGCAGCTGAAATCGGGATGTTTTCCCTCATGGTTCTGTCCGTGAGCTCCCAGAGAAAGTAGAACTGTCCCCGTGGGTGACGGCAGTTGAGAGCAAAGCTAGCAGAGCTCTTTGTGCTTTGCAGTGGCTGCCTTGGGCTGGCTTAACGTTTGTGACATTGCTTTGAATACACGTACTTAGAAATCCCAATCAAATTAATATTTGCAATAATATCTCGGGCATGTGCCCATAAGGATGTCAGATTATTAACCATTTCTGAAAGAAAACCATTTCATGGTATTGCAGAGATTGTGGGGTAGGATGGGCAAAAATTACATTTGAAGTCAGTTATGCAGTGAAGTTTATTTAACTTGAGGCCAGTGCTAAAAAGTCACTAATGGAATTGCAGGATGGGTTGGGTTGAAAGGGACCTTAAAACTCATCCTGTTCCATCTCCTTCCATGAGCAGGGACACCTCCCACTATCTCAGGTTGCCCCAAGCCCTGTCCAGCCTGGCCTTGCTGGACATCCCCATGGGGTCAGTGCCAACCTGTTTCTCATGGTCACCTTTACAGGAGGAAGCTCTGGGTCGAGCTCGATGAGCCGAGGGGAGATGAGCCTGGCAGATGTCCAGTGCCACCTGGATAAAGAAGGTGCTTCCAACCTGGTCATAGATCTCATCATGAATGCCACCAGTGACAGAGTCTTCCACGAGAGCATCCTGCTGGCCATTGCCCTGCTGGAGGGTGGGAACACCACGATACAGGTAGGGAAATGGAAAACTCCATCTTGTGACCGAACCGTGTCGGGAAGGGAAATGTTTTTATGAAATCAGGAAATTTGAGAGGGTTAAGGAGGCGGGAGGGGAAATGATCTCAATGATCTTTGACCTGTAATTAAGGGAAATATTAGTGTCTGCCATGCAAAAGTGAACTTATTAAATGCTTGCACGGGTACTGGGTGCTTGAGGTGTTTTCTCAATGTAGTATAGAGGAATGTGTAATAAAACAGCTTTGCAGGTAAGTTATTGACTGCTCTCTCAAGTAACTTAAGCAACTGTAACCTGCTCAGACTTCTACAGTGAGCTGTAAATTTCAGACTGGAATTTGAAATGAGTGTATGGTAAACTCCAGACCACTGCCATTCTCCAGCAGTCTCACTGTTCTTCCTTTCTGTGTTCCCAGTAAGGATTAGATTCCCCTAAAAGAAAATTGTCCCTGGTGTGGACTACTGAACACACACCAGCAAGCTCTTACATTCTTCCAAACAGAAATTAAAACCTTATTCCAGGAAAACCTGCTTACAAAGACGATTGAATCTGTGATACCTTGTTTGGCTCTGCACGTGTTGTGTTTGCAGTGTGTCTGTGGGGCTGAGTCCTGACCAGTTAGAACTGATTGTTGTGGTTGAAACACACACGAGATCCCTACAGCAGCACCTCCTGTGTCCATGCAAACTTCCTTGAGAGAACAGGGAATGTCTCTGGGCTCCTTCACTCTGTCTGTAATGAGTACCCTCATTAATCCCCTGTGTATAAGCTCTGGAATGAAACTTCCTTGCAAAGGATGCAGTGGGAATTGAGTGTTGAAAATCCTGTCACCTTAAACTGCAGTGACAGGATTAACATTCCTGGGGGACAGTCACTGCTTTACATTTCCTGCTCTTCTCTAATGTAAAGGAAGCTGAGCTTTCATCCTTACAGCTCTCAGGGAGCCTCAGGTAACCCACCCCGCACTGCCATGCTGGAAGGAAAATCAAACTGCACCAGCCTGACATGGAGGGGTCCTTTGCTTGTGCTAGACCAGACCTCAGTGCTAAAGGATTGAGCAGAGTCACTTCCCACAGTGCACAAATCCATGTTGGAAGCAGATTCCTTAGCTCACCCACTGAAAACCAACAGGAAAATCTGCAGTCCATCTCCAAGGACACCTTTTTGCCAAAAGCTAGGTAGCTGAGTTTGCATTTGCTGTCTGATCCGGGAGCTGGGGGGCTGTGGAGTAACCCTGCGGTCAGGAGTGGTGGATGCCTCTCAGGGCAGTGGCGCTTCCGCCCCACACCGTGCACTGCTGCCGGGTCCTGCTGCACTCCAGCCTCTACAGAGGTACTTCCACAACCCAGAGGGGCTCTCTTCCATCCTTTCCCACTCAGGAGCAAGTGCTTGGCAGGTGTCTGTAGGACGGGCAGCCAGCAGTCCCTGGGTGCGTGTGCGTGCTCCGGCGGGACGGGCTGGGACGGGGCTCTGCTGGAGTGTGGGCTGCTTTTAAGTACAGAAAGTTTTAGGAACCAAATGACTTGTGATGCCTACAGCTAATGCTGTGAGCTCTGAGGGCTCGGACACACCCAGCAGCTCTTACTCATGCATGCAAAGCTCGAACGGGATGTTATTGAAAATATCCCGTGGAGCTTGGGATGTGGGTATTCCGTGCTAGAGCACTGCATGGACTTGGTAGCAAAAGGCAAAAAAGGAGCATAATCAGTGCATAGACGTGTTCTGTGGCTTTCCTCCGTGCTGGTTAAACTCCTGGTGGTAGGGAGAGAGTTTTCTGGTGCCTTGCAGTGGCTGCAGCACGTGGGGGCTGTGGGACACTGGCAGTGGCAGTGGGGAACAGCAGGTCCCCAGCACTCTGAGCTCTCAGGAGGGCATTACAGAGCCAACCCAGGAGAGCTCCAGTGGGGAAAACACCAACCACAAAGCTTAACTTCTGGGAAAACAGCTGGCTCCACACTGGCAATCAAAGCAAAGGTGGAGGCTTGCTCTTCAGTAAAATCATGAGTTCAGGGCTGTATCTCCCAGGGTAATTGCTGAGTGATGTGATGGCCAAGTTAAACTGGTATCCTGAGACAGTGAACTCGTGTAATCCAGCTTTGCTGTCTCCACGTAGGGAGAATGGCTCACAGTGCAGAGGGGCCTGGGTGCAGCCCAGCTGTTCAGGAGAGCTGTGTGGGTACTTGCTAATCTGCAAAGCTGATGGGCTTGGTACAGCAGCCCTTGGCTGTGACACAGTGAAGATTTACTGAGTGCAGCAAAGTGATGGTCTCCCCTTAGCAGGAATTCATTTTTACAAAACACACTGCAAAATTTGGCTGCTTATGGAAACAAGATGCACTTGGGAAAATTAACCTGATACTTTCCTTGTGTTTCATCCCAGTCTTTCTCTAACGTTCTTTAGTAAGTTTTGCAGACTGGGTGGGTAGGGCTTGGCAACCCCTGCAACCTGCAGAGTGGATCTTCTGCAGTTCTTCTGCAGTTTTCAGTAAGTGCCCGTGGCAGAGTCCTCCCCACTCTCTGCACTAATAACTGTGTTCATTTTGCATCAGATGCATTTGTCATTGGGAAAGCTGACCTAGCCAAACCAGCCAGCTTTGTCTCTGAGGTCTAACAGAGTTTATCTTCATTTCACAATTTTTTTGGTTATTATTAGCAGCTTTTGATTGATAGTGTTCCAAACAAGTTTGTTCAGTGCTCAGTTTGAATAATTTCTACTGAACTTCAATTTCCTCTATCTACAGGCCTTTGAGAATAGCAAAGTGGTGGGATAGGGACAGGTTATGTAAAAAAGGCTCTTTGGCAGCAAAGCCAGAAATATGTCACCCCTGCATGGCATTTTCTTAACTGCAGGTTTTCACACGGGAAATTGATTCCACCTGAAGTGCAGCAGAAGGTTTGCACCAACACACAGGAACTTGCACATGATGATTGTAATATGGTTAATAATGGGAGTTCCCAGGTAACTCCCATGAGCTTCAGTGGGAGAACAGATCCCCATGATGCTGGGAAGGGATAACTGCAATAGGTGTTGCTGTTTCATTAGGTACAGGCAGGGCCAATATTAAGGGTAGGCAAAGTAGGTGGTTGCCAACTCCAGCAGAAAAGCAAATCTCGAAACGTTCCTTACTGTAATTGGTAGGAGGGATTTTTATTGTATTGTTAAGAAAATGACTGTGGGGGAGAAGCAGGACAAGAGAAAACGCTCCTGGTTCACCTCAGGAAGGAGGCTGAGCTGGTGTTGTGTGGCACCATGAATCCCACGCTGCTCCGTGTTTTGCTGCAGGGGTGAATGTGAATGTGGCAAATTAGCTCTTCTGGGAAGGTCTTTGCCCGCTTCCAGCTCTCTGGGTGGAAACTTTCTGGGCTTTAGCTTTTGGAATTAACTTAGAAACACTGTCAGGTTCTTTGGGAGCAGGGTGGTGGTGACCTTGTGGTGGCTGTTGCTGCGGCTCAGCGGGAGCCCTGAGTTTCAGTGGGAAGCCTGCCCTTGTTTGCACAGAGACAGAAGCATAGGTGGAACCACGGGGTCAGCACCAGACAACAAATTAACTTGACAAATGCTACAACTCACTGAGCTGCAAATTACATCAACCCCTTCATTAATTTATATAACCCTGAGCATCCCCCTGGGGAGCGCTGGCTCAGCGGTTCTGAGCAGCCCTGGGGGTGCCCCACGCTCTGCTCCAGAGGGTGAGGGCTGAGCCTGCCCTGCTCCCTGGGTGCCAGTGCCTGGCTGCTGTCCTGGTGCTGCCTTGGGCTCCCTTCTCCAGAGCAGGGAAGGCTCTGGTGGGTGGGGGTGCTCGCGGGCCCTCGGAGCCGCGTTTCCTTGGGAGGGGATGACCTTGCATGGCAGCAGGGCCAGGCT
The DNA here is from genome assembly GCA_013398275.1 of Promerops cafer. NCBI lineage: Eukaryota > Metazoa > Chordata > Aves > Passeriformes > Nectariniidae > Promerops > Promerops cafer. The sequence goes on from VZSE01005901.1 coordinate 427,879, forward strand.
TTCCTCTGGTGCCTGGTGAGTGGCAGTGCAGGAAATTGCTGAGCACTTGTCCTGCAGCGCTTGGCTCTCATCTGCTCAGTAAAAGCTCCGTGTGCAGTTCCTCTGCCTCACCTCCGCCGAGTTTCGGGTTTCCTTGGTCGGTGGAAGTTAATGGCAAGTAAAGTCCCTTACATAACACCTCTCCATGGAGATTCTGCTCCTTTAATTAGGGATCTTCTCAAAAGTCAGCCTGCGTGACAAATTACCCACACGCACATGTTGGTGCTTTCAGCAGGGGAAGGTAAAATGAGGTTGATGACATTGGTTGTTTCAGGCAGTTTTTAGGTGCTGCCCCAAGGTGACACAATGCATGTCTGCCACTTCAGGGTGGTGGAGCCTCTGCTCCCCGTTGTCCACTGCTGTCCCCTAGGTGGGCTGCAGTCTCACAGAGGATGGGGTGATGGGAGCTGGCACACAAGGAAAAGGTGATTGTTTCTCAGGAAGGAAGTGGGATTTGCTCCTGCCTTTAAGGCATCTGAGCAGAGTTGCTGCTCTTCACAGAGCATGATGGTGGGATGTGCTCCACAGCCCACTGGGATGTGTCCCCCAGCAGCTGAGGATGGGATGAGGACCAGGGGCCACCCTGACTGGAGACAGCACCCATGAGCTGGTTCTGTGAGCTGGAGAGTTGTGCCTCCATCACAGCACGGCACGAGTGAATCAGTGCTGTATGGAATGGTGGCTTGGAGCTCACCGGGGTGTGTGAGGCTCCTTTGAGATGTGACAGTGCAAAAAGCTTGTGGCTTTGAGCTGTTTGAACTTCTGGAGCTCGTTGGTTGAGCCTCCCCAGAGGATCCATGTGCCCTGCCTTGAGGGCAGCCTGGGGCTGGGTGCTGTGGCTGTGCTGTCCCTGGAACAGGTGCCATGGATGCAGAAATCTAGCAGCCAGCTCCTCATCTGTCAGGTTGGCTGGGAAATTCAGGCCTGGACTCACACAGCTCTCCCATCCCAACCTGGTCTTGCTCTGTACTTGGACTCAGTTGACATTTCTGAACATTTCTCCTCATGTGTTGCCACCAGCGAGGAAGCTCCACCAGGGTGACTTGTGGTCTCCTTTTCTGTGCCTCTGACTGTCCAGAGATGACTGCTAGTTGTTACATAAGTGCAGGATTGATGCACAGAAGGAACTGAATCCAGAGCTGTCCAGTTCTTTGTGTTTGTGGCACTTGGGGGACCCAGGGAAGCCCAGAGCTGGGGGGTACCAGCCACTGGTGCTGGTCAGCCACAGCCCTTGGGATTGAGAAAGCAGAGACTTCAACACAAATTTATGTCCTTGAGCTCATTGTAGCACTGACTGAGAAATACAGTGACCAAAATGTCCTATTTGGTTTCAGGAACACTTTGTTTCTTTTTTAATGTGGCTGCAACTGCCCTGCAGAATGAGAGGAAAACTGGAAAGCATTGCAGGAGTACTGGTGGGGTAAAATGTTGGCTTACTGACACAGTAGTGCTTTAGTTTGTGGTTTGGACTTTGAAAATCATATTTATTTCTTGCAAGATTTGCAGCAGTCATAGATATCAGTGAGCACAGAATTGTATGTGATGGCAAAGACTGCAGAGGCAAGAGTGTCCTTGGGTCACTCCTGTTATTAGGACTTGAAAACTTTTGATCATTGATAAAACAAGTCTTAAATTTTCTGTTTGTTTCTAGCAGACAGATGTCTGTGATACAGGATGTTATATCTTTTTTTACATTGTTTTAATGATACCTGTTCAGGAAACCAGTGCACAACCAGCAAGCTCTTGGCACGTGTTAAACAATCACCTACCTATGTCTTTCACTGTTTGAATGTGTTTTTCCTCAAGGTAAAGTGCATCTTTTCTTTTTTTTAAATTTTGAGTATGTTATGAACATGACATGAAAAAAAACATTGATGAGGACCTGCATCATCAACTGTGTGCAGAGATCCTGTCCTTTTCTGAAAGAGCCCTCTCCAAAAGGAAACCTTGTGCAGATCCTGACCTCCTTGACAGTGGAGTTGCCTTCCAGAGGAGGCACAGGACCTGCAGTGGCCATGAGGAACCTCTGTCCTGATGCTCTGCTGCTCCACAGCACGTAAGGAGATGGGGCTGCCAAGCCTGTAGGAGCACACCCATCTTCTCCTCGTATATTTTCATGTGTTTAGCACGGTGAAGTCTCAGTTTCCCCCAGCTGTGGGATACCACTGTGTTCAAAACAACCCAGCCCCACTGATAATGCAGTGTGAGGAATCCTTCCTGCAGGGGAGACTCCGTTTTCATTCAGGGCACTGGGATGCACAGGTGAGACTGAGGGTGGATGAGGTGAGATGGTAACGACACCACCTCATTTTTCCACCAAGCAGCTCCTGCTGCTTCCTGAGGTATGTTTGGGCCATTAGTATTCCTGGAGCAGAACATCCTCCAGTCCTTTTTCCCAAAGGGAAGTTTTCTGCTGGATTCTGAGGTGCCCATCTGTGCAGTTGAGCAGCGTAGGTGGAAAAAAAGGAGAAGAGGCACTACCTCAGGGTTCAGCTGTGCCTTGGTGGCCTCGTGGTGTTCATGCTTGGGTACCACCTCCTGTGTGGCAATCCTCTCAGCATTCCACTGGGATCCTGGTCCTGCAAGGAGCAGGGAGGTAAGTCAGGAATTCTCCCAATTCCTCTCCATGGGATCCAGGTCCAACATAAACTTTCCAGATGATCCCTAGCAGGATTAAAGTCCTCCCCGAGCAGGCAGAGGCAAAGCTATTCAGCAAAACAAGGTCATGCTGCCTTTTTTTTGGTAAGCACAGGAATCAACAAAGCGCTGTTATATAACTTCTATTTATATCCCACTTGCTCACTAGCTGCAGGCACACAAGAGTAGCTGAGAAGGGAATTTAATGAGCTCTCAGGGCTTGCTCACCTTCCAGAGCGGGTAGGAGCCAGCTTGTTTTTGAAGTGCGTCAGCAAATGAAACTGGTGGTGGGTGGGTGGTTTGGGTAGGTGGACTGACTTGTTGCTATGGTTTTCTTTAATTCCTCTGTCTCTCAAGGAGATCTTACACTTTTTTTTTTTTCTTTTGGGGAGTCTGCAGACTTCCTTGTTTCTCACACCTACGCTGCACTTGGCGGTTCGGTGGGGAGTGGGATCCGTGCTCCTGCCCTGGGATCTGGGATCCGTGCTCCTGCCCTGGGATCTGGGATCCCTGCTCCTGCCCTGGGATCTGGGATCCCTGCTCCTGCCCTGGGCAGTGGGATCCCTGCTCCTGCCCTGGGCAGTGGGATCCGTGCTCCTGCCCTGGGCAGTGGGATCCGTGCTCCTGCCCTGGGCAGTGGGATCCCTGCTCCTGCCCTGGGATCTGGGATCCCTGCTCCTGCCCTGGGGAGTGGGATCCGTGCTCCTGCCCTGGGGAGTGGGATCCGTGCTCCTGCCCTGGGATCTGGGATCCGTGCTCCTGCCCTGGGGAGTGGGATCCGTGCTCCTGCCCTGGGATCTGGGATCCCTGCTCCTGCCCTGGGGAGTGGGATCCGTGCTCCTGCCCTGGGATCTGGGATCTGTGCTCCTGCCATGGCTGAGCTGAGTGACCCAGCACCGTGTGTTCCTGCAGGGATGCAGGAGGAACCCAAATCAGCAGGGCAGACCCCAAATCTCCTAAGCTCCCGTGGCCATCTGTGAGCCCAGACCCCACACTGATGTTTGTGCCTGTTTTTCCCCCTCTGTGCCTTCACCTGTGTCACCTCATCCTTCCAAGGGCTCGTACTGGCTCTGGAAGGGTGTGAGGGAACTGTCTCTGTATGAGGTTTGTTGTTGCCTTCTTCTGTGAAATGGCTTTAAGTTGCATCAAGATTTTGGGTGTTGCAGTAGGAGAATGTGCCGATATGAGGGCTCTTCCTGATGCAGTTGTGTTGCTGGTCTCATTTAAAGCTGGTTGGGACAGACAGGCATTTCCACAGGTCAGGCTCTGTACACTCATCACCCCCAAAAAACATTCCTCCATAAGTGGGCAGAACCCCCAGCAAAGAGCAGAGCTGTGCTGGAGAGTGGATGCCCATGGCAGGGAGAGTTTGTCTTGTTTGTGGAAAATAGAGCTGGGAAGTCCTCCTTCTGCTTTCAGGACGAAGTTTATTTTACAGTTTGCAAAAAAAACAGGCAATTGAGGTGTTCTGGCAGATTTTCCTTATGGGTTTATTTCAAACTGTGAAGTATGTTCAGTGTGAAATATTTCAGCTGCCATTTCCTTAAGCTATGCAAGACTAATGATATCCATCACTCATGCCCAGAGTGATGGATCTCCAGCGAGCCCGGACGTACGAGAGATTTCAAGAGAGAGATTAGCGATATTTAAAATAAATAAATGAGGAGGGACTGAAAGCTAAGTTAGGTTGGAATTCTCTGCAGTGGAAGCCCTCGCAATATGTTTAGGCAGAATGTAGAGGGTTGGCACTTGTGCTGAATTCAATGCTTGTGTTAGTGCAGTTCCCCTTCAAATGTGGCTTGTTTGAAGTAGTCCAGCTCTAGGAACTCGTCTGGAGGTGGCAAACTCTTCCTGCAGAGATGAAGTAGCACACAAGTTTTGCATTAGTTCGTGCTGGCAGCCTGGCTGGATAACCCGAGCGAGCCGAGGTCCCTGCAATGATTTCTCTCTAGTGTTGGAATAAAATGTCCTGAGTTGAAGCCAGCTCGCTGAGCTTTCTCCTCTTTCTGGAGGGACTTCCCTCTCTGCAACCTCCCTGGCTCTCCGAGTTCACGGGGTATTTTCTGTTCACTGGCGTTAGAGAAATGGGGAAGGAGACAACAGCAGTTTGCTTTAATTGGTGAGGTGTCTGCTGGGGCTTTGCTTTCCCTGATTTCTTGGTAATCAAAAGCTTGTTTTGCTGGGGAATTCTCGGGGATGGTCTGGCAGGGCTCGGTGGCTGATGAAACAGCTTCGGGAGGGTGCGGCCGCGGGAGCGCTCCGAGCTCCGCGGGCTGACGGCAACCTCGGAGTGGCTCCTGCAGCCAAGGCTGCCTCAGGCCACGCCACCCCTCGTGGGGAGCAAACACAGCTGAGCAGAGCCTGCTTAAACCCGGGGTTTTGCTTAAACCGCTGGGTTTTGCTGCTGCTTGTCACAGGATCAGTCAGACAGCCCAGCCTGGAAGGAGTCTGGGGTGAAAGTCAAGCTGTTCCATGAGAAACAATCCAACTGTTGTTCCTTTTCTTGGCTGGCAGAACAGTCGTGACTTCAGGGCAGAGCCAGGTGACAGGGTAGGGAAAGGTGTTCCCAATAAAGGGGACAGCACCCACAGGCCAAACTGGCAAGGCTTTCAGAGGCAAGAGCTAGACATCAGCTGCCTTCAGCTGCTGCCTCTTTGTTTTTTTTCCCAGTTTAACAGTCCTACACTGGGCAAAAGCTCGCCCATCGTTAAATTTACTGTGGATTAGTTACCTTTATAGTGGATTAGTTACCTGGGTCTGTCCTCTGTACACCTTACACAAAGGTACCAGACTGCTGTGCTGTTTCACTCTCCACAGGACAGGTGTCAGTTCTGCTGGCTAAAATCCAATTTGTTACCGACTGCTGGTATGAGAGACACGTTAAGGAGCATTTGTCCCTGCCCTGTGGTTATCCTGCCTCCATAATCCCGCCCCCCTGAACTGCTGGGGAGCTGCTGAGTTCCTCTTCCACTCATCATTAGAAATTTTGTGTCTTACTTATGTCAAAGGTCTTAGAATTAAACGCTAATGCCAGGAAACGTGCCTGTTCTTTGCTGATTTATTTTTTTTCATGTGGTTCTACAATCCAGCTTATTAATGATTTGCAATATTTAAGACCATGCCAAAAAATACCTACCACAGAAAATTATATTAATGCTGAATAAAAAGTCAGCAAGCAGAAATGGTATTTTCAGTTCAGCACAAAACGTTAGGTAAACATTTCACAGAGTATGTAAATAGTCAGAAGGGAAGAGCAGACCAAGTTCCTGGGAATAACTACAGGAGAGACCCAAACTTAAAAAAATATCAGTGACTGGAAGTTAGTGGTGTAAAAAAGAGCTTAACCACATGTTTGTAACAGTCGTTAACTACTGGAACAGACCATAGACAGGCATAGTTCATCATCTCTGACACTTGCTCAAGAAAGACAGGATTTTCTTCTCACAAAACACATTAAACACAGGCTGTGTCAGGAGCTCGAGGGGCTGCTGGTGCTCCAGGGTGGGCAGGGCTGTAGCTGGTCAAGGTGCTGCAATTGCAACTTGACTTTTGGTTTCTTTTCCAGAGAAACCCATCTCTGCATTTGCAGCTTTTCTTCTGCCACGTGTGGTGTGGACCAGGAGATGAAGTCGTAGGTGGTGATGGGATGTAGTTGCTGACCTCCTTTGGCCCAGAGGGGATACACTGGAGGGACAGAGGTGTAAGGGGGATGTCCTGCTGTGCATGAGGCTTCTGGCTGGAGTTCCTTAGGAACAGAGCCGGGTGATGGAGAGGAAAGGAAGTTATTCCACAGGGTTCCTGGTAGCTGGTGTTCTCAGTTGATCTGCTCTGTGGTGCTTTAATCTGGATGGCAGGAGGAGCAGTGGTGTGGCAGCTTTGCAGCTGCGCTGGGTTCTCCTTCCACCCCTTGAAACAATGAATGTGTGCAGGAGGTGGTTGCTCCCTGCTTAGAAAAGATGGAGAGCTCTGGTGATGTCCTTGCTCTCAGTGAGTGAGTATCTGTCCTGTCAGACCCTCGTGCTGGTCACCTGGGGTGGCTGTGCCTTCCTTTCTGTGGCTGTGTAATTAATTACCATCTCATTACCTCGGCCACGCCGCCGCGGAGCGGCCGCGGTTCCTTTGCTCGGGAGGTTGCTGTGCTCTGGAGATCTGCTGGGCTTCCCTGAGCCGTGGGCACTTGGAAGGCTCTTTGCTGAGCCTGGCTTCATGGGGCAAACCTCACAGGCTGCTGTGGCCCTGCCACGGCTCCTGTGCAGGGGCAAGGCCTTAACAGATGTTAACAACACGAGGTTGAAATAAAATGCAGTTTTACAATGTGAAATGTTAGCACTCTAAGAATGCCAGAATGCTTTGGGTTAGAAGGGACCTTAAACATTATCTACTTCAAACTAACTCCCTGCCATGGGCAGGGACACCTTCCACTAGCCCAGAGTGCTCCAGCGTGGCCTTGGGCACTCCCAGGGATGGGACAGCCTCAGCTTCTCTGGGCACCCTGTGCCAGAGCCTCCCCACCCTCACAGGGAAGAATTTCTTCCCAAAATCTCATCTAACGCTGCCCTCTGGCAGTGGGAAGCCATTCCCCTTGTCCTGTTCCTCCCTGCCCTTGTCACAAATCCCTCTCTGGCCTTCACTGCCTGAGTCTCCAGTACCAGATGGAGCTGTCTCCACTCCCTCTCACCCAGCTTTTCCGTACTGGGACAGCCAGCCACAGCCCCTACTGGTTCATTATGGGACGCTGTTCCCTGCCTGCAGTAGGCTTTTAGGAGCTCCCAGACCCCAGTGTGATGGTGACTGGATCCTCAGGGATGGCTGGTGTCAGATGCTGCAGTGTCAGGGCTATGTTTAAAGCTCTGTTGCTCAAAATCCCACAGGAGTGTGGAGGTTGGCTGTTCCTCCACGCTTGCTCTTTCAGCAGCCTGTGGTTCCATGGTGTCTGTACACAAGCCAGGACCCCAGCAGACGGTGCTCTAAAATGGCCACTCGATTTCCGTTTTAAAAAGGGAGATTTCTCCACTTTCTGCTTTGAGGCTATATCTGTAAATAAGATTTTAGGATTTCTGTCATAATTATCACCACCCGTTACCTGCTCAAGCGCAACTTGCAAGATCACACCTCTTAAAATACAGCATCTTTTGGAGCTGGCATGTGGTTGATTCATATGTGTGAAGGTGTTAGGCATCCTGACCTAAACTGAAACAATCATTTGGTGACACCCCTTCAGTGTGTGCACAGCATGCACAAAAAGCTTTACTGGAAATGCTCCTTTCATTTGGGTTTTTTTCTCTGAAGTGCAGTGGAAACTCAGTTAAGAAGCTTGAAAAGACAAAAACCAAGTCTGTCAGCAAGTAGTAATTACTCTCATAAAAGGTATTTCTTTAGTGTGGTTCATTAAAAAAGGGCTTTTCCTTCAGCATGGCTTCATCACAGGGAAACTCCTCCTGTCTGGGCTCTGCAGATGTGACAGCCAGGTCATGGCCATCTCTGCCTGACAACCACATTTTTCAGAAAGTGTTTGGCCTTTTTAGAGGATGTGGTTTCTGCTGATCTATCTTTAAATTGTTCTTGTTGTTATTATTATTTGTGATCTTGGTAGACTGAAATTTCCAAGGTGCTCCTTAGATACAAACTCTGCTTCTCTCTGTCCTTGTAGCCACCAAGTCACAGAGTTAGTTCAGGCTTGGCTGCCCCAACCACCCAGTTATTGAGGGATTCTTGGTCAGCCTCACCCCCTTCACAGAGAAGAATTTCTTGAATATATCTAATCTAAGTCAGCCCTCTTTCAGTTCAAAGTCATGGGAAAGCATTATGAGAAAACATTGAAATTGTTGATAGAAAGTCTTGGGTTAGATATTTCATTTTTACTGTACCAGTACTAATAAATGAACAGATCACTGTGTGGCACATCACAGGCCCAGCAGTGTTTGGGCAGAGGGCATGTCCTGCATGCTCTGGCAGCTCTGCTTTGCTGGGCTCTCTGGTGGGTGTCAGGAGGGGGTACTGCTGTGACTGGATTTGGGATGGCTGTCCTGGGTTGTTCTCCTTTCCCTCCTCTCTGTTAACCACTAGAAATAAACACAATCTTCAGAGTTTACCTGAGGTGCTAAGGGCAGGTGGGAGGTATTGCAGTGCTGGGAGGGATATCTCGTGAATATTGACCACGTTCTTTAAATAGCCCCACTCCTGCTCTGCCTGTAATCAAAGACACAGCCCTGGGAGTGTTCAAAGTCACTCCGTGTGTTCTCCGTGCAGCTGCTGGGGAGTGATCAAAGGCAGCAGCAGCCACGGCCCCGCGTGCTCCGCAGCAGAGCGGGCAGGATATATTGCTGTTCCCATTTTAATTTGTTTTTTCAATAAATCAGGCTTCATTCCTATTCATCATGTAAAGCTGTTGGATGGCGAGCCGCTGCAGAATGCTAACTAATTTCATAATGCTCTGCATAAGGTGACCCACTTACAAGTTCATCCTTCAGTCGTGTTTAAGCTCTGGTCCTGATTTATGTAACAGCATATTGGTTTCATCAAGAGTTGTCTGATCACTCACTGTGTTGGCTCCTTCTTGACCTGTACATGATTTGTATTCTCCTCGATTTTAGGGAGAACTTTCTGTCTCCGTGCACATATGTGCAGAAGAAGAGTAGTAAACCTTCTTAAAAGTAGTCAGTGCTTTGAGTTTTTCTGTCACTTAAAGATCTATTGGAGTGGGAGCTAAAAGGAGTTTTAAGGAGCCTGCTGCAGGCAGGGCAGGGGAAACTCAGCACGAGCTGTCCCTCACGGCATCGCCCTGTTTGTACATTTTTGGACTGTGATTAACGTTGGCTTTTGAGTGTTGTGAGTCACGGTCCCTTGGACTTGAGGGTGGGAAGGCAGGACAGTTCTCCTTCCTCTCTATTTTGCTCATACCCTTTTGTTTCTGCACTGCTAATCAAATTATGGGGAATTCCCTTCTCCTTGCCTTAATTCCTGGTACTTACCTACCTCCCTTATTCAGAGAGAGGTGTGCTGCCCAAATGTATCAGGCTGGTGTGATTTATTGCCCTCACTTCTCTTTAAATCTGTATTTGAAGTTGTTCATGAGGGACTTAAAGCTGAGACACTGGGGCTGCCTCACAATAAACTACAAGTTCCCATTGCTGTGAGTTTCAGCTTACTGACAGCTGATGAAGCTCCCAGTCCTGCAGGATACCACACAGTGCTGAAAGGTGGAATTGTCTGGATTCAGACCTGTGTGTGGAGCTACAGATGCTGTTCCTTTTCTCTTGTAGCATTCCTTCTTCTGCCGACTGACAGAAGACAAGAAATCTGAGAAGTTCTTCAAGGTTTTTTATGATCGCATGAAAGTGGCACAGCAAGAGATCAAGGCAACTGTCACGGTCAACACCAGTGACTTAGGAAACAAAAAGAAAGATGAAGACTCGGACAGAGATGTCCCCAACAGGAAAAGAGGTAACCCCCAGTCATTTCCCTTCTGAAGTGACAGGGAGTGTGTTTTGAACTCGTTTCAATTGATGCAATAATGCTCTGATCTCTGGTCCCACAGAGCAAAGTTCAGAGATCAGTGGTGCCCTGGCTCAGGATTTCGAGAGCTTCATCCCCTCTTCACCATTTGTGAGGTTGTGCTATTGAAATGAGGAAAAGTCTTTCTGAGCTGACACTCTGCTGCCTTGTCTCGTGACAAGGTGCCCAAATGTGATCCATAGGAACAACCCCGGACTGTGGGTTGTGGTCAGTGCCTTCTCTAACAATAAGTGAAGAAATCCTAATTTTGTTCTTTGACCGTAACTCCTGCTAGTGCTAGATGTGTGTGCCCTAACCAATTAATCCCCAGATTTATAACCCTGCTGTGGTTGGTGTACAAGGTGCAGAGTGTGGCACGAGCCCCTCACCTACACTAAACGTACTCACCCAAGAGCTGCTGCTCAACAGCTGGGCCTGCGGGTGAAGCTGCCAGGGGAACGTGTGGACAGATTTCCTGGCCCTCCTCGTCCAGCTTCCCTAAGGAAGACGTGTCCTGGTGTGTTGCAGTGAGGGAGCCCATGACCCAGATCACAGAGGAGGTCCGGGACCAGCTGCTGGAGGCGTCTGCGGCCACGCGGAAGGCGTACAACACGTACCGCAGAGAGGCCGACCCCGAGGAGCACTACTCAGCAGGAGAGGGAGCCCAGGCTGCAGCAGACAAGAGCAAGGATGAGCTGGAGATGAGTGCTGTCATCTCCATCATGCAGCCCATCCTGCGCTTCCTGCAGCTGCTCTGTGAAAACCACAACCGGGATTTGCAGGTACGGCCTGGTTCCGGGCAGCTGTGCTCAGGGTGCCTTGTGCATTCACTGCTGCCACACCATTATCCCTAATCCCAGGCCTTTTTTAAATGGATTATGTGGCCAATTATTCTCTTTGGTCTTGACGTTAATCCAAAAAAAAAAAAGTACTTATACCTTGCTGGGCTGATATGAGCAAATCCAGTTATCTGCTGGTCTTTGAAAGGTACATAAAAGGTGGTGGGATCAACACTTCTTGGGGCTTTGGAAAAGTGTATGTTGAGAGCAAGCAAGTATTGTACTGTGAAGTTACTGATTTGCTTTTGAGAGGGGAGGGAAAGAAAGGAAAAGCACGTAGGAAAATTAAGAGGGCATTGGGACTTTGGTTCCAGCAGCCCTGAAGCTTAACTTCCCAGTAACCAGGTTCTCCTGGATTTTCTTGGATCCATTCATGTGCCTAGAGTTGAACACATGGTGAGGGTGTCAGGAACGCCTCAGCTGGAGGTGAATCTGCTGAGGGACATGAAGGGCAATGAGAGGGATTTCTAGGTTGTTCTATCCACACAGGAGGGGATAGGCAGAGGTGGATTTGCTGTGGAATGGGCACAGCCCCATGCGACAGGACATGGAGAAGGTCAGGGAGCTCAGTGCCACCTTTGCCTTGCCTTACTGGTAGGACTGGCCTTCACCAACCTTTTACCTGAGACCCTGGTGAGGTCTGGAGCAAGGGAGTCTTGCCCTTGGTGGAGAACTGGGATGGGAGACATCCAAACAAGCTGGATGCCCCAGGCTCTCTGTGGAATTCTGGCTCCAGTGCTGGGCTCCCGAGTCCAGCAGGGAGTCTCCGAGATGACCATGGCACTGGAGCATCTGATGGGCAAGGAGAGGCAGCAGGAGCTGGGAGAGGACAGGCCAGGCTCTGCTCCAGCTGCCTCGTGACAGGGGTTGGAGTTGGCAGAGTCCAGTGGTCCTGGCAGCCTCGGTGTCCTGTGCTGCCCTGGGATTCCAGGGAGCCCGGAGCAGGTTCCCCCTTACAAAGGGGCTGCAACTCAGATGATTTTTGTTCAGTGCTGCCGGGTTGGGATCGAGGAGCTGCTGAGGCGCTGTACAATGTGCTAAATGCCCTCATAAAGAGCAATAATTGCCTTGATTGCCCATTGTTCGGTGGCTGCAGGAGCGTGGGACCCTGCGTGAGAGCTTTGCAGAGCTGCCAAATCGCTTCCTCTGAGCGGGAATGCCCCGCAGCACGTGGGATCACAGCTGCGTGGAAACCTTCTGGGAGCATCTGAGTGCCCAGGTTACATACAACAGCCTTTCTCTCATTTTAAAGAAAAAGAGCCCTTTGATGTGTGTTTTGTCAGAGGATTTTCCTGCCGCTGGCGGTGTCGGTTCCGTGGCACAATTCCAAACCGCACACGCAGCATCCGCTGCTGCCTTTGGCGAGGCACCCGCAGCTATAGGAGCACACTTGAACACCAGCCAGTGCAGAAACTTGGCCTGAGCTCTTCCCCATCCCGAACAATTCGATTTCCCAAACAGCAGGTAGTTGTAGTCAGCTCTGAGAGAAAAAGGGATTGCTTTTTTAACAAAAAAAAAAAGGTAGAACAGTTTTTCCAGTGTAATCCTCTTGCTGCCTGCCTGCCTCGGGGTTTGTCCTTCTCCAAAGGGAAGGCAGGAGTGCCTGATCATCCAAAATCTTGGTGTCTGCACTTGTACATGTAACTGAGCTCCCTGCAGTAGTGCCAGAGGACTCGTTGCCTGAAGGAACAGGGAAGGACTCTGCAGGAAGCTGAGTGTCTCCCAGCATTGCACATTATATTTGAATGAGGAGTGCTTTGGGATCACCTGCCTGGTGCAGGTGTGGGCTGGGCACACGGAGCCTTTCCAGGCTGTTGGCAGCTGTGGGAGCTGATGTGCAAACACAGGGAAGTGCAAGTCGTGCTGGAGGAGCTGCTGTGCTTCAGAGGAGGAGGAGGAGGTCTCTGGGATGCTCAGGCAGCTGCAGAGCTGTGCCCTCTGCATCACTCAGCCCTTCCCTTCCCAGCTACAGTCCCAGTTTGCTCCGTGGGGATGCTGTTCCACAGCCCTCCATGGGGCTGGAGGAGCTGCAGTGCCTTCTCCAAATGAGTGCAGGGATGGGGTGAAGGGGTGGGTGCATATTTCCCACAGGGTTTAGCTGGGTCTGCCTGTGGCTCTGATTCTGGCTGCAGGGTCTGTCAGAGGGTGCACACCCCGGGTCATTCCCATGGAGAGCAGTGGGGTGGCACACTCAGCACTCAGGAGTTGTGTTCCCACTCCGTAGCCTGTGAGATGCTCTGGGCGACTGAAAATGAGGAGTTCACTCTGTCCTGGCTGAGACAGCAGCAGACACTCCCTGGGGCAGTTTCTCACAGTGCAGCAGAGGTTTGTTTTCCTACAATTTTTTCCTTCCCGTTGTTTTAGCCTAACAATGTCCTCCTGCCTCTTGTGCCTCATTCCTCTTCTCTCCTTTGTGACTGTGGATCAAGCAGCTCAGGTATAAGCTTAGCTGTAATCAGAATAAATGCTGTGCTGCAGCCAGGGAGCATTTTACTTCCTCACTTTGGGTATTATCCTTTCATTTTGCTTTTTTTACTGGAGGGAAGGCACGAGCTCTGATTTCTGTAGGATCAACCTTTTTTACATTCTGACAAGTTAATCAGAAGTCAGGATACTAAATGAGCAATCAGCTGAAATGTGCTGAATCACTGTCACCTTTAGTCTGCATTCATAGACAGCATTTTCCTTTTTTAGCTTTGCCTTCCATTGAATCTGCAATTTCTCTCTCTGTTTGCCTTAAAAGACTCATTAGTCTGACTCAGGCAGAGACAGCCAGGGACCTGTGCTGCTCTCTGGGCTGGCAGCAAAGACCCTGCTGGTTCCATACTCCCATGGCTCCTGTTCCTCTGAGGGCTTTTTCACCCTGGAATTGTTGTTCCCTGCTAGAATTAAGCTAAATAAGAGTTTTCCTGCTGAAACTTCAAGGAAAAGCAAGTGGTAGTGGCTGCTAATCTTTGCAGCACTGCTGGGAATGCACTGGCCAACAGCATCTGCGTCACTGGGAAATTGGTTTTCATTAGCTGTCCTTCAGTTTTGGGTGGGTTTGGTGCTTTCTTTCATTTGGAGTATAGGAGAGCAGAAAGCTGTTAAATCCACGGCAGCAAATCTGGCTTTTCATTAGGGGAGCTGCTCCTAAACAGCAGCTTCAAGCAGGAATCACAATAATTGTGTGGAAAGAAATGCAGTGGAGAGAATTCCATTTTAAGGCACCTTCCTTCAAGGTGTGCACTCAGGTCCCTCTTGTGCAGGTGGAGCTGCTGTGAGGCCCCAGCCAGGGAATTGCAGCTTCCACCTTGGAGAGAGGTCTGGGAGGAGGGAGCCTCGAGTGATGCTTGGCAGGGAAGTGCAGCAGGTGGAAGCTTCCAGGCTCCAGGGAGCTTCCCAGAGTGCCTGTTCCGTGCTGGGTGTGTCAGGCTCCAGTGGATCTCTGTTTATGGGATGCACTCTGTCTGTTGCTGTACAACAGGAAGCCAACAAGCTGCTCAGGAGAGCAGCACGTTGCAAATAAGCCTGGAAAGAGGCTTAAACTGCTTGTACAGTGAACCAGAGCAGTCCACCATGCAGTGGACTTGGGGATGCATGAACTTGATAAATACTATCAGCCAAACAGCATTTTGCATGGTTTTTCCCCTCCCTCATGGCTTTGACACTCTCCTCACAGAATTTCCTACGCTGCCAGAACAACAAGACAAACTACAACCTGGTGTGTGAGACACTGCAGTTCCTGGACTGCATCTGTGGGAGCACAACTGGGGGACTTGGACTTCTGGGTCTGTACATAAATGAGAAGAACGTGGCACTGATCAACCAGACCCTGGAAAGTTTGACTGAGTACTGCCAAGGGCCCTGCCACGAGAACCAGGTAATGAATCCAGAGCTGGGAAATGCATCCCCCTTTCTTCCTGGGCCCCAGCTCTGCTAGTCTGCTGTTGTCTTATAACACTGCCCACTTTATTTGCCCCACAGGTTGGAGGATTTTTTCCTTTATCAACTCCTCATATTATAAACTGCTCATAATCAACTTGTCTTTCTCAGGGCTCCCTCTGAGGAGTTGAAACACTCAAAGCAGTAGAAGTATTTCTGCTTTGCTAAGATCTGTGTCATTAGACTGGACAGGGAGAGTGGGGAATTTCTGTACTTCATACAATCCCACAATGGGTTGGGTTGGGAGGGGCCTTAAAGCCCACCCAGTGCCACCCCTGCCATGGCAGGGACACCTTCCACTGTCCCAGGCTGCTCCAAGCCCCAGTGTCCAACCTGGCTTTGGGGCTGCTCTGGGCACCCTGTGCCAGTTTTTGCTCATTCTCTCCATTTCCTTGTTAATTGAACCATAATATTGTCCTGAAAGACTGGAATGGGACTTTTCTGTCTTTCTTGTCTCTGCAAGAGTGTGTGAGGCTGTGCATGCCAGGGAGAATTGTCAGTGTCCCTCTGCTCTCTGGATCAGGTGGAATAAAACCCTTTAGGTGCTCTAGGTGTGGAGTTCAACAACAGAGTGGGGCTCTCTCTGGATTTTGAAGCCAGAAGCTGCTCTTTGTACATTTTAGTTAGAGACCATTCCAAAAGCAGGGCTGAAGGGCAGGCAGGAGGTTAAGGAAATACCCTTTCTTTGTGTAGACAGCACTGAAGTAGGTGTTGATTGGCACGTTTATAACAAAGAAAACTCTCCCTAATCTCAGTAAAACACTGTTCCTCCAGCCTGCACGCTTTGGCATGGAAATGCTTCATTTATCAGCTGGGGTTCTCTGTGCTTCCTGAGGCCGGGGGCTCCAGCAGGACCATGGCTGAGGAGAGGAAAAGCTTGGAACAAAATGCCTTCATCTTTTGTTGTTGCACTGCCTGGAGCTCTGTGTGCAGTTACCCAGCTCGGGCAGCCTGCGAGGTGATGACAGAGGGGACTCTGCTGCCCTGGCAGGGTCACCAGCCCGGGCTGTGTTTGTAGTGCAGGCAATTAGTGGAGCCTGATGACTTTTCTTTGGACAGAACTGCATTGCTACTCACGAGTCCAACGGCATTGACATCATCACAGCATTAATTCTCAATGACATCAACCCTCTGGGAAAGAAGAGGATGGACCTCGTGTTGGAGCTGAAGGCAAGTGAATGCTCTGTGCGGGGCACGTTAACAGCAAGATAAAACAGAATTTTATTGTTAAAATTGTGTGGGTGTTTATTATATCCCAATATTCATGAGTGCCCAAAAATTATATACATCAGTGAGCTGCAGGCAGTGCCCAAAGATTGTTTTTCACAGGTATTTCATCTTTTAAATGATGACATGGAGCCACCAGTTCTCGGATGGGGGATGCAGGCAGTCAGAATATGCTGAGGAATCCTAAAACTACTTCCTGTTCTATCTTCTAAAGCTGATGAAAACTGTTCTGCTGTTGCTGAGCTTTTACGTGGGCAATGGAAGTGAAATTTCTCATGTTGCAGCTACTTTCCTAACACTTATTGCTGTTGTTTAATCGGTTGACATTAAATCAACAACAATTCTTTAGGGCTGTCTGTATTAATGCTGAAATAATTAGCCCTGGTGCTGGTTTCAAAACACAAAAACACAGGAGCAGGTTCCCCTCTAGCAACAGCAGTCCCAGAGCACTCTTGCTTCAGCCTGTGCTTGAGAAACATTTCCTTTCTGACTTACTGCCCTGACTGACACTGCAGTGTCTCCTTGTTTTCCGCTGCCGACTCACACCATTATTATGGGTAATGTGGGTTTTTTATTATTGTAAATAAAAAATGCTTTTAGACTCGTTCAGCATTATACTTCAAAATTAAATACTTTTATTGGGTTTTATTGTCAGGCATGATGGATTTTAATCTTAATTGTTCGTATTAAAGTAGTCTGGTGCCTTGTGGTAGTTTCCCATTTCCTGCCTGTGCTCCTTGGCGTGAGCTGACTGCAGAGTGATTCCAGTTAAAAGCAGCAAAGCACATCTGTGTCTTCAGCCCTGGCTGTCCCTTGATTTAATCAGCAGCATCTTCAGCAGAGCTGAGCTGCCCCATTTGGGAGCTCAGAGCTTGTGGTGATGCTGCAGTATCTTTAAATCAAAACAAAACAACACGAGCTTGAAACAGCAGCATTTTTAGAAATTTAAACCTTGGCTGGGGTTAATTTGATGTCTTTCAATAAGTAGAATTTGGGGAATAAACTGCTAAAAAAATCCTGTTAAGTTGTGTAGGTCAGTAATGAGAGGAGAGGGAGGGCTTGGTGAGGTGAGGCTGTGAGAGCCCTGGGCTGGCTGGCACAGTCTGCCTGCAGTGGCTGCTGGCTGTGGGACCCGTGACCTTGAGGCCCTTCTGGCAGCAGAGTGGTGCCACTCAAGCTGGGTACCCTCATTTTCTGGCTCCTGGCAGTGATTCCATCGCTTTTCCCTCCCCTCAGAACAACGCTTCCAAGCTGCTCTTGGCCATCATGGAGAGCAGGCACGACAGTGAGAACGCTGAGAGGATCCTCTACAACATGAGGCCCAAGGAGCTGGTGAGTCCCCGACTGTTCATTTGCACAGGAGACAGAGAAGTGAGAATTCCCTGTGCCCCAGGAGCACAGGGAAGCCCTAGCAGGGTTTTGGGGCTGGTTAATGTATGAACTGGTGAAAACACAAGCAGGAGATCTGAAGCATCACTGACTTGTCCCAGCGCTCGGGGCTGTGCTGGAGCCAGGGGCAGAACGTGACACAGGTGCAGACAGGGGGTGGCCTGGAGTATGTCACCTTCAGGGAAACATGAGGTTCAGCTGGTCTTGCCAGTGAGCTGGGCTGAAGCTGAGTTCAGTTTATCCTGGATGAGAAACCCACTGACCTCCCTTTGAGTGTCCCTGCCCCGGTCCCGGTCCTGTCCGTGGGAGTGCCGAGGGCGTGCTGCCCTCAGCAGCCCCCACCCTCTGCCTGAGCCTGCTCTCCTGGCCTCTGTCTCCTTCTCCAGGTGGAAGTGATCAAGAAGGCTTATCTGCAGGGAGAAGTGGAGTTTGAGGATGGAGAGAACGGGGAAGATGTCGCGGCGTCTCCGAGGAACGTGGGACACAACATTTACATCTTGGCTCATCAGGTAGAGTTTCACCACGAGTCACAAACTGGGAAAAGCCAGAGTCTGCTTTTCCCTGCAACTGTTTTCATGGCTCATCTCTGAGACAGACTCACTGCACATTCTCTTGGTATCAGAGCAAATCCTAATTTTAATCAGAAACAAAAATAGTATAATACAAGAAAATTTGGGGAATTTTCTTTTATCGTGGGAAGCAGGCAGGCTCTGGACCGAGTTCCTGAGGACACGTGGCTCAATTCTTGGCAGCACTGAGCAGCAGTGTATTATTTTTCAGCTGTATCAAAGGTTACTTTATACTCCCAAAGAAATTCTACTCACAGATCAATTAAAGTGTGATCAGAAATGTCAGTCCTTGCCACATTCTCTCTCTGCTGGAGCCAAGCAGAGCCATTGTATTGATACAATGTGTGTTTGAAAGGTAAAAAAACAAAGGGGAGAAAAACTTACCTAAATATATGTAATACATTGGTGCTACATCTCTCACTGCACTGGAGACTTCTTGTTCCTCCAGCATCTGAGCAGACAGACCCTCACTGTGCTGCAGGATGAATTTGGAGCATCCAGCAGCATTTTTGGAGCAGTGCTCTGTGCATCTGCTGCTCAGTTGATGCAGATTTTCTCTTTGTCCCTGCCTGGATCTCTGGGTGGTGAGCACACCTTTGGGTTAGGGTGGTGTAGAAGGACAGACCAAATGTGAATTTTTGTGTGATCAGAAAGATTCCAGGCAAAGGGTGGGAGAGGATGGGGAAAAGAGAAGTACAACACTGGCATTAAAGAAATACATATTTGAATCATTCTGACTTGCTCCCAAAATAGATCTGCAGGGTGTCTAGTTGGAACAGAACAAGCCTTCTGTCAACTTTGCCCTTTCCTAGCAGCTGACTGCGTACTATTTCTTTTTTTATGCCAAAAATCAGAAATTTAATATCACAGAGAGACATCTGGTGTCTCCCACTCCCTGTGCATTCCTTTATTTTAGTTGGCTCGTCACAACAAAGAGCTGCAGAACATGCTGAAGCCAGGGGGTCAGATGGAGGGGGACGAGGCGCTGGAGTTCTACGCCAAGCACACGGCGCAGATCGAGGTACCGGACCCGCGGGGAACCAGCCCGGGGGGCACGGGCAGCACAGCCCCGGGGGCAGCATTCCTGCTGCTGGCGTGGCTCTGCCCGCCTGTCTGTGGACTCCTGCCTCTGACACAGAACACAGAGTTATTTATTTAATTCCCTGGCAGTGGCGGGGGGAGCTATTCCTGAGCTGTCATGTGTGGGCTCGGGGATGGAGCTGAGCAGAGCTCTCTTGGCAGGAGGAAGTGTGGCTTCGCTTCTGTTACATTTTGGCCGGTGCTGTTGCTGAATCCAGAAAGTTTGTGATAGCTTTTGCCACTCTTTCTGGATTCAAATGACAGTTTGGCCTCGTGTGCCATCTAAGAGCTTTATAAAAGTTAAATGTTCACAAATATGGAAATTTCCTGGAGAAGCTGTGGCTGACCCATCCCTGGAAGTGTCCCAGGCCAGGGTGGACAGGGCTTGGAGCAGCCTGGGACAGTGGAAGGTGTCCCTGCCCACTGGATGGGCTTTAAGGTCCTTCCAACCCAAGCCAGTCCATGGTTCTGTGACTTCCCAAAACTCTCTAATAAGCAGTACAGATATGACTGTTACTCCTTATACTTGCCCATGGCTTGTATTTGCCAACATTCTTGAATTTGGCCACCACATTGCTCTGAGCTCCATCCCAGCTTTGATGCAGGATTCTCTGGGTCCCTTGGAAATCCCAGCTAAGACCAGTACTGCCAGACTAAGACCACAGCACAGAAATTACAATTCTGGAGCTGAATGTAGACCTGCTCTGAAAGGTAAATTAAATGAAATCTGTGTCAAGCTGCTGTTCCTTGGAAGTGTGTCCGCACGTAGCTGGTTTGAAAGGGGGAGCAAAACAGGCAGAAAACCAAGAAATGGAAGCATTTAAGAAGTGGGGAGGACTCACGAGGCTGCTGTGCAGATTGTCAGGTCGGACCGCACCATGGAGCAGATCGTGTTCCCCGTGCCCAGCATCTGCGAGTTCCTCACCAAGGAGTCCAAGCTGCGCATCTACTACACCACGGAGAGGGACGAGCAGGGCAGCAAGATCAACGACTTCTTCCTCAAGTCTGAAGACCTCTTTAATGAGATGAACTGGCAGAAGAAACTGCGAGGTGGGTCAGTGCTGCTCCATGCGGGGCGGAGCACTGAGGTCGGGGTTTTGGGATTTGAAGCCTTGGCTGAGCAGCAGATGTTCCCCAGTGTGGCAGCAGCCTCGATCATGGTTTGCAAGGGCTGCTCCTCTGCACGGTGGCAGGGTGCTGGGATGAAGGCTGGAGCAGTAGGGACCCTCTGGAGGGCATCCAGGGCAGAGCGGGAAGGAGCAGCACAGGTTGTCCTTTTTGAGATCCAGCAGGAAGGAGCAGATGTGTGGAGGAGTAGCTGAAAGGAGAAGGAGACAGGGGAAGGACCCAGCTGAAGAGAGCAGTGGCCTGTGCTGGGTGCAGAGGGGGGTAAGGCTGGGGAATGCAGCAGGGTTGGACTTGGTGATTGTAAAGATCTGTTCCAGCTGTAAAGATTCTGTGGGCTTGGGGCATCTCTAGGAATGGAGATGTTTAAGAACAAGTTAAAGATGGATTTCTCAGTAATGGTAAAGTAGAATTCATTCTCTTTTGGCAAGTAGACTGGCTGGCAGGTTGGTAAGTCCCTTCCATCCCAGTGATGCTGAAATGTCTGAATACAGGTGTTTTCAAGCACTGATTTTCCCTCTGAGGTTCCCACTGGCAGCTGGGAAATCCCTTAAAATGATATTCTGATTCACACAGTGCCACCACGTCCCCCAGTAAACCTTCCAGCTCACTTGTGTGCTATTTCTGTTCTCGTTCTGCTGAAGGCTGAATGCTGCAGCTGAGGCTCAGTGGGCAGTGCTGGACCTGAGCAGCAGTGACCCTGTGGAATGTGAGGTCAGGCAGGACCTTCCTGCTCCAGCCCACCCCTGCCACCTGATAGCACTGCTGCTCCCCTCCCCTGCAGCAGCTCCTCTCCAGTTTGTAGTGCAGGAGCAGGCCTGGTCTGGAACCCCCTCTTGGGGCAGATGTGGGACTGCTTCCAAAAATCTGAGAGCTCTGCAAGAAATCTGGGAGTGTGACATCCTAAACAAATTGCAACTTCAACAGCATCCATATATTCTGTTAGATTTTGTTGTTTGAGTCACTTTGTCTTTGAGGCTGTCTCCAAGCAAGCTGTGGAGGCATCCATCATTAACAGCAGACCACAAATTAGCCAAGATCTGCCTGCAGAAGTGGGGAATATTTCTTTTTTTTTTCTTTAAAAAACTGGGATCATTTATTCTGTCTCTAATATCCAGGACTTGTCTGGCCTCTGAGTGATTTTTTGCATTTGTACAGTTGTTTCTCACATTTTCAGTAGAGTTTGTGTTGGAGCTGTGACCTCTGGCATCCTTTGGGCTGTGTGTGCTCACGTGATGCCAGCTAGAGTTTATTCAACCCTCAAAAAATAATTCCCCCTTCAGCTCATGCTGCTGGCCCCTAATCTGAGCACCAGAGGTCTCTTAATTGTTAATTAAGAATGGAAGTGAGCTGCCAAAGCCAGGCAGAAGCACTACACAGAGTCAGTGTCCATCCCCAAAGGAAGGTGTAAAGTTAAACCTGGACCTTTGTAATCACCCTTATATAATTTCATATAAATTAATTAAACCTGGTTACAAGTTCTTCCAGTTAAAAGGAAATTGAGATATTGTGGAATTCTCTACCCCTTCCTTAGCTGGGGGTGTTAGAGGAGGGGATTTGCTGGAGAGAGGTGGTGGCTACTGCAAGGCTCAGAGCTGCTGCATGTAAGAAATTACCCTTCAGCCCAAAGTCTGCATTTTCAGCTTGCTCCTAAATTTTACTGAGAGCTTTTACTCTGCTCTCTGATGTCTGAACATGATACCTCCTTCCACCAGGGCAAAACAGTCCTTTCCCTTCTTTGAGAGCATTTGGAATGGATTTATTTCACTACTCTAGATTTCAGGAGGACACAACTTGCAGTGCAGTAAGCCTGCAGGAGCTAAAATCGGGGGGATTTTGCCTGGTGCAGAGGGAATGAATCACTGCAAGGCAGCTTTGTTGGGTTCACGACCACTTCAGCAAAGGAATCCTTCTGCCTCTTGGCTCTGGCTGAGAGCAGAAATGGTTCTGGCTGCAGGGATTATTACAATCAGGAGTCTTTTTGGGAAGTATTTCTGTGTGACATTAAGGATTTAAGTGTGCTGTTGGATTGTACATCGAGCTCTGTGCAGATGTGCTGAGTCCTTTGCCCCGGGGCAGAGGGAGGGCCAGGGAGCTTCACCCCTGGGTTGTTCTGGGGCTCTTTTGGGCTGTTCTCAGCAGAAAATGGTTTTGCAGGTGGCACTGCCTGGTGCAGGTGAGCTGCTGGCAGCAGCAGAACACAGAGGGGTGGGGCTGGAGCTCACTGCTCATTTTCCCCCTCCAAATTGTTCTTGGTGTGACTGAGTACAAAGTATATTATTAGGGGAAGCCTCAAGTGCTTGATCTCTGCAATTTCTCAGCTTGTTCTGTTGCTGTTGCTAAACCATATTTGAAACAGGGATCCTTTGCCTTAAAACACCATCTAGGAAACTTGAAGGGCCCCCAAGATGAAGGATAATTAAATAAACTCCAGAATAAGCCATGAATATTACTACTTTTGATGCTGTCCTTTTGGGCAGACTGAAAACAAACTTGTTTTGGTGGTGATATTTTTTTTAATAGAGACCTCTTATCTTTCCTAAACCCTCCATGAAAAAGAAGTAATTTTCTCTTTTTCAGCTCAGCCTTTCCTGTACTGGTGTGCTCGGAACATGTCCTTCTGGAGCAGCATTTCCTTTAACCTGGCTGTCCTCATGAACCTGCTCGTGGCATTTTTCTACCCATTCAAAGGAATTCGAGGAGGTACTGATACTCAACCTGAAAACCATCTGAACAAATAAGGTGTAATGAGCCAAATTCTGCTCTCCCCACTTGTATCTGTGCACTGCTGTTTACATTAGTGGGGGTAAAAGAACAGAATTTGGCTTTTTAAATTGCCTTGTTTTAAACTGTGCTGTTCTCTTTGCCTTTCTTGAGGCATTTTTAAGGAAAATGTAGAGCCATGCTTTTTCCTAGGGGAAAAAATTACCCAAGACAAACATCCACCTTTAATTGCTTGACTCTGGTTTAAAGTCCTGTAATTAAGGACTGAGCTAAAAATAGGCAAAATGTTGAATGTGTTGTTTTCCTCGAGCTTGCAGTTTATTAATGGCATTTTCCACACACCTCTGCTGGTGCTCCAGGAGGCCTCTGAGTGCTGGGGGTGGGTGACATTGTCCTGCCTTGGCAGGGGGAGGTGTCCAGTAGGAATCTGTGGAGGATAAGGAGCCCATGCCCAGGACTGCCTGCCCCGGGGGCGTGGGGAGCAGAGGATTCCCTCAGGAGCAGGGTGCCACGTTCCTGCCACCAGTTCTGGGGAAGCCCTGGGGGATGGCACAGTGACAGGTCCCTGGTGGCTCCCAGAGCCAGCTCAGTGCCCACGGAGCAGATCCAGCCTTGGATCCAGCCCCTGCCCAGAGCTGCTCCCCGGGGCAGGGCAGGGCTGGACTCCTGGCAGCAGCAGCAGCTGGGAAATCTGCAGGGATATTCCCAGGAATGTCATGTGCCTCACCTGCAGAATGATGTGAATGTCTAGGTAGGAGCTTTTTCCTTCTGTGTAGGGGGTTTGCAGCCTGAAGAAGCCTGTCAGAGGATATTTTAGACCGAATTCCAGTGTTCCTGAGAGGGGGAAGAGAAGAGTTTTACCTTCTGCCATCAGGACTGCCAGGCTGTGGCTGCTGTTCCTCAGTGTCACACCCACTGTCAGCAGAGTGGGGACAGCCCAGATCCTGGCTGGAAGGTTCTAACAAGCCCAAAGAGCAACTGAATTTCTGTCTCTAGTTGCAAAGATCCCAGGTTAAAAGCTCTGCATTCATGGCTGCCAGGAAAGCTGCTGGTTAAATGAGTTCCCTGAGATTACAAACTGCAAGACTGGGGGGCATCGTTTGGCATTTTGAAGATGCCCTACCCTACATGTTTAAAATTCTTTATTTATCAGGTAACATTTTGATAAAACCTCTTCCTCTCCTAGTTAGAATCCAAAAAGTAAAATAAATAAATACGTGTGCATCTTATATTTAGCTTAAAAAAAAAAGACTCTTCCAAACAGACTGTTTGGGGGAAGTTGTCAGTGTCTTGAATTGCTCAGACACGGTGAACTGAGCAGCTGATGAGCATCTGACAGTAGCAGAAGCTGTAAAACTTCTGACTTGAGGAGCAGAAACAAAACTGGATGCCTGGAATTCGGTACTGGAATGGTGAGAATTCCAGAGACAGGGAGAACTTCCTGCTGGTTGCATGTTCCTCCTGCCTGTGGTTGTGTAGGGACTCCCCGTGCTGCCAGCGAGGCTCTGGGGTCAGGTAGGGTGCAGAGCTTGGAGTGGCCACCCCTAGCTCCGTGTGCCAGGACAAGGATGCTGCTCCCAGCCTCTCTGTCCCTGGGAAGGAGAGGGGAGCCTGTGGCCCAATCCCTGCTCTGCCCTGAGGTGGCACAGCTGGGTCCCATGAGGTCCTGGCACTGCCCTCCTGGTGCTGCTGGGCAGCCTGGGGTTCTGGGCCTGACCCAGGTGGGTGTTCCAGGGAACATCTGAGGGCTTCAGTCACTCCAAGTGTTTCTTCAGGCCTGCTGGGAGCTGCTGCAACTCCTGAAAGCAAATATATTCCCAGTAAATCTTATTCAGATTTTAGATAAGTCATTCCTAAATAAGCTGCTGCACATTTCCTCTGTCCCCTCTCCGTGCTGTTGCTTGTTCCCACTCAGTGACTCCATTCCCAGCTCTGCACCTTGTGCTGTGTGACAGCTCCAGGAGCCCAAACTCCCCCCAGGCAGCCAAAACAGCTGTTCAACTTTATGCTTATTAACTTTTAATTTCCATCCATCCTCTGCTGTCTTTATTAATCTGTAGTGATTTGGAACAAGATTAAATGGCTGCTCGTGGTAGTCAGATGAGAGTAATATTTCCTAAGCTGCCTGAATTTGGGAGCAGGGGGAAAAAGCCCTGAGTGAGGATCTTGCCAGTCACTCACAAGTTCTGTGAGAATGCCCTTGCAGAAGGGCTGCAGAAATTTGGGGGATCTTGCTGTTTTGTCTGCTGAGGAACCAGTTGCTTGAAGACAAAATTTTAAGTCAGCTTTGAGAGAGAGGTGTCTCACATTCTGCATAAACCCGGGCTAAATGGTGTTTTGGGCTGAGTCTTTTTTATGGCTCTTTCAGGGAAGTGTATTTTTAGCTCCACAGGCTCGGTGTTGTGTAAGCAGCCAGTCTCATGGGACAGTCTAAATAGACCCAGAAACAGCAAGAGATGCCAGAAATGGCCATGAGGGTCTGACCAAAAGCACGTCAGGAGCAGAGTCTGGGAGTGTCCTCACCTGCCCAGGCACTGCCTCTGCACAGCACGTCTGCAAAGGGCCCTCTGCACTCAGGTGTACAAGCACTGAGCAGCAAAATGAAGATCCTGTAGTACTTACCGTTTGCATAATGACTGAGTAACAAGTTTGTAACTAAAGCCTGCTGAAGGCTTGGGGCTCAGGTGCTGCTGCAGTGCAGTCAGGGACGGCTGAACGCGGGGCTGGGTGATGCTCCACCAAGGACAGAGCACATGGCCGTGCTCTGGTCAGTTTGCTTATGCAGGAATGGGTCTGTTTTTCCTCTGCCCAGGCACGCTGGAGCCCCACTTGTCTGGCCTGCTGTGGACAGCCATGCTCATCTCCCTGGCCATCGTCATCGCCCTGCCCAAGCCCCACGGCATCCGGGCCCTGATCGCCTCCACGATCCTGCGGCTCATCTTCTCCGTTGGCTTGCAGCCCACCCTGTTCCTCCTGGGAGCCTTCAACGTAAGGGCTGAGGGGCTTTCCTCACCTTCTCTGGCTCTTACGTGAGGGTTTGGAGCAGAGGTGGCCTGGGGCACGGCGGGGGACTGGTGGGAGCAGTAGCTCCCTCCTGGGCCGTGCCCCGCACGGGCGCTCTGTGTTCTTCATTTCATCCTGGTTCCCCAGGCTGCAGACAGAGCTCTGAGGTTCTGCTCAGGGTAGGAACAGCTCCAGCCTCAGGCAGGCACGGGGAGGAGTCTGTGACCTAAAGCACCAGGTTATTCACCCCAGCTGCCTCAGTATTTGTGGGGCTGTGTGAGGCTCAGGAAATGATGCATTGTCAGTCTGATGGGGAGCAGCTGAGGCAGCTGGGGAGGCTCAGCCTGGAGAAAAGGAGGCTCAGGGGGAATTTCTGGCTCTGCACAACTCCCTGCCAGGAGGGGACAGCCAGGGGGGGTCGGGCTCTGCTCCAGGGAACAGGGACAGGAGCAGAGGGAACGGCCTCAGGCTGGGCCAGGGGAGCTCAGCTTGGACACCAGCAGGAATTTCCCCATGGGAAGGGTGCTCAGGTTTTCAAAGGGATTGCCTAGCAAGGTGGCAAGTTACCTCCAGCTTGAAAAAGCAGTCTGTTTTCCCTGATATTGTAACGAATTTATGGTTGATCTTTCCTTAGGTTTGTAATAAAATCATTTTCCTGATGAGTTTTGTGGGTAACTGCGGAACCTTCACGCGAGGATACAAGGCCATGATCATGGATGTGGAGTTCCTCTATCACCTGCTGTACCTGCTGATCTGTGCCCTGGGGCTCTTCGTGCACGAGTTCTTCTACAGCCTCTTGGTGGGTGTTTGCTTGGCCCTCAGAACATCTTCTGGTCTGTTTGTCAAGTCCCATCTTGGGCATATCCAGGAAAATTTCTGCTTTTCTGCTGGGAAACTGTTGAACAGACACTGGGAAGAGCCACAGACTGGAGGTTTTCTTTAGGAGAAGTTACTGTGGGAGGCAGCAGGACTCCTGCCACATCCCTTTTGCTGATGTGTGACTTCTTGCACAGATGGGGGGATGGTTTTAAACCAAATGAGGAGAGGTTTAGATGAGAGATGAGGAAGGAACTGTTCCCTGGCAGGGTGGGCAGCCCTGGCACAGGGTGCCCAGAGCAGCTGGGGCTGCCCCTGGGTCCCTGGCAGTGCCCAAGGCCAGGCTGGACACTGGGGCTGGAGCAGCCTGGGACAGTGGAAGGTCCCTGCCATGAGGTAGAATGAGATGGGCTTTTAGATGCTTTGTTGTGTTATTATCAATAACTGTAATGCAGTGTCCATGCTTTCTGAGCAGCTGGATAACTCTGGAGTGTCTCCATGGCTGTATCCAGGCTCCAGCCCTGTTGGGATGGGCACAGGTCCTGGCACACGTGTTCCTGCTGCCTGGGGTGGGATTCACCTTGCACAGCACAATGCTTCTAGAATAACACTGAAGGAGGGCATCTCGTGTTGGTGGAGAAAATGTGTCACTGTTGAGGCAAAGCTGAAGTCCCATTCAGAACAGGCTGGTTTTGTCCCTTTGGTTGGTGTTTACCACATCCTCTGGTACCTGAGCTGGTTGTTTGCTGTCTTAATGGAGGTCCAGTTTAACAAATACCTGTCCTGTGATCCACCAGCATAGCCATAACCTGCCTGGGCTCTGCTGTAAGTTGTCCCAGACCCAGTGAAAAATGAATGAAAAATCAGCAGAGAGATCTAAACACAGAATTTGGGAAAAAATACTGCATTTTTAACAAAACGCTCAATAAATTAAGATTTTAAAAAAAAAGCAAATTGCAATTTGAAGTGAGCTGTTTGGAGGCTGCGAGGGGGTAGATAATACTATAAAAACCAGCTTAGCAGTCTGTGCTGGCAGCTTGGTGTGTGTCTAGCACTGAGGCAGGAGCACCTGCCCGCAGCGGGCACGGGCTGCTGGCCAGGCTGCTGCAGAGGAGGGCACAGCTGCCTCGGTTCCTCCTGTTGCCAAGTGCAAGGCCCAGGACAGGATGGCACCAGTGGTGCTGGTGCTCCATGTGCTGTTGTTGGCTGTCCCCAGCTCTTTGACCTGGTGTACCGGGAGGAGACGCTGCTCAACGTCATCAAGAGCGTCACCCGCAACGGGCGCTCCATCATCCTCACGGCCGTGCTGGCCCTCATCCTGGTCTACCTGTTCTCCATCGTGGGCTACCTCTTCTTCAAGGATGACTTCATCCTGGAAGTGGACAAGCTCCCTAACGAGACCCTGCTGCCAGGTCAGTACCAGCAGCTCATTCCCGTGGGTTGTGTTGGAGAGGTAACGAGCTCTTGTTCCCCGGGGCATTGACAGGACAAGGGGAACGGCCTCAGGCTGGGCCAGGGGGGGCAGGTTGGACAGCAGCAGGAATTTCCCCATGGAAAGGGTGCTCAGGCCTTGGCAGGGGCTGCCCAGGGAGGTTTGGAGTGCCCTTCCTTGGGCACCTCCAGGGATGGGCACTCCAAACCTCCCTGGGCAGCCCCTGCCAAGGCCTGAGCACCCTTTCCATGGGGAAATGGAGGTGGCACTCAGAGCTCTGAGACAGGGACAAGGGGCATCAGCCACTAAATGAAGCATCTTGGAGGTCTTTTCCAACCTCAGTGGAATTCTGTGAAATAAAAATGTGGGATTCTGTGAAATAAAAATGCTTTTGTGAATTTAAAACCATGGAATGGGTAAATCAGAAAGTAACTGTGCCCTTCCAAGCTCTAGGGTAAGATACTGCTCTAAATGCCTTGTAATTGCACGCTGCGTATGGTGGGGAGCCCTAATCCCTGAGAAGTCACCTTGCAAGGTGTTGAAGCATCCTTTGATGCAGCATTTCGTGGTTTCAGATCGCACAGAGCCGGGTGAGACCATGACTGGCGAGTTCCTCTACTCAGATGTGTGCAAGGCAGGGAGCAGTGAAAACTGCTCCTCCATCATTCCCTCCGACCGTAAGTACCACTCTGCAGTTCCTAACTCACACCCCGAGTTTGCACTCTTTTTTCACTCTTTTTTTAGTTAATCACCTTCAATTAAAGTAATTTCTTTAGAAAATCCTATGCAATAAATTTGAGAACAAAGCTATCACGAGATGAATTTGAAATAGGATTAATTTAGGCCAGCAGCATAAATAACATTTGTTACATGAAGTGGCTAAAGCAGAGAAACTTAGAACTAAACCAGACTTCATAAAACACTGCCATACTCTTTAATTTTCTGCATCAATTGGAGAAGGAAGAGATGCAGTTTGCCTGTTTGCAAAGTTTATTATTTAAAAACATGAGGCTATTAAATGTGATCTCAGAGGATAATGCCCTGTGAAATATGGTTTATTGGCAGCATTGTTCTATCTCAAACTAAGGAAACTGTTTTAATATCATGGCAGGAAGTACTCGATGGATTAAATAGACGAGGGTAGGTTTGGAGATCAAGAAATGAGATATTACCTGGGTATTGAAATATTTCAGTTTTATTTCTAGAAAATGTAATTTCCTTGTGGGAGATTTACAGTGCTGGCTAGGAGGGGCAGACAGAACATCCCAGTTTCTCAGGGAAGGGCAGCTCTTGCGTGGCCATCAAAGATCAACGATGGCCACCAGCCCCTGCTCACAGGAGGAGAGGGCTCTGCTTTGCTCAGGGGTCTTCTCTGAGAAAGTAAAATTCAGCCTTGCTACAAGAAAAGCAGCTTCTGTCAGCTCCTTCACTCTGGCTGCAGGAAGGAAAACTCAGGGATGTTTTTGTGTCACAAATAATGGACGTGGTGCCAGGGTCCTGTGTGGTCAGGGGTGTCCCTGATGCCCTGTATTTGGCCATTGCTCTGGGGTTTTGGTTGTTCCAGGGTTGCACAGGGACTGGGGCCTTTGCAGGGCTGGCTGGGGGAAGGTGGGACCTGCTCCTGAGCACTTTTGTGATTAAATAAAGTCGTGAGATGTTTAATGGGTACAGGGGAGTGTATGAGTTAAGGGAATGGATTTTAGCAGCTCTGCAAGTGAGGTTGGAGCCTTGAGCCGAGCGAAGAGAAGGTCAGAAGAAGTGTATTGCTTTTCTAGCAGAATGCTGTTTCCACAAGCACTGATCTTTTAGCCATTTGAAAGCTCCGAGTGGAAGTTGCCATTTTGAGTGCAGCCCAAAGGCTGTGCAATCTGTCAGGCACCAGGGGAGAGTGGAAGAGGCAACACTTTGTCCTCTGAGCTGTCAAAAAGCTCGGGTTCTGTATAAACAGGCATCTGGTGATCTGAGCTGTGCATGCGAGCAGGGATGGAAGATCTCACCGAGGCACAGGCAGCAGTTCAGGCACAAAGGAAAACTGGTGGTGGGGAGAGGAGGGCAGGGAGGAGATCTGCTCCCAGGGTGGCTCTGGAGAGGGTCCAGGGGAGGCCACGGGATGGTGAGGGGTCTGGAGCATCTCCCTTATGGGGAGAGACTGTTTAGGGCCCATCTAGTCCAGGGAAGATGAGAGGGGGTCCCATCAATCCATACAATATCCCCAAGGGGTGTCAGAGAATGGTTTCAGACCCTTCCCAGTGGTTCCCAGTGACAGGACAAGGAGCAGTGGCCATAAACTCAACCAGGTTTTGCCTCAACATGAGGAGGAGCTTCTGTCCATGGAGGGGGCAGAGCCCTGGAGCAGCTGCCCAGGAAATCGTGGAGACATCCCAAACCCACCTGGACGTGTTTCTGGGTCACTGCTCCAGGTGACCCTGCCTGGGCAGGGCGCTGATGGATGATCTGCAGAGGTCCCCCCGACCCACGCTGTCCTGTGATTATTTGGGGAATGAACCTACAGGGATTTGCAGCACAGGCTGGCAGTCTGAGAGGGGGAGAGAGCATACCCAGCAAGGAATGGAGAGGAGGATTTAGAGCTAATCTTGGCTGTGAAACGTGTCTTTGCTTGCTGTGTTCCCAGAGCTGATCACTGAGGAGATGGAGGAAGAGAACAAGGAGCATACGTGCGAGACGCTGCTGATGTGCATTGTTACTGTACTGAGTCACGGGCTCAGGAGCGGGGGTGGAGTAGGTGATGTGCTCAGGAAACCTTCCAAAGAGGTAAATTACCACTGGCTGGGGGTGGAGGAGTGCTACTGAGCAGGGCTGGGATCTGCTTTGCTGGGGAGAGTGCGTGTGCACTGCTCCCAGCATGGGGAGGAGCGGCCACGAGGGACGCGCTGCTCCTGGCCTTCTGTGGTGACATCTCTGGGGGTCACACGGAGCAGCAGCCACTTCACACAGGCTTCTCCAGGCTCTTGGGGCTTGTGGGCTGTCCAGAGCGGGGCCCAGAAGAGCAGGAATGGGGGAGCCAGCAGTCTGAGCTGGGAGTTGAGGAGCTGAAGGAGGGAGATGAGTACAAATCAGTGAGGGAGGAGCGTGAGGTGGCACAGGAGAATGCTGTGGTAGCTGGTGGATGCCAGGGGCACGAGTTTTTGTGGGAGCATCCCTAAGGAGAGGTAATGTGTCAGATGGGAGGGGTGAGAGGACAGGGTCCAGGCTGGGTTGGTGGGAGTGTGGGGGAGGAAGGATGGATGTGGTTTGGAGCCGTCAGCAGAGTGAGGACCAGGCTAAGCAGCAGGAATTTTCCATAACACCCCTCTGGCTCCCCCTCTGACTGCTGTTTAAGCTTTTGTCCATCATTTAGGAAGGAACTGTTCCCTGGGAGGGTGGGCAGCTCTGGCACAGGTGCCCAGAGCAGCTGGGGCTGCCCCTGGATCCCTGGCAGTGCCCAGGGCCAGGCTGGACACTGGGGCTGGAGCAGCCTGGGACAGTGGGAGGTGTCCCTGCCATGGCAGGGGTGGCACTGGAGGGGCTTTAAGGTCTCTTCCCACCCATTCTACAATTCTGTGATCTGAGGCTCAGGCTGTCACTCCCAAAGCCACATTGAGGGCAGTGCTTTTTTGTTTTACCTGGCATATCAAAGGTTTTTTCTAAAACTTAGCTTTCAAAGTTACTTAATTCTTAATAATAAGTTTGGCACTTGACTGGCAGAATGATTGTGAAAATGGGGATTGGGTATTTTGGGTATTCAGGCCTGCAGTGAATGTGGAATGTGTACTGAAAAGTTCAGCTTAGTGTTCATTTACATGGCTGTTAAATGCAATTAATGGTATTAAATTCCAGTAAAAGACTTTATGGTCCACACTGATCCTCTGTTGATACACTGCAGATTAATATAAGGATATAATTTGGAAGGGCTTCAGGGAGGGGTGAGAAGAAATTTCAGTGTGTGAAAGAGGAGTTTTTTCTCTTGTGAAAGTGAGAGAAGTCCAAAATCTTGGACCCAGGAAGAGCAGCTCTGCAGAGATCCCACACTGGCAGCTGACTAATTTGGCTTTTCTTTCAGTGATTTTTGCGTTTTAGTTTTGCATTTTAGTTTCATTTAATGTTTTGACTTGTGAGTTCCCCTTGGGGAGCATCAGCAGTGGAGACTCTCAGGGAAAGGGTGTGGGGCAGGGTGGTAATAAGGGTGGGATGTGTACCTAACTGGGCTGTTAATAATTCAGAAATGTATCTTGCAGGAACCTCTCTTTGCTGCTAGAGTGATCTATGATCTGTTGTTCTTCTTCATGGTCATCATTATTGTCCTGAACCTGATTTTTGGGGTGATCATTGACACTTTTGCTGATTTACGGAGTGAAAAACAGAAGAAAGAAGAAATTTTAAAAACAACTTGCTTTATTTGTGGTAAGTGTGGAGACACACTTAGCAAGAAGGGGTTACTCTGGGTAAGCCAGGGATAGCTGCAGACTCACAGGGAAAAAGCCTTGAATTGCTGGCTGTTCCTCCCTGCATTCCTCAGCCAGTTCATGTTCCTGGGTACCACGTGCCCTGCAGCTTGGCAGCAGGAACAGATGGGGAATGCTCAGGATACCATTTTTCCTCAAGACTTCAGTTCTTGCTTCTCCTCTGCCTCGAAGAACAGTTTCCTGTGGATTGGGAGAGGTTTTTATGAGCAGCCACTTCTTCCAAGCGTGCAGAGTGCTGCCTGTGGGAGCCCTTCCCACCAGGAGGCTGGGGATGGAGGTGCTGTGGTTGACTGACATGGTCCTGCCATGTTGCATAACACACAGCCTGACGGGCTAACCTTTGGAAGTTTGCTGCAAAGCAAACCTTGCTTTTGCTATCAGTTTGCCCAAAAATAGGAGATGTGTTATGAAATCCAACAAACTGCTTGCTACAGGGTTGTTGCCTTTTTTAACCAATTTTTTTCTGTTATGTATAATAAATATAAGCAGTACTTGTTACACTTTACTCTTTCTCTTCCTTCTCTTCCTCCTCTTTTTTCTCTTTTCTTTCTCATCTGATCTTTTTTCCTTTTCTCTCCTCCTCCCTTTTTTCTTTCCCTTCTTTTTTCTTTCCCTTCTTTTTTCTTTCCCTTCTTTTTTCTTTCCCTTCTTTTTTCTTTCCCTTCTTTTTTCTTTCCCTTCTTTTTTCTTTCCCTTTTTTCTTCTCTCCCTCCCTTTTTTCTTCTCTCCCTCCTTTTTTTCTTCTCTCCCTCCTTTTTTTCTTCTCTCCCTTCTTTCTTTCTTCTCTCCCTTCTTTCTTTCTTCTCTCCCTTCTTCCTTTCTTCTCTCCCTTGTTTTTCCCCTCTTCCTGGGTATTTGTCAGATGTTATCCTGAGACTCAGTGTCCATTCCAGACTGACTGTGACCTCCAGAAGTGCAGCAGACTTTAGAAATCAGTGTTTTTCTAGAGCTGATTTTCCTGGTCCCCAGCTGGCAAACACTCAGGGTTCTGCCTGTGTCCCTCTCACAGGTTTGGAGAGAGATAAGTTTGACAACAAGACAGTCACCTTTGAAGAGCACATTAAGGAAGAGCACAACATGTGGCACTATTTGTGCTTTATTGTCTTAGTGAAAGTCAAAGATTCCACAGAATACACAGGACCAGAGAGTTACGTGGCAGAAATGATCAAGGTGAGTTTGGAGTTTTGCTTTTTTTTTTTCTAGATTAGACCAGTCCAGTGGAATATGGGGTACAGTGCTCTGTATTGTATTTAATTTATTTTGTAAATATACCTGTGACTTCCCAGCCTCCAGAGCACTCTGTGTGTGCTGGAGTAGGTGACAGTGAGTGGTGACAGCCAGGTACTCCCCGTGGCTTGGATCAGGGGAAGAGAACCTGTTCTGCCCTAAATTCACATTTAGGGAGAGTATTTCCAAGCCTGGTGGAAGTGTCTGAGCACAACCAACAGGTTATAAACCTGTCCTGGTATAAATATCTCCAACTGACTTGTAGGATTTGTTGTCATATGATTTGAGCTTATTATTGTGAAAAACTACAATTAATGTCTACTCAATTGGAAGGGCTTTTAATGAGAGAATTAAAAGCCTCATCTCTGCCAAGCTGCAGGTTCAGAGCTCCTGGAATTAGATCCGAAGCTCAGTCAGTAATTTGTGTCTTCTGGCTGGGGAGCAAAAGCTGTTTGATTTCTGCCATTTCAGTGTGATTTCTTTAGAGCAGAGCACTTTGCACTCCCCTCCCAGCTCTTCTGCTGTGAGGTACCACCTCCCTTGGGGTGGGTCTGTAAATCCCCCCGAGCCCTCCCCGAGGTCAAACGTGTTATTTTGGGGTCGCCAAAGTGCCCGTCCTACTTCTGGATTTCTACCTCAGTAATGAGGGCTTAAGGAAATCTTGTGAGCAGTCACCTGATGGAGGATTAGCACAGTGAGATAACCAAGTGCATCACTGCTGCTTTCCAGTCTGGCTGATTATTTTGCTCCTTTCCTTTATCCCCCCACAGCAGGCATGACTTCAGGGGGAAGCTCTGCACTTCTGAAGGGTTTTTGCTTCTAAAAGACAAGTTTATGTTGTGCTTTTGCTTCTAGAAGATGATTTTGTGCTGTGTTTTTGTTGTTGTTAAAACCAGTTTAAGGAAAATTTCAATTGGCAACCAATTCATTATTTCAGATGAAAGGTTGGAATTAGATAAGAACCAAAAATTAGTCACTGAATATGTTTGCATGAAGCACAAAAACTGGAGAACTTTTATGAGAATTCCCATTCATTAAGTGTCAGCAAAGGCTAATTACTGTGTGTGGATGGGAGTAGGGATAAATTATGCATAGCCAGAGTGGCTCATGCAGATGCAATTTTATGTAACCATGTGCTCTAGGTAGAGGTTTGGAGTGTGTCTGTGTTTGGTGGGGTTTTGCATTTCATGAGGCAGTTTTAAATGAAGATCTAAGAGCAGGTCTCAGTGAGGGCTGATGAATGTGGGGTGTAACTGCATGAGTGTGGAACAGGCAGGAAATCTGGATTTCACCTCAGTGCTCTGTCACCATCCTGCCCCAGGCTCAGGCTGCTGTGCCCTGACTCTGGAGTGCTCTGCAGTCCATGTATTCCTGAGGAGCCATTTGGCAAAGCTTACTCTGAAAATCTAATTCCTTCCAGTGTCCTTTAACATGAAAACTTCCTTTTCTGCCCTGAAATCTGGGTGTAAAACATGATGAATCTGTTTCTCTAGCAGACCTCTTTTAAATGCTGCTGTAGGAGTCAGAAGTGCTTCTTTTCCCATTTAGGGTGTTCTTAGGGATAATTTGGGTGGGGCCTGGTTCATCTGTTCCTCAAGCTTTCTGTGTTCATAGAATCCCAGATTGGTTTGGGTCAGGAGGGACCTTAAATCCCACCCAGTGCCACCCCTGCCGTGGCAGGGACACCTCCCACTGTCCCAGGCTGCTCCAGCCTGGCCTTGGGCACTGCCAGGGATGGGGACTGCCCAGCCTCAACCTCTCTGGGCAAAACCCCATGGATGGAAAAGGACAGAGCAAGGAAAGCTTGAGATATGTCCCTGAGTGCCAAGGCAGAGATCCCCTGAGGAGGTGCTGCTTCCCCAGGGGTCGTTCATGTCAAAGCCACCAGCCTCTCCTGGGAAGCCTCCCTGGGGCATGGCTGCCTTGTAAAGGGATTTTCCTCCCGTATTTCAGACTGAAGGTGGCACTGTAACATCTTGGATAGTGACAGAGATGGGGCACGTCTTCCCCGGGCTGTGAGTGGGACCAGCGTGCAGCTGCTGCTTGTACCCATTTTTAGGAGTTGGGGCAGGAAGCATCCTGTGCTCCAAGTCCCACTGTGATGGCAGAACACACCTCAAATATTTCACCTGTGCTCTGACTCCCAACAAAATACCTTCAGAAAACTCTTGGATTTCTGCCCCTCAGTAAATAAAAGAAAAAAAAATAAGAAAATGCCATTTTAAAAATTGCCTTTGCCATTTAGTATTTGTGGGTTGTTCCAACACTACAGAACAGTAAAAAAAAAAAAAAAAAAAAAAAAAAAAAAAAAAAAAAAAANAAAAAAAAAAAAAAAAAAAAAAAAAAAAAAGAATTTAGGACACTTAAATCATATCCACTGTCAGTTTGTGAGTTGCTTCCAGTGCTGCTTGTACAGTGCTTTAAAGGTATTTTCAGCACTGTGGTATCAAAAGAATCCTGGACAATTTCATTTATGAAGTTAGTGAATATTCAGGCGCCTTTAAGAGTGATCTTGAATTTTGATGTTTTCTTGTCTAAAAATAATGTGTGTAGAAAGGCAATTTTGAGGATTCCCACTGTACCGGGTATGGCAGAGCTGGATGTGGCCCATAGCATTCCTCCTGCACCC
This sequence comes from Promerops cafer, assembly GCA_013398275.1. Lineage (NCBI taxonomy): Eukaryota > Metazoa > Chordata > Aves > Passeriformes > Nectariniidae > Promerops > Promerops cafer. Next base: position 464,496 of record VZSE01005901.1, read on the forward strand.
TTCACGATCCTGGCCCCACATTAAAAGAAATGGTAGCCTTGAAAATCAATGATTAACTACAATTCCTCAGTGAATTTTATACTTCTTCACAGACAGAAGCTCATTAAGTTCAAACACATCACAAGGAAAGAAGTCAACAGGTACACTTGGAAATAGAGTTGAGTTTAGGGCACTGAAGACTGATCAAAAAATCAAAATTTAAAAAAACCAGCAATGATCTGACCTGAGCAGCCTGGGCTAGTGGGAGGTGTCCCTGCCCCTGGGGCTGCCATGAGATGAGCTTTGAGGTCCCTCCCAACCCAAACCAGTCTGGGATTCTGGGATTGTGTAAAATAAAATCTAACAACTGTTCTGACAGTGCTGCTGTGACTCTCAACTTGCAGCACTTGTCACTCTCCCTGCCATAACCCTGTCCTGGGACCAGTTTGGGGCTGTTGGTGGCTCTGGCATCTGGACTGGTTTGGTTGAGTCCCGTGCAGGGCCAGGCTGCCCTGGGCTTGTAGCTGCAGGTCCAGGCTGCTGATGGAGGCTGAAATTCCTCCTGCTGTAAACAGGGATGGTATTGCCTTTCATCAGCGAGGGGAGCGTGTGCCTGCTGCGACAGACGGTGCAGAGCTCGGGCTATCTCAGGAATCTTCGCTGGGAGTCGCCGGAGGCGCTCAGGGCTGCAGGGGCGGCTGAGCCTGTGCACGCCCCACCCCTGCCCTGACCCACCCCTGCCCTGCTGCCCCTGCCCTGGCAGCCTCGTGGCTGGCAGGAGATGGCAGATGGATTTCAGCAGCCTGGCACGGAGCAGCTCCCCCTGGAAACGCATCCCTGAGCCACGTCCTTAATGCCAGTTTAATGGCACAGACAGAGCTGCAGCTGCAAGGCGCCTCTTGCTGGCAGAGGTGATCTTCAGCTGCCGGTGCTCGTTCAGCCCTCCTGGCCGCAGCAGGGCTGGGGCTGGCTCCGTGCTTGGAGCAGGCTCTACCGGGAAGGATGCTGAGGGTGCCTCCCGTGATTCCCAGGAACAAAGGCCCCGGTTCTGCGAGGCTCTGCAGTCACCAGGAAGATCAGGTGATGTCTGAATAACACCCTGTGTGTGGGAGGTGGGGGGATCCACTTATCGCCTTGGCCAGACATTGACATCCCCACCCAAATGACTCATGTGAACTCCGTGCAACTCCCTGCAGATTAGTTCATTCAAATGTCTTATCTTCCCATCCTGGCTCGAGAATTCCTGCTGGAGTTCTGTGCCTTTGCCTGCAGTTGCTGTGGCAGCCTGGGCAGCAGGGCAGCCCTGCCAGCTCAGCTGTCACCGGGGCCTTGGCAGGGCTCTGCCACAGCCAGCTGTGTGCAGGCATTTGGGATATGTAAAATCTCTCACTCTGCAGCTCGCTACGGAGAAAACCACGCAGGCACCCGGGGTTTGTGTGCATTCCTAAGCTGTCTGCAGGCAGCTGCATGGGCTGTCACAGCACAGACAAATATTTGCATGCCCGACTCCTGCATCCCCTGCTCTGCACCTTGAGCAGTGTGGGTACGAGCCACGGCTGTTGTGCATGCAGATGTGCTCATTAAAAAATGAAGGCTGCTTTGGAAAAGTTTTAGCATGGAGCTTCCTAACTAGCTCCTGCAGTCCCCCCCTGTTTTTAATCCAAGCAGGATCTGTGTCATTAACAGCCTTTATTACAGAAATGAGGCAGAGGTGTCACGGTTGCCCAAGCGCCCATGTCCAGATCGAGGGCACTGAGTTGCAAATCTGGATTGTGTTGTCATTGAAAAGGAACCATTTACAAATAGGAGTGATGGCACAGATATCCTTAAAGGAATTTGGAATAGAAATGAAGCTACAGATTTCCCTTTGTACCTTAGTTAACCTCTGTGTACAAAGCTGGGGATTTAAGCATATTATTGGGCTTTTTCCTGGTTGTCCTGAGCTCTGTCCTGTAATGGGAAGTGGTTCTGATTCTGGGTTTGAGTGACTGCTGCCAAGGCACAGCCTCCTGGTAGGCAAAGACAAGGTTCCATCAGTGTCAGGCTTCTACATTGCATCCTTTCAGAAGTGCAAGTGTGACTGGAAGCCTTTCCCAGGGAGTTACCCAGCAAGGACAGTCACTGTGCTCTGAAACCCAGCAGGAACGTGGGATCCACCAGTGGTGGTGGCTTTGAGGAGTGGCTGTGTCCCAGGCTCTCCATGAAATCCAGTTCAGCTGGAGAGGGCCAAAACTGGCTTTGCACTGCAGCACCCACAGGAGTGACAAGGGCAGACCATGATACTTCCAACCCAAAGCATTCCAAAAGGCCCTTAATGATTGCAGCACTGGTGAAAGACATATGTACATGAAATGACAGTGTGAGAAAGTGTTGGAAACGTCGTTATGTTCATCTGTCATTTGTGCCTGGAAATCCTGTACTTCAGGCAGAGTCAAATAGGAGAGATTTGTCATATCAATATTGAGCAAACCAGCTGCAGACACAGGAGTGAGCAGCCCGTGCAAATGACTCGGTTACAGATGAGGAAATTGGGGTTTTGGGGCTACCAGTCACCGTGGTACTGGTGCAAGCTGGGAGAGGAGGAGGAGGAAGACCAAGGAGGTCAGGATGTGACCTGGAGCTGACAGTGCTTAGTTTGGTGTAACTTCCCAACAAGCTGCATCTTGAGATAGCTGGCCAGAGTTAGCCAATATAATTACAGGGTTAAACAAGAAATCGTGGCAGAGGCTTGGAAGAGCCCAGAGTGGTTGGCAGCAGGCCCTGGGCTGCTGGAAACACTGTGTCATAGGCACGGGCTCAGCTCTGTGCTCACACAGGGGAGGAACTTGTTCCACCCTTGCTGCAAACCAGGAGCTGCCCTGGGAGAAAGGAATGGTCAACCTCATCTTCCCAGCTCTGGCACAGGGTGCCCAGAGCAGCTGTGGCTTCCCCATCCCTGGCAGTGCCCAGGGCCAGATTGGACAGGGCTTGGAGCCACCTGGGACAGTGGAAGGTGTCCCTGCCTGTGGCAGGGGGTGGAACAAGATGAGCTTTAAGATCCCTTCCAACCCAACCCATTCTGGGATTCTCTGGAGTGTCTGAGCTGGCTGCCCCATGGTGGGCTGCAGGAAACGCTCCTGCTGCTGGCAGTAACCCCACAGTGCTTGGTTTTCCCTGATAAACCACCCGGTGTCCATGCTGGGAATCTCAGGTTGGCATCCCAGCTGACCAGGCAAAGGTTTCCCTTGGGCTGAGCGTGTGTGAAAAAGGCCTGGGTGGATGAAAGCAGAAGGAAAGGCTTTGGGCCAGTTCTGGGGAATGGGACGTTTGCACAACGTGCTGGCTTTGGGTGGATCCCAAGCAGCTGCCAGGGTGGGTGCCTGTCACCCTCCTGGAGAGGGGGAAGGTTCCTGCCTGGAAACCACGGGGTGACGCACTGGGAACACAAACCACTGGGACCAGAAAGCCCCGTGGGGCCGAGTGTGCCCAGGAGGTGGCCCCGGGCTGGGGCGAGGCCGGCCCTGAGTCACTGCCGTGACCCCGCGGGCACTTGGGCAAGAGGACGTGGGTGACAGCAGCCACTGCCACCAGCTGTGGTGCTCAGCCTCTGCTGGGCAATTGCTTGTCCTGCCCAGCTGGGGAGGTGTAACGTGCCCTACTTCAGCGGGCATCCAAACAGCCCGGAGGAGGCTGGTGTGGAGAGGTGGCCTGTCCTTTCAGGAGGCAGGTCGTGGCCTTCAGGAATCCTGTCCCCCGCAGTCCGTCGGGCTGGGTGGTGCTTGGCTGGGCTCCAGTGAGTCACCCACAGCTGAGCTGTCTCAGGGCTGTAGGGCCATGGTCTCCTCCACCTTTGGGCATGGTGTCTGTGTTCCAGGTTCCCTGCTCTGTGCCAGCCCAAGTGCCACTTGGGTATTTAACAGAGCAAAGGAGGTTACTGCACCCTAAACCTTGGTCAGCCTCCTGTGGGACAACACGGGGCATGTGAGGAGTTGAGAATGTTCTGAGTGTGGAGGGGAGACACGGTCAAGTGCTGGTTTTTATGGAGGGGAGAAGTGCAGCTGGGTGTGGAAGAAGTGATGGTGAGCCCTTTGCAGCAGAGAACCTGATGTGGGGATTTTGCCAGGAAGCTCAAGAAAGACCCAAGAGGAGTCCCATTTCACCACAAACAAACATGCATTTTCAGAGTGCTTCACAGAGCTCTTTTGTAGCTGTGTGGGTCTGATTTTTAGCTTCCCATGACAGAAACTGAAATTTGCTGCTGCCGCCTTTCCCTGCTTGTGTTCAAGAAACCACTGGACGTGGCACTCAGTGCTCTGGGCTGGGTGACAGGGTGGGGATGGGGCACAGCTTGGACTGGCTGATCTTGGAGGTTTTTTCCAAGCAAAATAATTCTGTGATTCTGTAAATGATGCTGCTGGGCAGCCCTTTGACGGCAGCTGTAGGGATTTATTTTGGAGAGGGTTGAATCAGCCCCTCAGCACCTTGTAACTCTCAGGCACAGGAGCAGCTGCATACATGGAGGCCCTGGAGAGAGGAGTCCTTGGGCCAGGAGAGCCCCACTCCCTGCCATGAGCTGCCCTCCCTTGCCCAGGAGGAGCAGAGCTGATGCCTCTCCTGGCACAGCTCGTGCTGAGGTCGCCTCGGAGCCTTTCTCAGAACCAGCTCTTCGGGAGGAGCCGGCGCTTCTCAGAATGAATGGCGTGTGCATCACGCAGCGCCGCTTCCTCTCGCCCGCCTCTCCAAGCGGGGATGGTCAGCGCCCTCACCCGCTGTGCGAGATTGGGCGATACTTGCCTTAACAGCGGGGACTTTTCCAACTTTACCTAGAAAAGAGCTGCAACCCGAAACCCAGCCCCTGCGGTCAGCCAGCTTCCGTCAGCGGCTGCGCTGCTCCGGCTGCTGCTGCACGGGAGGGGAACGGGGGAGCTGAGGGCACCCGGGATCCTGGGGACGGGGAGCTGAGTGTGCCCTGAGATCCTGGGGACGGGGAGCTGAGTGTGCCCCGAGATCCTGGGAACAGGGAGCTGAGTGTGCCCCGGGATCCTGGGGCTGGGGAGCTGAGTGTGCCCCAGGATCCTGGGAACAGGGAGCTGAGTGTGCCCCGAGATCCTGGGGACAGGGAGCTGAGTGTGCCCCGAGATCCTGGAACAGGGAGCTGAGTGTGCCCCAGGATCCTGGGAACAGGGAGCTGAGTGTGCCCCAGGATCCTGGGAACGGGGAGCTGAGTGTGCCCCGAGATCCTGGGAACGGGGAGCTGAGTGTGCCCCAGGATCCTGGGAACAGGGAGCTGAGTGTGCCCTGAGATCCTGGGAACAGGGAGCTGAGTGTGCCCTGAGATCCTGGGAATGGGGAGCTGAGTGTGCCCCAGGATCCCAGGGCTGGGGAGCTGAGTGTGCCCCAGGATCCTGGGAACGGGGAGCTGAGTGTGCCCCAGGATCCCAGGGCAGTGGGTGCGAAGGGCATCGCTCTGTGGGTGCCAGCAGCTGCACAGGAGCACGGGCAGCCTCCCCTCTCCCGGCTCACTCAGTGCCTCTAAACACCTCTAATGCCCCAAGAGGGATGTGAGGCTGTATCTTTAAAGGCACCCCAGGGCTGAGCTGAAGTTCAGCAGAAACTGGATCATGGAGATATAAATCTTTTATTGACCCCTGAGTGGCAGTGCTGGGAGCCAGGCTGGCCCAGCAGGATCACCATCCCCTGACCTTTCAGCATTCCTGCTCTGTTCTGTTGGTGCTGGCTCTGCTTAAATATTTATTTATTTGAAAGAAAACACCCCCACACTCCCAGCAGGGACAGGGACGGGCTGTGTGTCAGCAGCCTGGCCACATCCAGCTCCTCTCTGCGGGGCTGGGGGAGGCTGAAGAACAGGCTCAAGGTTTCCAGTGAAATCCAGGATGAAGAGAGTGTGCAGAAGGCAGAGCTGTGTCCTGCCCTGCTGGCAGCTTCCCTCTGTCCTCTCTGGAGAGTCCCAGCACCAGCCTGGGCCAGGCTGCTTTACCTGGTGCCTGCATTACCTGCATCCACGGGGATTTATCTGCACCCCTCTCCCTGTGCTTTCCCAGCCTGTTTGGGTGGACTCCCCTTTGTTCCTTGCAGGGTGGCAGTTGGACATGTCCAGATGAATTCTGGGTTTGGGTGGTGCTAACCAGCTGTGTGAACGGGGAGCCACATCAGTGCAGCCCAGTCAGGGTGGGCACAGGGATGTCCAGGTCCTTCCCTGAGGCTGTCCCTGCACGTGGAATTTGCCTGTTAACCCTTTCCCAGGTGGGCCAGCACTTAGCAGAGCACTGCCAGCTCAGCTGAACCGTGAGCCCTGGCCCCCAGCTCAGAGACACCCGGAGGGCTGTGTCTGCTTGTCCTCAGCCTTCCCCTGCCTCAGCCCGTGGAGTTCACGTGAAGCATGGTTTGGTTTTAATCTTTCAACCTTGGCATGGGAACTAGAGGTGCTTCGTTGGTTTTGTTCAAATCAAAGCCAAGGTTTACCAACTTTGAGAGCTGGGGCTTTCAGAAACCCGGCGAGTATGGAAGCTCTGAGGAGGCTGCAGAAGCTGTGGGCGCTGTTTGATTTCACCTTCCGGGCCTGGAACGATCAAGTCACAGCCTCTGCAGCAGCTGCAGCGTTGGCTTAAATTGCAGAGTAATGCTGGAAAGTGCTTGGGGTATTTGTTATGAAACACTGCAGGTAGGGAAAGTTGGTGCTTCCCTCATTCCTTTCATCCTTCTCAAGGATGGGGCCTGGGAACGCTCTGGGGATGGCTTTAGAAATGATTTTGGGAACAGGGAAAATATTTCTTGAGCAAGAAAAGGGCAGGCAGGAGCTTCAGGGCTCTCGTGTCTGCCTAGAAACCTCAGCCCATGGGCCTGAGGGTCCAGGAAAACCTGCAAATATAAATTGCATTTTAGTCTAATTTTCCTCATTCTCTGTCCTTGTTTCTTCCCTGGAGGAACAGGGGGAAGTGCAGTTGGTGTAGTTGGTTTTCCCTGGGTGGGAGATGCTGGACCTGAGCACAAATGTTGAGCTGCCCCCTCCTCCCTAATGAGGCTTTTACTACAGCTGGAAGAACACAGTGGAGTGTTGCCTGTTCCTGCTATTAATCCTTAATTGTGGGACTGGCGTTTCCTAAAGTCCAAAATATTTTGGCACTTGTCTTGGTAAAGGCATATTTTTTTTTGTACATAGATTTTTTTTTCCCCTTTTATTAGCAGAAACCATCTGCCCTGTAAACAGAGATCAGGAGCAAACAGCCTTCCTGGCAGTTCTGCATCACGTGGGAATGCTGTGGTGCCTGCATGGGAAAGGGCCTGCTTTCTGCCTTCTCATCCTGGCAAAAGGAAACTCCAGGCAGATCAGAAGCAGCTAATTTAAGCTGATGAGTCTTGGCTTTGCATCTGAATTGCAGAGAGGATGTGACTGGAGCTCTCTGTAGAGGTGCACAGCCCTGATTAAGCAGGATGGATGCTCCTGGGAATGGGGGGCAGCGTGGAGGGGAAGTGGGCTGGAGCTGGAGGTTCAGGCAGGGAATGACAGAAAGCCAGGAGTTTGCAGTACTGCAAAAGCAAGCTGGGAGCCCAGAGAAGAGCCTGGCCAGCCAGTGGGGTGAGCTTTGGTCACTGTTAATGAGCAGAGTTGATTGATTTTTGATTAACAGCATCCCTTGGTGTTAATGCAGTCACCCATCACCGTGCCTGGTGTGTTCAGACCTCCCCAGCTGTGTCACCTGTGAGAGCACACACACCCTTATCTCAGCCAGCCCGAGTTCAGCTTCCATTTCAGAGCATATCTCCAGCATGGGAGGAGAACCAGACTGGATGGGAAACCAGTTTGATGTTGAACTGTAAGGTGTCAGGACGTGGGGTGCACCCCTCCTCCTCTTTTGTGGCTTTCTGTTCCGCTCCTGCCTTTATTTTTAACATCTCTGGCGTGTACACGAGTGCCTGGGTGACTCTGTACAGGCTCCTCAGCCTGAGTGTGTGTCCAGTGGCATTCCTGACTCTAATTTAAACATGGAATATGAGAGAATTTGTATGGCTGAAGGAAAGCTCTACAGGCAGTGCATTGTAATGTATCTGTCCCTCATTTTAGCCTGAACCAGACAGTCAGAAAATACGATTTTTTTTTTTTTTTTTTCCATTAAAAAGGAAGTATTTCAGCTCTGGAAGAATTTCCAGGTAGAACTTGGTTTCTTTTATCAGAGAGCATAGCCAAGCTTTGTTAGACCAAAAAAGCAGAAAATCTTCCTCAAACACAAATGAAAAGATTGTAAGATGGCAGCGGATTTCTAGCACTGGGAAATGCTTGTCCAGACGTGAAATCTGGGCTGGTTTAATGTCCAGTGTTTGTGCATTTATGCTGAGGTGTATGTAAGGGAGCAAGGGCTGGGGGCAGTGAGTAGCTGGAGAGGAAACGCCAGCACTGAGCAGCCCCAATTCCCAGCAGTGCCTCGGGCTGGCACTTAGCAAACTTTCCAGTGAGATGCAAATGCAGATAACTGCAGATAACTGCAGATGTTTTAAGAGCTGCTGCATCCGAGGAATGTCCCGTGGCTTTAGGTGGCTTTAGAGCTCTGTCTGCGTGGTGCTCTCGGGGCAGGTGCTCCTGTGGCAAACGCTAATTGTGCCCTGGTGTGTGATCCTCAGGAGAGAAACCTGGACTGGTTCCCCCGGATGAGGGCCATGTCCCTGGTCAGCAGCGACTCGGAGGGAGAGCAGAACGAGCTGAGGAACCTGCAGGAGAAGTTGGAGTCCACCATGAAGCTCGTGACCAACCTCTCTGGGCAGCTGTCAGAGCTCAAGGATCAGGTAAGCAGCGGCCGTGCACCGCGACGGGCGGCACATGGCTCCTGCCAGCCCCTCGGACCAGCTGCGGTTCTGCAGCTCCACGGCTTCTCCAAACCCAGGGACAGCTCTCCCAGAGTAACTCCTGGCTAGGAAAGAAGTGAACGAACCAGATGTCCCTCCAGAGCCCCATGCTCCAGCTGACCTGCCTGGTGCCGAGCCAACAGGCGAGTTCCAAAGTGGCCACATCAGAAAGGGAAAACTTGTGTTGAAAAAATCACCAGAATTAGCTTTAATCAGTCCTGGCTGGTGCAGGGAGCCTGCGAGTGTTGTTGTTGTTGTTGTTTGGGGTTTTAACCCAAAGATCTGAGCACGATCCTGTCAGCCAGAGGGTGTGACACTGACAGAAGGGCTGTGTCACTGTGTGGACCTCAAAACCCACCGAGAAGCTGGAGAAGCACTCGCGTGGTTACTGGTGGTGCTGGTCCCTCCGTGCTATGGCTGGGCTGCTGTGCAGGTGTGATTTGGCTGCTGCCACCCTCAGCCTGCAGCACACACGTCCCCAGGAGGGGTTTGCCCTGCACCACTGCAGAACCAGCGAGTGCTCCACAGACCTCACAGTGTTTTTCTGGTGCAGCAGCTTCTCTGCAGCAAGAGCTGGTTGGCTTCTGCCTTGGCTGGGCTCGAGGGCGCCGTGAAAGCCCAGCCCCAGCGATGGCTTTGTGAAGGACAGGGGCAGCAGGGCTTTAGCTGCTGTTGTCCAGGGGGATTCCAGCCTAACTGGAGGGAACAGGGAAAGCAGTGCTGTTTGTGGTGGCTGCTTATCTCTGTGCTTTAATAACCTGAGCCAGATGGTTCAATTAGGGAATTGATGTAGGTATTGGCACTGGGTAAGATTAATTGCTGACTTGCACCCGGGCGGTGGATGGAGCTGCCTGGGGCAGGAGTGGCCCAGCAGCTCTGGGTCAGTTCTTCTCCCAGCTCCAATCCCATCCCTGCTGCCCATCTCTGCTGGGCTGGCTGGGTGTGTCCATGAGCCACTCCTCTGTCAGGAGGCCCTGGCAGCCAGCACTGCCTGGGACCCAGCTCCTGCCTTCCGATCACGCTCTGCACTGGGCTGGAGCTGGGCCCTGTCCCGAGCACCCTGTGGAGCACAAGGAAGGGATTAATGTGGGGGACTGGGAGCTGACAACCTCGCTGCCCCGGGCTGTAATTAGTTCTCAGGCACGGTGCCACAGAGCCCCTTGCTCCAGTTGGTCTGAGGATGGAGGGCAGAGGCAGTTGCTCTTTTGTCTGGGCTTTAATTCTTGCCGAGCAGTGCTTTGGCTGTTTTGCCTGGAAACAATTATCCTGCCCCATGTGTCTTGTGTCTCCCTGCTGAAGGCTCTGACTCCAAGTGCTCTGCAGGCACAGGAGCCTCCCCACCAGCCTCACAACACATTTCTTTCTGAAGCTCGCAGCCCCCTTGGCTGACCAAGCACTAAAACCCCTCCTTGCTCTTTGTGAAAATAAGAATGAAGGGTTTAGCTTTTAGAGAGCTATTTGACTGTAAAAGCAAGAGAGGAAACCAGCTTCATTAATGTGGTGATAGCTTTTAGGAATTCCCCTAAGTACCATTATTGAGAGCCCTGCTGAAGATGCAGGATGCTCCAATTATGTGCCAAAGCCAGTATATCCCTTCTCCTGATCAGGACCTGTCTCCAGGAAAGGAACTAACTCAGGGAATTTTTATTTGTATTTATTTTCTTGTAATTAAATAAAGGGAAAACCTCTCATTCATTTGCTCTTCAAGCTCGTTAGGTTTCTGGAGACTCTAATTATTAGAAGCCGAGTTCCAGCCCGCCCGCTTCCCCAAAGTGCACCAAGAGCCATTAAAATCCTGCTCACTTCAATTCTGTGCGAAAAGATTACACCGTAATTGTCTGCAGCAGCAGGGGATTAGATGTAATCACCCAGAAATCCCTCCAGCCCCTCCTCCGGTGTCACAGAGTGCGAGCCTTGCTCCTGGGGCTGGGCCCTGGCTGGGGACAGCCCCCCTGAGCTCCAGGTGTGACTCAGGGTGACTCGGTGCCAGCAGAGGGCCGTGTCCAGTGGGGATGCTGCTCCTGCCCTGTTGCTGGAGGTGACTCCAGCTCACCCTCGCCTTTGGAGCCAGGTGGCCTCTGCCAGTCCCAGGGGAGCCCAGGCTGGCTCAGCTGAACCCCGGGCCCCTTGGGCAGTGTCTGGGTCCTGTCAGCACAATTCCAGGGCCTGGCAGCTCCCTGGGGATTCGCTGTGTGTGGCTTTTATGGCCTGGTAGCCCAGGTGTGCTGATCTGGAAAGCTTTAGCAGGAGATTCACTCTCCAGTAAATGTGATGGCAATAAGTTGCTCCCTCCTGCAGCCCTGTGCCCTCCACACAGTATTAAGCATCGTGCAGGGTTAATAATGTTCTGCATTGACACTAAAATTGCATTTCTCCCTCTTACTTATGGTTGGTTGCTTTATTCTTCCCTTTTTTTAAAGCCACATCTTCTACAAACACCTGCACCAGGGTGCACCATCCCTTTTCTACACAGCCTGAAAAATATCTCCTACAGTCCCTTTTCATTCTTCCTTTTTCTTTCCATTTTTATTCCATGTGTCCTCTGAATCAGTTTATTTGCAGTGTGGAAGTGTGATTCTGGGTTTGCTCAGTGAAGATAATTAATGTAAAGGGGCATTTTTAAGCCAAGTTCTTGTGGCCTCTCTGCATTTCCACTTGTGGCTTATCTTAGAAGCAGTTTAACATTCAGGTTCAGCAGGAAGTGGGTTGTATGTGTGTGTGTTCAGAGAGCTCTGGGAAGACCCCTCTCCCCCTGCTCCCATTCCCTGTGAAGCAGCTTTTTGTGGAGAGAATTCCAGCAGCTGTGCACAGGAGAGCAGGAGGTGTGCCCTGGGGAAAGGGAAAAGAGCAGCTCTGCCTCCCCTTGGGCCAGGCAGTGAGCAAGGTGCTGGGCTGAGGTCAAGGGTAATTGTGGTTTCAAGAGGAATGATGGTGTTTCAGCCCTTTTCCAGGTGGTTAAAGGAGTGCCCCTGGGCACGCAGCGAGGTGTGGGGTGTGCAGCACGTCCCGCCCGCGCATGCCGAGGAGCCTTGCGGAGGCTGTCCAGCAATCTGGAGCCCGTCTGGAGCAATCCCATTCCCCACAGAGAGCTCCAGACCCGAGGTCAGCCACTGGCCGGCCACCAGGATAACCCTGCCCCAGCTGGGAAGCTCCATCAGTGCTGAAACTGGGGTTTTAAACAGATGCACTCAAGGGGTTTAGTGGTGACCATGGTGGTGGGGCTGGGTTGACTGTTGGATTTGATCTTGGAGGTCTCTTCCAACTTTTCCAACAATTCCACGATCCCAGGTGTGTTACAAATGAGCCAAACACGTACACACCCCTTCTCCGGGGGTTGCTGCCACAAGCAGTGACATTGGCTGGCATTTGCCATTAAACAGCAGAAATGGGAGAAGTTAAATGGTGGCTGTAGCTGGAAGGAGCAGCAGGAGCAGGACGGGAGTGTGGATCACGTGCCGTGGTGTGCTGAGCCCGGAGGGTGTGGGGGCTCTTGGGGGAGCCCAGGTGCCCTCGGTGGGGCAGGGATGAGGCGCTGTCCTGGCGTTCCCTGTCAGCCATCCCACGTGTCAGCTCCTCCACAGCCACAACACGGCGGGAGCTGTGGGATCCAGCTGTGGGATCCAGCTGTTCGCTCCCGAGACCCTGCCCAGCCAGAGGCATTCCTTACATGGCTTATGTAACTCGTCAGAAACCTCCCAAAGTTTTAAAAAAACAGAGTGGAGCCACTGGATTGTGGCCATTTCTCGATATCAGTAATAACAGTCATCCATTTTCGGTTCTCAGATCAGGAGAATGTTATTTAATGACTGGGAAGCAGATGGGGAATGCCTGTTTGGGGTGTGTGGCAGTGAGGTGGTTAAGTCCTCCCTCGGCAGACAGGGAGGGCCGTTGGCTCACTCAGGATGGGAGCAGGGAGTGCTCAGCCTTTTCCAGCAAAGGCAAGGGTATTCCCAGCCTGACTGCAGGGCTCGCCCCTTTTTCCGCCCCCTCCGTCTCGACTGCTGGACGGGTTACAGAGAATTCCTGACAGGGGAGGTTTCTGCAGGCTGCTCCCGGCACTGCTGCCCGCCAGGCTCTGCCGAGCTGGCCCTGGCACAGCCGTGTCCGGGCACACGGACGGGCTGGTGGCCACGCCGGGGCTGGAGTCAGCCCCTGGCCCGGGAGCAGGCGCTGGCTGTAGCCGGTGCTTCGGAGCCAACGCCAAGCACAACAGGCCCTTGGGCGAGCTGACGCACAGGAAGCGCCGAGGCCTAATGAGCAAACTTGCTAATTTTCCAGATGACAGAGCAGAGGAAGCAGAAGCAGCGCATCGGTCTCCTTGGACACCCCCCGCCCATGAATGTGAACCTGCAGCAGCAACCAGCCTGAGCTGGGAGGGTCACGGCCCCTCCGGGACACCCCGAACCATCCCCGGCCCGGAGGCTGCTCCCTGAACCTTCTGTGCATCCTGTAAATACCCTGGTTTTATACTTAGATGTATATGACTGCTACTCTTGTCAAGCTGGGGGCGTGTGGAGTGTCATTAGAACTGTTGGCACGGGACAGAGGTTAAACTTTGTGCCAAAACTATCAAAATTGCCTTTTCCTTGGAAGGACTAAAGAGAGCACCTGAATTGCACTTGAAAAGATTATTTGATTATGTGACATGTATTTTGTATTTAAAAAAAAAAAAAAGAATAGAATAGCTAGTATTTATGTTTTTATACAATTGTGCAATATTAATTATGCAATCACAATATATTTGGAACTCCTGAATGTCCTAAAGGGAGTGCACATCTTTGGATCTGGTGTGTTAGTACAATGTAATAAATGGTATAAAATTACAGGTGTAAATGAGGCTGCTGCAAAATTGTGTAACTGGTGATTTTTTCATACCCTTGGACATTTTTGTACCATGTGTGTAAATATCTTGCAATGCCATATTTGTTGCCTCTTCCTCCCAGGGATGATGCTGGGACTCCATGAGCTGTTCAATTGGTATCGATTAAAGCAAAACATTATTTTGAAGCTTCCGAGTGAGGAAAGCAGGAGGTATTTTTCAAGAGATTTCTTTAGAGTACTGAGGCTAGAAGAGCTCAGACACCAGGTTTTTTAAATGCTGAGATTTCTTAAAGGGAACTTTTTATGCAAAATGAAGTTTGGAACGAGGATGCACTGCTGGCGAGTCGGTGCAGTCTCCCAGGACCGAGCTGAGGCTGTCCAGGCTTTGCATTCTCAGTGTGTAGGATCCTCTCCTTCTATTTTTTCATTAGAGACCTACGTGCCTGCTAAAGCTTTAGCAAACAGGCACTGCACCGACTGAAACGTGTCCTGTAGCTGAGCACTGATGTGTGTAATGCTTGTGTGAGAGCCACTGGTTTGAGGCTGCTCTGTCCCACCCCTTCCTCTCCCTGTCCCCTTTCATTTGGTCACTCTCTTTGGTTTCTGATTCTCCAGAGTGTGAAAGGAAACTTGTCGGGTTGCTGTTCAGTTGTTTTTTTTCCTCCAATTCGCTGCATAGTTTTATACATGGACCTCATTTTACAGAAGCTGACTTCTCTGCAATACTGTCTACAAAAGAAAAAAAAAATGAAAAAAGCTACAAACAGAGCTATGAAAATTTGTAAATGCATAAATATAGGTATTTAAATAAATGATGCAAAATACTCTATGGTCAGAGGCTGGTGGTGGTTTGTATCCCCTCCAAGGTGGTGTGTGGCAGTTCTGTCACACCCACGTGTCCCGGGATGCGGCGTCACAGAGGCCTGGCAGGTAAGGATGGGGCTTTTCCCAGTGCCCAGAGGGGCAGAGGTTGATTGTTTCAAAACCAGAGCATGTCCCTCCTCCATCAGTGAGAGGCACTGGCACCCAGGGAACTGCACCTGCGGTGGCTCTGGCTTGGGATACCTCACACTTTCTCCACTGGTAGTTGAGGTTTGTAGCTGTCACTGGAGCATGTGAGAGTTAAAAACCCCTCCAGCTCCGAGTATCGTGTGCACAGGAGCGTTGCTGATTATGTGTATTTGATTAAGATGTAGCAGGAACTACCTGGTACAATTAATCATCTTTAATCTGGTAAGTGCACACAACTGTCTGAGGTGGGTGCGTGCCCCTAGCTCAGGTCATCAGGAAAGTTCAGTGAGGGCACCTGAGGGGGAGGGAGGAAGGAGGGGGCAGCCTGACCAGCAGTGTCCCAGCCAGATTTATCGGTGAGATTGTGACTCCTTAATCACATGTATTTCCATCTATATCTCCTGGCAAATCTGTCTTCCCCTCTGCAGCAAGGTGTGTGCAGAGGGAGCACGGCGCTGCGGCTGCCGCCGGGGTGGCGCGGTGGAGGAGCAGGATTTCGTTTGCCCTGAGCAGCAGAGACACGTACCTGACTCACTCCTTCCCCTCCTGCCATCCAGGGAGAAGCAGACACACAAATTTCTCGGGCTCCCCGGAGCCTCTGCCGGTCAGGTGAGAGGGAGGCGGCTGAGCACAGCCCGAGAGGGCAGCCCTGAGGATGCGCGGCGGCGCTGCAGCTTTCCCTTAAAAAGGCAGAAGCACCGTGTGCCTCGCACCGGCACAGCCCCGCTCTGCTCTGCCAGCCGTGAGAAAGCAGCGGGCTGGGACCCGGGCTTCTCACTGCGGCGCTGCCTTCCCAGGAGCTGTGGGGAGCTGCAGAGAGGGAGGTTCTCTCCCTCGGCTGCAGCTGCAGCAAGAGAAGCAGAGCACAGCCACCACCCTGGCAGTGGGGATGCAGTTGTGCAGGGCAGGTGGGTGGCTCCAGGGGTGGTACAGATGGCTCAGGAAGTCACACTGTGTCCCCGGCCTGAGCAGAGGCTGTGTCAGCTGGTCAGCAGAGGAAGGTGACTCTGTTCCTCCCCTCAGCCCACGAACAGGTCATTCATGTCTGCAGATTCATTTCTGCAGTGACATTTCATGTGTGACCATCACATTTTTCCTTCTCTCACTCTTAGGTTTTCTAAGCTTTTTAAAAATTTTTCTTTCTGGCTGAACTCCTCTGCCCACGATGACTGTGCAGAGACAGGGAATGGTGAAAACCCTGCTGGGGCTGGTGGTGATTCTGTCTCTGCAGCTTCCGAGGTCAAATCTGTGTTAGGACTTTCCCATTCTGGACTGAGATCTGCTGCTCCATGGTAACTTCCTGATCTCAGAGAAAAACTGTGTGAGGGATCTGTTTAATTTCCCCATTTGGGCTACTCTTTTCCACAAAAGCTGAGTATCTCTGACATCACAAAGAGCTTTATTCACAACTGTTGGACTCTAAAGTGAAAAAAATCCTCCAAAACCTGAGAGAGGCATCTGTAATGTAAGTTTAGGTCCTGCACAGAAGGGAGCTTTTTGGCTCTAAAAAGACATCGCTGACATCCAGTAAGATTAATGATTGGGTGACAGAGAGATGGCTGTTGGTTTAAGGATTAGATTGAAACCAGGGAGGTTCCACCTGCCCTGCACACACCTGGGTTTTCCTTTGGCAACAGGGTTCATTAAGCAAGACTGCTGGATGTTAAAAGTTTGGGACCACGATTACTTTGTTTCTTAAATAAGAACTTCCATTTGGAGGTGGAAATCAAAAGTGACCTTCTGAAGAGGAAGGAACGAACCGAATCTACCAATTCTGCTAATAATGGAAAGTCCTAGAGGGGAAGGATCTCCGTGCATTCCTCAATTTGCATGACTGGCTGAGTGTGTGGAGGAGCCTTTTCTCCGCTAATGAAGCAGGTGACATGCTAATCAAGGCAATGCAAATAACTGCTCTGAAAGCACAGCCACGGCCCCAGCACAGCCACAATGGCAAATTCAAGCCTCATCCTCAATTTTGCAGCAAATTGGCGGAGGGCAGGACAAAGGAGCCGGGATTGCAGCCTCGGTGCTCGCGGCGGGGCCTCGCGCTGGGGCGCGTGTGATGGAGACCTCGTTACATAATGGGGGCTTGATTGATATCGGGGAAGTCATAATACAGCTCCATAGCAATCCCCCTCGTCTCCCCGGATGGGAAATGCTCCTACACACAGGCCTAATGGGGGTTTTAAATTGCCCATTGTGTTTCCGAACAAGAGAAACTTATTTGGAGTACTTTCCCTTTCCCGTTTCCAACATAAGCAGCTGAAGGCACTGCCGTGTGTGTTCTCTGTGCTCTGCAGACCCACTGGCTGCAATTCCAGGCACACGTCCGATCCCAGAACGGGGCAGGTGGGAAGGGATCACCTGGGCCAACATCCCTGCTCCACCGGGGCCATGCTGGAGCTTGTGGCAGGAGTGCCCAGGAGGTCCCGGGGGACGCCTGTGGAGCCGCTCCAGGCAGAGCAGCCAAAGCCAGTTCCATGTCAAGTGCCTTCCCCACCAGGGGACACAAAGGGGCCGTAAGCTCGTGCTGATGGACCGGGGTGGCTCCCTGTTTCCATGGGAGACTCCCTGGCTGTGGGCCAGCGTGCCCAGGTTCTCCCACACCGTGCTGGAAGTTCCGTGCCGAGCTGTGAATTTCCTGGCCCCGGCCAGCGCAGGGCGTAACCTTTACACTCAGCACGGTGCATTTACTTCTATAAACACACTGACCAGGTTTTGAGCTCGCTCAGCAGGAGCTGGGGTATTTGGAGTAAAATCAGGACAAATATTCCTTCTAAGTGAAACTGGCATTGTCACTGCGACATAAGGAGTAACTTCTGGAGAGATGCTGTATTTCTCCATCCAATTTTTTATTTACTACCTTTCCAACATTCTTTCAGACTAAACATGTTAATGAGCTGAATGTCAAAACCACCCACGAGTAAACTGAGCTGTCCCATCCAGTAGGCTGATGTTGGTTTGTTTTTAGTAACTAGCAAGGATGCTGGAAAACCCCTATAAAGATTTCATTTTTAACAAAAAGTACCAAAAACTCCACCAGTTTTGCATCACAAAGTTGTGGTTAAAGTCAAGATCTGAGTCAAGCAGCATGTCTGTGGTTTTTGTGGGTGGATGCATCTCGGAATGACTATCAATCTGTCAGAGGGAGATCTGCATGTCATCTCTGCATACGACAAGCAGAATCTGCAGTGACAAATATCTTTCCAGTACTCGCTGCGCTGAGCCTCGTACCCCTCCTGCCATCCAGAATCAACAAGTCTTGTCAGCACGTAGCTTGGACCTGCAGTTTTTTTGTTTTAAATGGACACAAGCAAAGGAAGGAAAGACAAATAAAGAGCAGTGCTCTAGAGATGCCACTGAACGCCACTGCCAATGTGCTTAGTCACCCCGAAATTGTGACGTGCACGCGGGAGGTGCCACGCCGGACACTGGGATCAGAGCTGCCTGCCCAATCTTGCTGCAGCTACGTGTGTGAGGGGGACACTTGGAACTGAAATTGTGTCAGGGAAAAAAATTAAAGAATAACTCTGGGCCTAATCAGAGTAACTCAGACAACGCAGCTGGAATTGCACGGAGAAGTTCGCAGGGAAAAAAAAAAAAGCAAAACAACAAAAACCCCAGAAAATCTGATTGATTTAGAGCTTGACTGCTGGTGTGGAAGTGCCCAAATCTTCTCCCTGTTTTCAGGTCTCCATGGGAGAAATAGGAGCAGTTTGAGCCAGTGCAACACAGGAAAAAAGCCTGAAATTCAACAATAACCAGGAGATGGGAAAAGCACCTTGTGCACAGTTGAACTCCCAATGCTGGGATGCATCCAGAGTCTGTGTGAGAACACGCTGACAGCTGGATAAATTGCCTCGAGGCAGGTGCTTCCCCAGGAGCCCCACGGAGCAGGAACAGCCAGACCCATTTCCAGGCAGCCCTTCCCTCCAGAAGCACTATCATCCCCTCAGACCTGTCTCTCGGCTTTCTCACCCATTAGTGCTCCTCAGCTGGCTCTTCTCACCCTGACTCTCAGCCCTTTTGTTCCCCGTTCTTGTCTCATCTCAGGAATGACTTTGCAGCTCTCGCTTGCCCAGAGGCCTTCCACTGCCTGGAAATGGTGCCTGGTCTCAAGGGGATGGGCAGGAGCAAAGCCCATTCCTGGGCGTTATTGAGGCAACGGGTTTGTTTTCACTTTCCTTTTCTAGCGCTAAGTAAATACACAGAACACCAAATCTGAAAGCAGTGAAGAGTGGAATTCCATCTCTGTTCCATGTGTTCCAATATGACTCTTAAAATAGTGGAGATGCTGTGTTATGATTTCCATTTCGCTTGTGTCCATAACACTGTTTTTACGCAGCAGAGATGGAAACACAATCTGTTAAGTCTGTAAGAAACTTTTCCTTATGAATGATGGGTGCAAACATCATGTACAATCACATTCCAGGAAGAAAATTCTATCCCCTTGTGTTAGCAACCCCAAAAGGAGCTAAAAACTGCAGCTTGCCTCTATTTACACACCACAGGAGTTTTCACATCAATTTAATCACAGGATCATTCATTATTCACAAACCAAAGATCCGTTATAATCAAGTGGAATCATAGAATTGTTAAGGTTGGAAAAGACCTTAAAGATCATCAAGTCAGTGGTCAACCCAGCCCTGCCACCATGTTCACCACTAAACCACGTCCTCAATGCCACTTCCACAGGTTTTTTGGGACAATTACAGGGATGGTAATTCCTCCACTTCCTTGGGCAGCATGTCCTAATGCTTTACAACCCTTTCTGTGAAAAAGTTTCCCAAACATCTAATCTAAACCTCCCCTGGTACAACTTGTGGTTGTGCAGTAGCACAACTACCTGCAGCACCCAAATCACAGAGCATCTCCCAGTGTCCAACCCCAAAGTGGTGGGAAAACTGCCCCACATCTTCAAGAACACCTCCATGTGATGATAAATTTGGTGTAGACCTTTGCAATATGGCCCTGTGACTGACTGCCTTTACTGATAAATGTACTTATTGCCTTTTATTTGAATTTTTGCTGCCAGTGAATCTCATTCTGGCACAAAAGGTCACCTCAATAGCCAGCAGACTTCTGTGGAGAGCAACCTGGATTGTGTCCACTTAGATCTAGAGCTGATGAGAGAATTAAGCTATTTAAACCCAAAATGCATGGAAATCCAGACTCACCCTGGAGACACCCCCAAACCTACAGCTGCTCCAGGTCTGGAAGAAGCCAGGACTAGGGCTATGGAAAACCTCAAACAGGCAGGGCTGGCCGGGCAGGATGACTCATCCACAGGGAAATGCTGCTGATGGGCTCCTCCTGAATGTGCTCGCAGACATCCTGCTCTGCTATGTCAGGAGCCTCTCTCCCAAAGGTGTTTGTTTGTGGTTGGCAACCAGAGCTCATTCCCTTTTTTCCCTAAAATTAGGAAGTGGGAGGAATAGAAGGAAATGGTGGCCTCCAAAACCTGCTCAATGTAAATGCTGGGAAGACATGGAAAGGCAGGTTCCTCGCAGCCCTTTGATGTCAGTGCCATCACGGCCGCTCCTAAGTTTCTTTGGGGCCCTGTGAAAATTTCCTGCACAGAGCCAAGGGCAGCAGGGCAAAGGATGTCTGGGATGAATGGATGGCCCTGAAGGAGCCACCTTGTACCACCCCAAACAGAAAAATCCATTTATTAAGGGAATGCTCTACCAACAACTAATCCTCAACACTGGCACAGATGCACAGGGCAGGGGTGGAGTGAATAAAAATCCTTGGCTGTTGCCTGGAGCAGGCATGGGAGCAAGGGTATGGGCTGCAGGGTCCCCTCACCTGGGGAGGAGGTTGAAGGAATAAGTATCCAAGGAGGAATGAAGCAGCTCCTATCTCAGGGGCATCTTGCTAGTTAAAGCCTTTACCTGGCTCTTCCAGGCTGCTGCCCAGTGCATACTGTGCTTTGCTTCCCACCTCGCCCTGGGCAGAGCTCCCAGCTGGGATTCCAGCATGGAGAAAAGCAGCTGGAAGCGTGTTCAGTGCTGACCAGAGGCTACATCCCTGTGCCAGAGGCTCTCCTGCCTCCCGTATACACCCACACTTCTCTCCCCATTGCCTGTCTAAGAACTGAGACCCCAAACTCAGGGCCTGAGTTGGTGCCTACAAGGTAAGAACATAAACTCCCGGATTTTTACTTTTCAGATCTTTCCTAAGCCTAGTTCCTGGTCCTTCTGTGGGTCTAGTACTCAGTCTGGCTGTAGGAGAAAATCTGTCTCCTTACCCTCGCCCTCATCCTAAATCTGAGCGACTGGAATTGTAAACCAAGAAGCAAGATTACATGCTTGTACAGGACCTTCAGTGCTGCCCCCTGCCCTCTCTCCCAGCTTGTCTCTCTGGGAGACCAGGGTTACCTCAGCCTGTGCCAAACCCCACATCTTATACAGTGAAAAAATAAATCGGCAGAACATTCAGTTTTCCTGAAGCAAAAGCCCAGAGGTGGTGCATGAAGTCGTGCAGGAGCAGGCCGGGCAGACAGTGTGAGTCAGAGGTCTGGTGACTCCAGGGAGCAGGAAAGCCCTGGTGGCGGGCGGCCAGGCTGAGGCACGGCTCCTGCGGCGCATTCCCGCAGCATCCTGCCCACCTCTGACAAATCCTTGCAGGCACTAGTGAGTAACACTGGGGAGCTGTGACCAGCAGCCCTCTGTCAGTGGCTGCTCTGGGGTGACTGTTCAAGGTGCTCCCTGAAAGTGAATGGCCCTTAAATTCACAGTTGGGGTTCAGCTGGTGATTCGAGCCTGTCACCCACAGACAGGAGCTGTGTGTGACGAACAAGTGAGTGTGAACAGACCAGAAATATCAGGGTGCCTCCTCCAGAGAGGAAAAGCACCTGGCTTCAGTTCTAAATGCCCTTGAGCACAGGCTCAGCTGCTGGTGGGCAGCAGTGGGTAGGGCCCTTCGCTGCTCCCTGGTGCCGTTGTCATCGTCTCCAGGTGCAGGTTAAATTGGGCTGGTGGCGCTGGGCACGGCTGCTGACCTGGCTGCTCACCTTTGTACACCGTGTTTACGGTAACCACGGGCTGGCTGATGTCTATAAATTATTGCTCTTGCGTTACACTCAGTTCCTACTACCTTTTTGGGGACGAACTTAATTTTTAACTCCAAATCGAGACTGATATAAATCATTAAGCCATCCTGCCTGCCTAAATTAATATATTGCAGTCTTTTAACATATACAGGGAGGAGCGTGTGAGAGCTGCCTGGGAGGGGTTTGGGGAGGAAAGGGCATTTCTGCTCTGGCCATTCCGATGCTGTCCCCCGCAGCAGCGGTGACCGTAAAGGTTAAGCCTGCCACAGACTATTGTACCCAGCGGCACTGCTTGGCTGGGCTTTGCAGTCTAATTGCCACTGACCCCGTGACAATGAGGTAATGTCTCTGCCTCCCGGGTCAGATAAATACTGCTCATTTTATAACCACCAGACACGTTACTGAAAAACAGATAGGAAACGACCCAAAGTCCCACGATCACCGGAATATAAACTCTACTACAGCTGTTGCTCTTGTCCTTCATTTGAATGCTCAGGGGTTTTTCTCGTAACACCCACTCAGAGGCAGAGCTCTTGCCCAAACTCCAGCCGGGGATCTTCTCCTCAGGTGGCCTCACCCAAACTAAGAAGGAAAGGTAGGAAAATACCAGACTGGAAGGGTGTGATTGGTAGGAAACAATGGGGATAAAAGTGTCTTCTAAGAGATTTCTAAGCCTCAGCCACCAGAACAACTGAGACGGGAATTCAAGCGAAGAGCTGTGCCTGGGACCGAGAGCCAGCACCCTCACACAGTTCAAGGAAGCTGGCAAAGCCCTCCTGAACACCTCAAGTTCAACGCTGCAGGTTGCAGTCCTGCCGGTGCAGCCATGGTTCAGCCCAAAGTCCTCGTTCCCACCTCTCTCCCTCTGCCCCGTTACAGCTCCCTAAGGACGGGCCCTTTGAAGATAAATGCCCGAGTGACGCCAGAGTGACGAGAAGGACTTTGCCCCGCTCCTGCGAGCACCGGCGGGCCCAGGACAGTGATAACCCTCACTCCAAATCCAGCCCCTGTCCTGAGCCCTGCGCTGAGCCAGCCCCAGCCTCCCTTCTTGGAAAGCGACGGGCAGGGGGAATGGCACGGGATGCTGAAGTTGTTTTGCTGGAGTAGCAAAGCAGCTTTTCTCCCCTGTGTCTCCACCACCCCCTCCAGCACTGCCCTGCATCCCCAGCGCTGGGAAAAACAGGGTTAAGATAAACCCTGTGGTCTTACACCAGAACCTCTGCAGAATGAGCCCCGAAATATTTAGAGACATTAACCGAGAATGACCAAGAAAATCATGTCCTTTTCATTGATACATTCTTATTTTATATAAAATAATACTAGAGCTGATAGCTGGTTTTGCTGCTATTCAGAATTTTACCCATCTACTCTGTTGTACCTTTGACTTTAAGAAGTTGAGGGCTTTTTTTTTAAGCTGTTGAAAAATGCTGAGATGAAAAATATTTTTGCAGTCCCTTACCTGATATTTACAATAATTTGGACTTTATAAATGTTGGATTTAAGTTAAGCATTTTTTATCTTGATATACTGTCCCCTAATTGTACGCTGTGACTGTCACGAAGGAGTGGTTCAAATTCCAAACTCAAAAGCTTCTTCCTTCCCTCACGATGTTTTTGGGTCACACTTTAAAATACCGTTTTTTCCCCCACTCTGGCCATGACTCAGCAGTGTTGATTTGCATCGGGCTGGCACTTTGCATACAAGCTACAGAGAAGTGATTTAAATACAAAATGGTCAAATATTTCATAGACCTTCTTTGACCTTCTCCATTCCTGTACTACCAATTTCTCTTTGACACGTTTTGATGGGAAGAGTGATTTCTGGCATGGGATATTAGAGGTTGTTCCAGGTTTCTCCACGTTACCATCACCCCTCTGCACCAGCCCTGCTGGGATTTGGATTTGCCATCTCTTGCACTATGGAAAAAGCCTCCTGCTCATTCTGAAGATACACGTGCTATAAAAAGTGGCCACTGAGTAGAAAAATTGGTACCATGAAACAAAAACGTGTTTGGGAAAGTCACTGGTACTTGGGAAAGTCACTGGTACTTGCAGTAACCATTTTTTGATGCACTTAAAAATTTTCTTTTAATGTAAGAAGCCTGTGTTGTAGTCAACTTATTTTTTAATGGCATATATATATATATATATATATATATATATATATATAGACACACATATATATATATATCCCAGACCCNATATATATATATATATATATAGACACACATACATACATATATCCCAGACCCCTCCATGCATCCAGCTGGCCAAGGACACCTGCCTGGAACACTCACGTTTAACCCACGGATGCTCCTGGTGCCAGGGTGAGGCAGCAGCAGCTTCTCCAACCCCCTCGGTGTCATGTGAAAATACAGCAGGAAACATTTTCCCTCTTGGCTTGGCACAACCTCTGTTTGACTTAAAAAATGACTGTGCCGGGGGTTTTTCTCTTGGTTCTTGTTAACCATCATCACCTTTCCCTCATTACGGGAACAAACACGAACACATTTGGACTGCATTTCATACTGTTTTAAAGAGAGATCGCATCTCTCTGTGCTCTGTCAGAGCTCAAGGTTTACTTATCACTTATATATTAAGCATATTTTATTTAAGAACAACTGTTTTTTTTTGCAGGATTATATTGGGGAAATACAATACCTCCAGCAGATTAGGAGACATTGAATTAAAACCCCTGAAAGGTTTCTTTCTTCAAGGAAGCAAGACATCGATTGTGCTAAATTACCAGTTTCTGCTGAACCATGACAATGCATCGACTGGGGCAGATGAAGCATTTAAGACCAGCCCAGAATGCCACTAATGGCACTGGCACATCAGACGTGACATTGCAGCCATAAATTGCCCACTGGGTTCCAGATAGATAAGTCCCAACACAATAAAATCTGGAAAATCATATTGTCCTTGCGAGCCCGAGTCAAGTGGATCAGTCAGATCCCAAGTAACTGCAGTTCTGCCCTGATAAATAATAAACTGCAAGGTAACATCCTGAGAAACAGAGGGGGTTTTTTTTAAGCAAAATATTATCTATAAAATGTTAAAAAGCATAAATATTAGTTTCTGCAAAGTGAAGTTCTGATTGAACTTTTTTTTTTTTAATATTGTGAAAAGTAAAACTTAATGTAATTATGGGGATAACACTTCAATATTATGCAAGTGCATGCTTAGGCCTTTTGGAAAGAACAAGGTCTCACATGTTCTTCTATTTTAAATGCCTGCTGCACCTCCGGAAATCCCCGGGGAATGTGCTTAGCAAAAGGTGAGCTCAACATTTCCAAAGGCACAGAGCCGCTCCGCTGGGCCGGGAATTCGAGAATTCGGGAATTTGGGAATTCGGCAATTCGGGCATTGGCGTTGTGCGGGATCGGCACAGCGGGCGCGTCCAACGCTACGCGGGAGCCCGGGCTCGCTCTGGGGGCTGCGGGTGCCATTCCTGCCCATGGGGCAGCCCCGGGGTTTAGCTTATAAAGATCCAGCAGTGCTGCGTTTTTATTTTATCTCAGAGTGGCTGAGAACAGCCCGGCTGGCGGCGGCTCAAGGGACGGGCGGCGATGCGCGGCAGCCGCTACCTGCACCCCGTCCGTCCCCAGCCCCTAACGGGGCTCGGCCGAAGGCGGTCCTGGCCCCCGCGGCTGGAGCACCTCGTGGTTTTGGGGGTTTTTCTTGCCTTTTGGCCCCGCGGTGCAGCCCCCATGCCGGGCGCGGCGGCGGCGCTGGAAAGCCCCGCGGGGAGGCTGCCAGGCGGCGGCGGGGGCGGCAGGAAGGCGGGCGNCGCCCCTCACGGGCCGTGCCGCGGGGAGCGCGCCCTCACAGCCGGCCCGGCCGCGGGGCAGTCACACAGCGCCCGCCCCTCACGGGCCGTGCCGCGGGGAACGCGCCCTCACAGCCGGCCCGGCCGCGGGGAGCCGCACACCACTCACCCTTCACCTCACCCCCCCTCAGCTTCCCACAGAAATGGTGTGAATTCCGCTCCCCAGTGGATGTCCCGGCCGGGCAGCGATCCTGCTGATGGAAGAGCGTGGGAAACGGTGTAAAATGAATGTGACATTTCCTTCGTCGCACCTACGCCTGTGTTAGAGCTTCTTCAGTGCTGCCTCATGCCTGTGCTGCGTGCAAGGGTCACTGTCCTTTCAAAATTAATGGAGTCATTGAATGCTAAGGGGTTGGGAAGGGACCTTAAATCCTATCCATTCCCACCTCCTGCCATGGCAGGGACACCTTCCACTATCCCAGGCTGCTTCAAGCCCCAGTGTCCAACCTGGCCTTGGACGCTTTTGGGGATGGAGCAGCCACAGCTTCCCTGGGCAACCTGTGCCAGGGACTCCCCACCCTCACAGGGAAGGAGTACTTTGTAATATCTAAACTAAATTTTCCCTCTTTTGATTTGTACCCATTATTCCTTGTCCTGTCACTACAGGTCATGGTGGGGGTCCCTCTCCAGCTTCTCTGTAGCCCCCTTCACATACTGGAGGGTTGCTTTGGGGTCTCTGTGCAATCTCTAAATTGCTGTCCCTCACCCACCTGTGATACCTCAGTGTCCTCCTGCCACTCGTACCCACCTGGATCTTTTTTTAATTCACAAAAGTGGCTGCTGGGTCTATTTTGCCACACATAAATGTCTCCTTGGTCATTATTGTCCCCAGTTGTACCACAGCTGGCACAGTGAAGCCCCAAATGATTAAAGCACAGACATGAAACATTCCTCAAAGGCCAATTCTGTGGCTGCCAAATCCGGGACTGAAAAGAGATGCCTATGCAAAATTAATTTGGCTTATCTCTGGGCATGGATTAGAAGCCTTATTAGATATTCATCTCCTGCTTTTTGCACGGAGCCCTGTCTAGCCGGTGAGCAGAGCGGAGGGTGTTTCTTAACAAGCAAGGACTCAGTGTTCTGCTTTACCTTTGTAACTCGGGGTGTTGCCTGTGGCTGTGAGAGACCCACATGCCCCAGGCCAGCTCTGGGGCAGTCAGCCATGCTCTCACAGCTTTTTGCACGGGGCCAGAAGGTTTCATAGACGCTTGCAGATGGTGGAAGTGCAATGGGAGTTAGAAGATTCAGGATCTGGTCAAAGCTCTGAAAGGGAACTGCCGGACACTGGGCTTGGGCCCATCAGGACTCTGTCCTTCAGCCTGTTCCTCTGCCTTCAGCTCTCATGGCTGCTTGTGCTTACATCCTTGCCTGGCCCCCAATCTCCCTTCCAGCCCTGCTACTCTTACCAGTTTCTGAAAAAAAATTAGTTTGAGCTAAAGCAAACTGCAGTTTCTCGAACACAAGTGCAGGTGTTGCCTTCCTGGTGCTTGAGTGAGGCAGCTTCCACCCCCAAAGATCCCTAGGAAAACAAGGAAGTTAAATATCCCATCTTCAGTCCAAGTGCCCAGGCTGAGCCCAGAGCATCTGCAGTTGCAGAGGAGAGCCCATTGGGCCTCACATGGATGAGATCCTCGGGGGATTCAGCTGGCAGCATCTGTCAAACTTCTGCTGAGAAATGCAACAACTGCAGCTTCTCAGAAGCTTATCAGTTATTAGCTTATCAGGTCAATGGCCTCATTGTTAAGATGGCAGAACTCACCCTTTCCCTCCACTGCCAGGTTTTGGGTGCAACATGCCAAGGCATGTTGGCATCAGACCTTTCCACAAAAAACAATTTCAGAATTATTTTAGCAGGGATAAAATATCCCTGCCCCCTTGCTTCCTTAGCAGAGAGCGCCAGTGAACCTTTTCAAAGTTGTAATCAACTTAGGACGGGGTTTATGGTGGAGAGTGTTGGACAACCTTTGTGATCGTCTGGAATATTCGTGGAACAAACAAGAACAGGGCGGCGTGCTAAGGATGTGTGTGGGTTATTAAGATAAACGTCTGGAAGGAAAGTTCAATTACAGTGCTTTCTGCAACCTAGGAAATACTCATGCCAGGCACCTTGCAGGCAATGACAGGGGTGGTGTGGCAGCGAGGGGAGGCCAGAGTCCACTGGGAACGCGTCTGCCGGGGAGGCAGCGCTGCCACGACCTCTGCCCGCGGCCGTGTGCGCACTGACCACATCTGCGCTGGACCAGGCACTCTGAACAGAGAAGAGCTGTGGCGCTGAAGTTTGGTGGCACACGTAGAGAGAGATGCAGCTGTCCCAGCTGGAAAAGAAGCAACGTGACTGTCTTTGAGCACATAAATCTCTGTGTCTGTCAGTGATTTATGTGCTGGCGGTGGCTGTGTGTTGTGACTCCCCTCACCTGCACAGGGACCTGAGCCCCAGGCTCAATGGAAGGTCCATCAAGCAGGTCTGCAAATGCATTAGAGTCAGAGTGGGATGGAAGAAATAAATCTTTATACAACCAGCTGTTTTCATATACCAAGATACAGCCACCTCTTCTGTGTCCTCAACAATGATAAATGTGCTTGTTTGGGTAAAGTTGTGCCCTTCAAAAATCTGTCTTGTGGCACTATTGCAAGTTTGATTAAAAATCTCATGCTCTTTCTGACAAACGCAGCCCGCATAAGAAAATAAATGTGACAGACAATTGGCTTGCTAATAAGTGCAATTAAGCAGTATGGGGGCTTGGTTTTATCACAGTTTATTGGGAAAGCCACAGAATTTTTTATGCAGCTGGTTTCACGGAAATGAAATCATTGATAGTTTTGTACGGGAATTCCATGGAAATCCTTTTGTTTCCTGGCTCAGAAGACACACACCATTTTTCAGAGTGAAGGAATTAATTTGACTCCTCTTTGTTACTCACAATTACTTTCTGAACCCCTCACCCAGGGACCTCTGTGGGGTGATCTCACTTGAAGAACCTCACCACTGGGTCAGATAAAGTTTACATCAAAGCCGGTCAAAATACAGCTGTTTGTTAATAATGCAGTGAGGGATCAGCCAGGATCCAAGAAAAATTATCCATCTTGCTTGACCTGTGGAGTCTGAAAATGCTGTAGCCCCATGCTGGCACTGTCCCCAGTGCCATGGGAAAATTGTGGGAGATGTTACAATTCCAAAGAGAGGTTTTCTTTTATTTCTGTGTGGCTGGTGGGCTCCTAACCAGGAGTAGGGATTGAGTCTGGACCTGAGCCCCATCCGGCCACCTTAGAGCACTTTGTGTTGATGAACTTATACAGGGACTCCAGCATGCCATTTTTAGGGCACATTTTCTATTAAAAGGAAATATTTGCTGGAAATACAGTACGTGTACATTAATTGGAAGATAATTCTGAAGAGATGGGGAACCCGTAAAGTGTGGTGCCGCAGAAGTTGAGAAACAGAAGTAATTGGTGAAATAAAGCGTAGGCCACCCCTCTAAAAAACTGTTGTGAGATCTGTGAATGAACCCAGGCAAGGGCAACAAGCAAGAAATCAGGATGGTTTGCAGATCATGGATTAATCGGAGGGCACAGCACACAGAGACAGCTGTTAGCACAAAACTGCTGCTGGAATGATCAGAACAATAATGACCTGGGTGGAAAAGGGAAAGGAGAGGGAGACAACCTTCCCATGAAAGCAAGCACAAACAGCAGGAGAGAGAAGCACACAGCTGGTTGGGTTGGGGCTGGGTTGTTTTTCAGGAAAAGAAAACTTCATCTAGTGAGAATCATAAAAGGTTGCAAAATCAAAGAGCCAAAGACTGGAAGGGCTTTGGTAAATATTAACAAATAAAGACGTGGATGCTTTGAAAGACTAAATTAAAGGCAGTGGGAGCCTTTGTAGTGATTTGAATGGCTGGGGGTCAGTTCTTAGTGAGGTTACACAGGGCTCACAGTCGAGGGGTGTCCGGGTGGGAGCTGGGATCCTGCCTTAGGGCATGTCAGTGGCTGCTCCAAGGAAAGGGCTGTGCCAGCCAGGAGATACTTCAGAGTGAATCTTCCTGCAAGGGACAACATGGGAGCAAAAAGAGGCTGGAGAGGAGTCAGGAGCTCAGAAAGGGTTGTGAGGCAGACTTGGGTGGAGGGGCCCATTCACAAAGGCTGGCAAAAGCATCTCCCACCTCTATAAATGAAGGATTGTCAGTTCCATTTTTGAACTTTGCCCTCCCTTGATGATTTGGCATTTGCACGGTGGCTGTTCCTGCTTGTCTTCACCTCAGCAGTTATCTACCAGCAGGGTCTGATTATCTCGGGGCAGCACTCGGTGCCTGTGACATCCCTTAATTAAACTATGACAGTTGCTAACTATGGAAAAGAAAAATACTGGAGGGAAAAAACCCTCACTGCATTCTCATTAGACCACACTATTCAAGAGACTTTGGATGCCACACAGGAGAGAGGTACAAAGGATATTTTTAATGAGCTTCAGTAAAGGTGCCCTTGATTTTGTTTTGTCTCTAATTGTGCAAGCTTTGATCTTGATTTCTTCAAGAGATATTTTACTGTGCACTTAGATAGCACTGAGAGACCTGAACAATTTTTCTTTGTCCGGCTTCTAAGAGAGGGAAAAAGTTTCCACTGGAAAATGGTTCCAGGGAAAGCAGCATCTTCAGGATCTGTCCCTATAATGTCTCCAAATATGTTCTGCAGTAGGAAGTGTGCTCAAGTGATATGGAACACATGCATTGGGACAGGTGAAGTCAAATGCTGACTCCAGGGATGTGTTTCATGCTTGGCTATCATGTGCAGGGAGAGGAAAGCTTTAGAAAGGCAGGAAAGCAGCTGAGGCATATTGCAAGGCTGTGTAGCTGCACAAACCCAGCTCGTGGCCTGGGACTTCTTGGCCCATCCACTCTCCCTCACATTATGGCTCCAGTTAGGACTGGAAGCCTCGTGGGAGGGAATTTCTGCATTTATCACTTGGAGTGAGTGCCTGGCCTCCCTGAGAGGACTGTTGAAATCTCTTTTCTAATATGAATCATTTAGTGTTTTGCTTATTACTAAAGCAAGAAACAAGATGCAAACTTGAGGTAATTGTAAAGCTGGTTTTAAATTAATCTTGGCATTTTGCTGCTTGACAAATCCGAAGCCTCTGAAATCATTGCACAAGTGTAACAAATGAAGTTTTTATTCAGGAGAGATCAAGTCTGGAGGTTTTTGTGTTTCCAGCCATGGCTTTACAGCTAAGACTGCCAGGAATTAAGCTTTCTTGAATTAGACTGAGCTCACTGAGGGAAGAGCCTTCACTTCAGAGGGAGCTCAGGCTGCCTCAAATTAATACTTGATTCAGTGGAGCCTCAGAATTGAGTTTAGGGATAGCTGACATAAAGGCAGTGCTGGAGAGTATCTGTGGTGTGAGAACAGCTGCACTCAGGCTGTGAGCCCTCCTCTTCCCAGCAAGAGCACAGGATAAAACCTGCTGAGACATCCTTGGTACCCTGCCACGAGCTCCCTTCTTCGGTGCCGTTTCATCTCCCCCCTTGCATGAATACTGACAGCAGTTGCTTCCCTCTGAAGAGCTGCAATGCTAAAATCCAGCCAGCGATGCCGCCTCAGTCGTGGCAGGGCGGGCTCAGCCTCGCCAAGCTGGGCTTTGTGGAGAGGAGCTCCCTCAGACCCCGAGAGCCGCTGTTCTGCAGCGGAGCCATGTAGGACACTCGAGCAATCAAACACGCTGCTGACTTCTTGCCATTATTGAAGTAGGCTGGATTTAATTAACAGCCGTGGCGAGCGCAGCATTTCCAGCGCTGCGCCCTCAGCGTCGGGTACTTGGAGGTCACCGGTGGGAGGGAATGCCAGCCTGGAATCCGGGGCTTCCCTGCCGAGAGGCTCACAAAAGGCAGGGGGAAAAGAATTCATCTGAGGCTTCACATGTTCCCTGGAATAAAGTTCCAGCATAGTGAAAGTTTAGCTGCAGTGTCTGCATGTGTCTGCAGCTCCTTCATCATGACTCAGGGGAAAACCTCCTTTTTATTGGTGTGAATGAGTGCTTTAAGGGGCAGGAGGGAACATCCTGCTCCCAGGTACAACACTAACCTTTAGAGGTGCTGTGAAAGCACTTTTGGCCCGTTGTCTCCTGGATGTTTATTTGCTCCTTTTTAATATTTTTTGCTTTAGCAATCTGCAGATTCCTCCGACGAAATTACTCAGGGAATAAATCACTGCCCCGTGAAAAGCACCTAATCAAACAGATAAGTCTTGCGTTTCACCCTTGCCTCTCTCACTCCCACACATGACTTTGCATGTGAATCTTTAAGACCTGTATGCCCTATATTTTTTCACTCTAATGCTGCAATTAATCACATTACATAACCAGCCTACTGCTGTTTCTAATTAAATTTTTCGGGGAGGGTGGGGAGGGAAGAAAGAACCCTGCATTTAAATACCGTGAAGGGTCTGTCTTGAAATGACAATGCCAGGAAGCGGCGAGGGAAGGCTCCCTCCGTCCTCCTCCTCTCACCCCCGTGCGCCGGGAGCTGCGGCGCAGGCCCGGCTTATGCAACATCCCACGCCGGCGTCTGACTCACGCGCACTTACCTCACCCAGGACAGGCTAAAAATAGGGATTCATTCTTAACTCTGCACAGCCGGGCTCTGCCTCGCTCCCGAGAAGACCCTTGACGGGATTAAAATAGAGCGCGCTGTGCGCTGTGTTTCCTGCCGGGGATGCGCGCCCCGGTTCGGGGAGCGGGCAAACGCCTTCCTCCGGCCGCGGGGGCTTCCAGATGCTCCAGACCGGGAGCCACGAGGAGGGACTGGGCAGCGGGGTGGCCAGACGTCGGGGAGCAGCACTGCGTGCCAGCAGCTGCCGCAGCTTTGGGAAGGGACGCCGGGCTGGAGGATGTGAAATCAGCCCTGGGCTGGCTGGGAGGAGGCTGCTGGTCCCGGAGTCGGGGTGCACCGGGGCTGTAGGAACAAGCCTCCCTCAGAACTTCTCTGCAGCTGCCCCATGTCCCCCCCCTCGCCCCGGGGTGCAACCAGCCCTTTCCCCCACACCCTCCCATCTCTTTTTGCGAATGGTCCAGCACAGGACAGGGCTGACACAGCTCATCGCCCCCCGGACGGGCAGTGACGGCACGTCCTTGGCACAGGGATGTTCCCACCTTCCTTTGCTGTAGCAGCACTGCCCCGGCTTTGCGAGGCTCACGGCATGTCCTGAGCCCCCATGCCTGGTGGGGGATGTCTCAAGAGCTCTGCTGCCGGTTCAAAACAAAGCAGTTTTCGAGCTGTCCTAGTGGCTGCAGAAGGATCCCAAGTGCAGACAAGCGTCTCAATATTCAGAGCAAGAAAACTTCCAGACGAATTAGAAAACTTAAAAAATATTCTGGCAATTGATACATCATTCCAGTGAATTTTCTGGCTGCCCTGAAGAAAAAGTCCTGGAACCTCGGCTTGGTGTGATTGGCACCAGGCTGCTTCCCTTCCCCTCTGCTTTCTCAGCACATGAACCTTTGGCTCAGAGTCATTTAGAGGGGCTGGAGATGTTTTCCCCTACAAATTCTACCTTAAACAATTTGAGAGTGGAAAAAAAAAAAAAAAACACCAAACCCTCGTACTCATTTTGCTTCCATTGGTCCTTTTGAAAGCATCTGTTTCTAGGTTGCCTTATTTTCCCTGGAATTTCAGTCTCAGCCCATCTTTAACCTGGCAGTCGGGATGAACAGTGAACCAGAGGCTCTTGTGGCAGAGGGGACACATTCTTCATGGATTTACCATAACAATAGAGTTTCTTAAACACAAATTCTGTGCTTGAGGAGATCCACGACCATTCCCTGATTCCGAAGCTAATTTTAAAGTGCATTTGTAAGGAATTTTAATCAGATTATAGTGAACGTATCTAATTCCTAAAGGCCACATAAAGACTTGTCTTCTTTAGCTTTCTGCTCCTCCCCGAGGGCACGGGCAGTTAGCGGGACAAGGTAGCCGTGTCCCGGTTATTTTGCCTCGGGCATCCGATCCCTCTGAGCCCTAAGCTCAGCCCTCACCCTGTGGCAGTCAGCATCATTCACCTCATTTTTTTGCCTCACAGGAGCAGCAGAGCTGCCCTTGCTGGCCTGAAGAGATGCACAGGAGGATGTGGCTTTGGTCAGCCAGGACACGGTCCCCCGGGCAGGGGGGTGGCTCTGGGAGCGGCGCGGTGGCTGCAGGGCGTGGCAGCGCCTCACGCACTCTGTCACCTCGGTGCTATGAGAACCCGAGTCCTGCTTCACGGAGCCACAGTCCAGTGGGATGTGGGGAACGGAGGTGGCAGGAGGCTTTGATGCCATGCGGATGTCTGAGGTGTTTTCCTGATTGCTGCTAAATTGAAATCTCCTGTTTGATGTGATTGAGAAAGAATGCAAATGGCCTTGCAGGAAAGCCTGGGGAAGAGGAAGGAGACTCTGGTTAACTGTGAGAAAGAGAAGATGATAAGGAAAGGGAGGAAGGAATAAGACACAGAGAGAGACAGAGAGAGAGAGAGAACTACTTAAGGAAGCAGTCACCTTGAGCAGATAAAACAAAAAAAAAAAAAAAGAGTGGGACCAGGGTAAGGGACAGCAACAAGAAGCAAAAGGTTTAAACAAGCAGGGAGCAAAGCTCATAGACCAGAGCACAGA
Organism: Promerops cafer; assembly: GCA_013398275.1. Classification (NCBI taxonomy): domain Eukaryota; kingdom Metazoa; phylum Chordata; class Aves; order Passeriformes; family Nectariniidae; genus Promerops; species Promerops cafer. The sequence goes on from VZSE01005901.1 coordinate 498,662, forward strand.
GTGAAGGATGAAAATTAAAAGCAGGGAGCTGATTTATACATGGATAAAGAAAAACAGCTTTGTGCAACCTGAGTTTTCATGGCATGGCATGGCATGGCACATGTCCTACATCAGTGGAGCAGTCAGGAAAGGGTGTAGTTGAGGGATGCTGCTTTGGAGTGCTGGAGCCTAATTACTACCTCCTGTTATTTGGGACAAGTGTTTTAAATTTGCACTCTGCCCTGAGAGGCATTAGTCCCTCTAATAATTTCAAGTCTTGGTTTGGAGCTGAGAGGAGGAGATTTCAGAATGGCATCAAAGTAAGTCGGGGGCCTCGGAGGTGGGACAGAACTGGTGCGAGTGTGGCAGGAGCCAGGTGCTTGGGTTTGGCATTTCTTCAGTGCTGGTTGCTGGCAGAGGAGAAACCTTTTCTTGTGCCTGCCTGGCCACCACCTGAATCCAGGGCAGGGACGGTTGATGGAGACCTTGTTTCATGTTGAATTTTCATGCTTGTGGGCCAGGTTCTGTCATTTTCTGTGTTGGGTATGCTGCTCCGTGTCGTGTAAAGCAAAGCTAACCCAGCCAGAGAGTCCTGGAGCAGAAGTTTCTGTTTATGTAAAACTAAGAGAAGTGTCCTCAATTCTTCCTGCAGTGTCCAGACGGTTTGCTGTGACATAAGGGACAGAAAGTGGAGGAGAAGGGCTGTCAGTGCTAGCAAAGCCTGTGAGTTGGATGTGACAAACTATGGACTGGTTACAAAGGCTGGAGATGTGGGACCAGCATCCTTGATGGTTCAGAGTGGGTGTTAGGAAGAAATTCTTTACTCAGAGACTGGTAAGGCCCTGGCACGGCTTGCCCAGAGAAGCTGTGGCTGCTCCATCCCTGGACGTGTCCAAGGGAAGCTTGGATGGGGCTTGGAGCAGCCTGGGATAATGGAAGGTGTCCCTGCCCATAGCAGGGTCCCTTCCGACATAAACTCTGCTGTGATTCCACAATTCTGTGGCACAGTTTTCACAGCAGTGAGGCAGGAATTGAGGAGGCAAAGCCTTTTCCTGTGGGCTGAGGCCCATGGCATGCCAGCCCATGGAGAACCCAGGGCTGGGTACCACTGGCTGCCAGTGGCCCAAGACCAGGTGCTGGTTGCCCAGCTCTGTGCACAGCCCTGCTGAAATGGGTGATTTTTCCCTCAGAGAAGGGCAGTGATATTGTCCTGTTTTCCTTGTCAATGCAGCCTGGCCTGACGCTGCACTGGTTTGGAGGCCAGAGATTGCCCCGGTGCTTGTGGCAGGTCGTGCTGAGATCTGTGCATATCCTAAGCACAGGTCCCACTCTGAGTTTCCTAACTGGGCCACTGAATAAACAAACACAGCATAAATCCAGTGTGGGCAGTAAACTCCTCAAGCTGGAGAGCCCAGAGACATTGCATTGCTGTGGGGCTCTTCTCAAGGCGAAGGAGGGAGTTTGAAGTTAATGCAGGAGAGGAGGAAAAAGGTGGTGCAAGGCTGGAAAGGAGGAGGGAGACAAAAGCAGGGAAATATCTTGCATTTCTTTATTATGCATTGGATTCCGTAGTGCAATTCACCTGTATTCCAGAGGGGATAACCCAGAGGGACGTGGTTGGGTGGGAGCAGGCACGCAGCACCCTCAGTGTGTGGAATCCCCAGCAGTTGCTTTTGGCAGTGGGGCAGCCTCCTGCCAGGGAATGTGGGCAGCAGTGGGGCACAGAGCTCCCCTGGCTGGAGGACACCATGGCACTGTGCCAGGGGCCCCTTCAAACAACCAGGCACAGAACCAGAGCTTTTCAGCCCCTCTGGGCTCAAGGGCCTCTGTCACCAGTGCTGGTGCTGCAGCCCTCCTGCGGGTGAGGTGATTCCCTGTGCACAGGGGTCCCTGGTCTGGGTGAGCTCTATGGGCAAACCAGACAGGGAGGGCAGAGCCAAGGCCTTTGTGTGCCCATGGGCTGGTGTTTGGCCCTGTCCTGTCCCACTCCAAGGGCTGTGCTGGAGGGTTTGGGACTGTCAGCTGATGGCTTTGTTGCCTGTGGTGTGGTTGAGCAACATGCTGAGGCATTCGCTCGGGGCTGGGTAAGGGAGTTCGTGGCGTTACTGTGAATAGAGGTCTTGTTAGAAGCACTGGGAGGAAAAAATAGGCTGCAACCCCCCAGAAAAATAGCAGCTAGATCCCCCAAACTCTGTTCATGACCTGAAGGGAAGGAGAATATCTTGGGAGAACCATATAGGCATAAAATCTACCTCTGGCTCCAGCGTGGTGTTGCTCACCCTGCTTCTGTCACACACAGAGCTCCGCAGGTCATTCTGTCACCCAGCAGAACAGAGCAAGTCACCCTGGAGCAGGTTTTACTCAAACCACATATTCCCAAGGAGTCTTCATTTCTGAGAAGGACATTCAGGAAGGGTTTGCTGCTAGTTCTCTGCAGAGCAGCCCATTTTTCCCCTTTTGCAGTGACCAGTCACTGTTCAGCCCATGAAGGTGTTTGTCCTCCCAGGAGCTGAGGTCTGACCACGCTGGCTGTGATCTGCAGCTGTGTCACCTGGCAGGGAAAAGCCTGTCCCATCCCAGGATGGGCTGCCCAAAATCCCAAAGCCTGATGGGTTGGCCTTTTCACTTGAGGATTCCTGTCCTGACTTGTGGGCACAAGTCAAGCCATTTGGAAGGGGAGGAAGATACTGCTCATTGGTACTGATTTATCTGGGACTGGCACTTAGTCTGAGAATATTGCTGGATAGAATTTGGAGAAGAACCCAAAAGTGTCACTGCTAGAAATGGAATACTGGGATACACGGCTAGTGGAGAAAAACTCTTCCACTGAGAGGTGAGATGTGGCGACCGCAATTGCCAATCTTGGGAAATTTGAGCCACCCCGTCAATCTGTGATAATTGTCATATTTATGAACTTTTTAGGGGAAGTTATTTTGGGGTGAGAAGCTGAAAAAGTCCTTGACTTAATGTAAACACTGCTCAGCAACAGTTAAACCATCAGAGTGTTATCAGCATTACTTTTATCCAAAGCACAGCCCTGTATCAGCTACTGGGAAAAAAAAGTTAACCCCAGCCAAAACCAGGACACATGATGGTGAAAGCTTCTTCAGGCAGCACACTTTGTTCATTTAATATCACATGCAAATATAGAAACCTGAATTGGAACCTCAGAAAACCCCCGGAGAAGTATTTCTCTGTCTCATCCTCAAGAGGGTGAATTGGAAGCTCTGGCTAAGGGAGTAGTGCTTAGAGATTGTAAATTAGCTTATGCAGTCTTCTGATAAGCTCAAACTTCAGTCCACATTTCCAAGATTTCGTTTCTTGATGAGCCTGTTCTCCCACGTCCCTGACTTTTGTCCCTTGAATGAGGAGGTCTGTTCTGCATCAAGTCCCACAGACGAGGCTCGGAGTGTTTTACTCCCAGTAGCAAATAGTGAGTCCATGGGCATTTCTCTCCTGGCCCTGCCGTGGGGCTGTGGCTGGGTGGATTTGGCAGAGCAGGTGCTGGAGCCTTGAGCATTCCTGCCCGGTTTCACCTGCTCCCCTGGCGCTCCCCAGGCACCAGGACTGTCTGGCACTGGTTGCTTGCTCAGCCTCTGTGATTCAGCTCTTGATGCTGTAGTTAAAACATCATTTAATATCTTCCTTCAGAACTCTGATTAAAGAGAAATCTATCTGATGTGTTGCACTGGCAGAGGAGGCAGCTGGGTGGTCCCAGCCCAGTGTCTCAGGTGGCAGCAGCTGGCCTGGGGCAGCCACCACGGCTCCAGCTGTGGCAGCAGGGCTGGCGTGACTCTCGGAAGTCATCTGGGGAGGGTGCAGAGCATGAATCAGTCTGGATTTCTCTGATGGTTTCCTAGCCAGAGCCTTCAGGCAAATATGTACTTTTGCATCATAACAGCTGCTGCCCTTTCTGCCAGTTTCTAACACTTGCGGTCGCCAGCTTGGCTCTCGCTCGTCCTTCCACCCAGTGTAAACAAATCCCACCCATGTTATGTTTGGGAGATGAAAGCAGAGATCAGTGTGTGAAGCGAGGAGTGGCGATGGGGAGCGTGGGATGTGTGCTGCTCAGTCATGTGGTCAAGCGTGGTTATCAGGAAGCACGTGAGCTCCTCACCACACCATCCCTGCTCCCAAACCAAGGGTTAAAGGCTGGGCTCCGTGATCTTGGAGGTCCTTCCCAGCCCAAATCATTCTGTGAAACCCAAACTCAAAGTCTTTAGCAAAAGGGCAATGTTATTGTAAATGCAAAGTCATCCCTGTTTAAAATAAGGAATTGAGATGTCTTCATGGCTTAAACATCATAGCTATGGTTTGCCTTAAGTTTTCCTGGGAAAAGGCATCCTTTGTCTCCATACTTCAGGGCCTTGGAGAAACACTCTTAGGTGTCTTCTGATGTCTTGTGTTTGTGACTTGAGGGAGCACTAAGCAATTACATCTGTGAGTAATAACTGCTCTGGAGTGTCTGGAGAGAAAAGTATATGGCAGTAACAGATGAGATACGAGAGGGGATGGGGAAAGGGTCAGGGTGGTGACTGAGCAGATGAGAGAAGGATGCTGCTCCTCTGATCCAGAAACTGGTACAGGAGCTGCCGGGAGCAGAACTCTGCAGGGTCACCACAGCTTCTCCCTGCCCTAAGAGGAGTAGGAGTGTTGGAGCTCCTTCTCCTTACCACACTTGTATGAGTTGATCCTGTTTTAATGATGCTCAGTATTTGCACATCATTTTTCTCTCCAGTAATGCTTTTTTTTTGCTGTGTAAGGCCTTTAGGTGGGTTAAGAGAAAAAAAAAAGTGACAATCTATATTTTGATTTTGCTGCACAGTGATTTCTGCATCTGCACTGGGGGTTTCATTGATGTTTGTACCCTGGACTGGGTTGGAGCCTGATGGAGCCAGCCTGGAGGTGCCGGCTGGCTCCAGCCGTGTTGGCAGCTCCCTGCAAGGACATGAAGGAATATGTTTGAGGAATGATGGTCAAAGCTTTCCTGTGATGGTCCCTATGCCTTTATCCAAAGGGAATTCCCTGCATTTAGAAAGATTGTTCAGGCTCAGGAATTGCAGCCAAGATCTGAGACAGGCAGCAGAGGTCCCGGTAGCTGTGATGGTAATGAAGAAGCAATAGGGACACTCTTTCCCTGGCAGCAGTCCTGAAAGCATTGCCAGATCAATTCCCAGAGAAAAAAAAAGGCTTTATACCTCAGAACAAATGGCCTTGGGAGGCAGTTAATGCTGGAAAATTGGCCAAGGCAAAGCTTGCTGATGGGAGGTTGGTGTTGCCACTGGCTGGTCCCAGCCTCAAAAGCAATGGGAATCAAGAGCAAACCAAAACTGGAGAGCAAGGGAAAGGTGAGGAAGGAAATGTGAGATGTGAGAAAACTAATGACAGTTCTGTGTAGTCTTTTGCATCATCAAAGGGGTCATTTTGAGCCCTTTTGCATTTTACTTTGGGTTTTTATGCCTCTTGACTCTCCTGTGAGATGTGCACCCAACGTGTTTCTGCAGCCCGTTGTCACAAGGAAGTTCCACTGAATCTGTGGCTTGTGCAATCCCTTTGCCATGGGTCTGACCCATCCCGACCCAAAAAATTATAGAATGGTTTGGATTGGAAATGAATCATACAATGGTTTCATTTTAAAACATATCTCGTCCCACCCCCTCACCTTGGACGCTTCCTGGGATGGCGCAGCCACGGCTTCTCTGGGCAACATGTGCCAGGGCCTCACCAGCCTCACAGCCAAGGATTTTTCCCTATATCCAATCAAACCCCACCCTCAGTCAGCTTAAGGCCATTCCTCCTTGTCCTGTCACTCCAGGCCACTGTCCAAAGTCCCTCTCCAGCTACCTTGTAGGCCCTCTCTAACCAAGGCTGATGGGAGCCTCCAGAGACACATCTCAAATTCAGCAGAGGTTTTTTTTCCAAAGATTTGAAAAATTTTCCCCAGAAAATGTTCACTGGTAGAGAAGCAGTGCCTGGCCACCATTAGCAGCACTTGGGAGTCAGCCACAGCCATTCCCTCACTCCGAATGTGTGCAAGAAATGCTTGGAGAGACTGGCAAAAGCAAGGAAAAAGCTTTTTAAAATTATCTGAACTTCTGGCTTGTTGTGGTCCCTCTCCTGGTTCCAGAACAGCAGCAGCAGCCGGCCAGTGGCGCCGTTAAATGTCAGGATGACTCAACTGGTGTTGGGATCTGCTGGGTCAGGAGGGGACGGGTTCACGCCTGGGGCACGAGGCTGCTGGAGGTGATGTCCTGGCCAGGAGACAATCCCCTGAACACCCTCCTGCCCGCCCTGCTCGCTGCCCGCTTGGCAGCTGCACGACCCTTGAGGCTTTTGGGGGGACACTGGGGTAACCTGGGCACCCCAGCGTTGTGCTCACCCTCCTCAAAGCCACCTTTTGTACCCAAACGCTCAGGTCAGCCTTGGTGAGGCTTCCAGCTCTTGTTCCCTCTTTCTCTGTCTCTTTAATTTACTGCCTTTTTAACTGTATTTTATTTAAATTTAACTCCTGTAACAGTTGCCCACTAAAATTCTTTGCTGTCCTCTGGATATCCAAGGATCTGTGGGACACCAGGCTTTGCTGGAGTGAGGGTGAGGAGGAGCTTTGGAAGCAGAGCTATTGATTAAATAATTAAATGGATACAAATGAGCTTTTCTTGGGATTTTGTTTAGCTGGTTCTTGGGTGGAAAAAAAAAAAAAGTAGGTGTCCTGATAGGACCAGTATTCTGCCAGGTCTCATTCCTGTTTGGAAAGGGTCTTTGGAGTTTCTCACTGCAGGAAATTGCATTGCCATCAATAATGTATTTCTCCTTAGCAAGGAGACCTTTTCTATAGTGATGCCTGTGTTAGAGGCCTGTCCTGCAGCACACCCAGCTCCCTTCCCCAGCCCCACTGCAGACATCCCACTGACCCCAGGCTGGGATTTCTCTGATTGCCACTGAAAACAGAGTCAGGGTCCCTCTGTGGTGGGGAGGAAGCCGTGGGTCTCGTGGCTCTGCTCCCAGTGCAGGTGAACGCCCTGCTGAGCCCTGCAGTGCTTTTCCATGGCAGCCTCATCCCCCTGCGTCTGTCTCCAAGGAGGGCAGGGAGCCTTTGGCTCTGTGGGAGTCTGGTTTTCTGTGCAATAATGCAAATACGATCCGTGATATAAGGATGGATTTGTGCAGCTTTTAGCAGCTTTTGGAGAAGATTTGTGTTTCCTGATGAGGTCTCTGGGTGCCAGGGCAGTGCTGGAGGCACCGCCTCACATTCTTGGAGATGCTTCAGGAACCACTGGGCACCGGAGGGTCCATGGAAAAGGTGGATCACAGCCCTGGCACGCCCCAGCGTGAGCTGGAGCTGTGCTGACACTTCCCACAGCCCGAATCTGTCCAGTCCCTCCAGGGCTGGCTCTCATTTTGGGCTCACCTGTTAAAAAGTGAGACTCAGACACCTCGTGAAATAGGATTGGTTTTGTCTGAACACGCACTGTTCCCTCTAAAGCTTCTTTGGAATCCTGTTTTACCATTAAAAACAGCTAAAATGAGAAAAAAATTGCAGAGATATTTCAATATTAAACCAGGGCAATTTTTACTGTCTTTCCCCCCTTTTTAATTTTATTTAGAGCTGATGGGAACTGTTTGGAAAAAAAACCTGGAGAAGTTAATCTTTGAATAGCAAACGTCCCTGAAGGGAGAAAGGGGGGAGAAAAAAGGGAGAATGGTCCTTTCAAAGAATCATTGACCTAAATTGCACTTTAATGCACATACCACGCTGTCCACACCACCTACGTGTCTCCAGGAATCCTGCTCAATAACAAGCACTCAATGTTTAGTCATTTCCTGCAGCACGTTTGCAGGAGCCGGTGGCTCCGTGCGATCGCATGTGTCAGTGCTCGGCGGCTCCAACAGTTGCTTTCCATATCAGCAGCTGCTGGCTTCCATCTCCTGTTGGGAAAGGTGCCACGGCGAGCCCAGGTTAATGCTTCAGCCGCCTCCCAGCAGGAGTTCCAGCAAAGGCTGCGGTGACGTGGTGACACCTCGCCCCAAACCTGGCCTTTTCAGCTCGCTCTGGGAAATCCTGGCTTCAGAACCGAGCGGGCTGCGCAGCAGGAGATGGGTTTGTCCTTTCCCTAGCAGGGCTTTTAAGGAGGTTTTATTTTTGTGTTTATGAATCTGGTGAGTTTATGGGCTGGGTGGCAGCGAGTCACGCAGGGGCTGCTCCGACCTGCCCAGCTCTGGCTCGCTCAGCCCCAGCTGCCTGCCAGGCATGCCAGGGTCCCCTGCCTGCTGCCAGTCCTGGCTTCCCATTCAGGGGTTGGTGCTCCTCACATCAGCCCCAGCCCTGCTGCATGGGGGGCCAGAGCATCAGGAATTGACACACAGGTGGTACTAGGACAAGAAGGAATGGTTTCAAACTGAAAGAGGGGAGATTAAATTGGATGTTAGGAAGAAATTCTTTCTTGTGAGGGTGGTGAGACCCTGGCACAGGTTACTCAGAGAAACTGCCTGCCTCATCCCTGGAAGTGTTCAAGGCCAGGTTGGACAGGGCCTGGAGCAGTCTGGGATAGTGGAAATTGTCCCTGCCCGTGGCACAGGGATGGAAAATGAAATGAGCTTTAAGGTGCCTTCCAGCCCAAACCATCCTGTGAGTCTATTAATTTTGCAGCCATTAGCTCAGCCTTTGCTCAGCCGTGCAGGGAAGACGATCTTGCCCAGAGAGGTTTGCAGTTCCTGCGTTGCCCTTTCAGACGGGCATCGGAGCCGCTTTCTGCCCAAGGAATCGAGGGCTGGATCCTCTCACTTTTTTAAGTGTCTGCCTTCAAAATGGTGGCTGCTTCTCACTTGAAGTTCATGGGAACAGATGGCTGGATCTCAGAGACAGGAGTTACAAGCTATAGGGTGTTTTTCACCACATGTCTTGCTAGTTTCCCTCCTAAAAAAAAATCTGTGTGAGAACCCTCCCAACATGCCAGGCCAAATCTGACCGTCTGTTAAGTTCACTTTATATAATCTCTGTTTAGAACTGAGTGCCCTTTAAAAACCCAGCGAGGGCTCCTCGCTGGGAGCTCCCGGAGCCCAGGGCGGGCAGCAGCTGCACAGCCACCCCTACCCAGAGCCCAGCAGCCTCTCTGCACAGATATTTGATTTTTAGCTCTGGGGGAGGGGGCAGCCTGCCCAAACCCCCTCCCCAGGGCTGTGTGGGGGCCCCGTGTGCGTGCTCGGGGCACAGGCAGGGCTGGCTGGCGGCGCGTACGTCCCACGGGCGCATCCAGCAGGAGAACACGCCGGGATCTCACAGCTCCAGGAGCAGCATATGCTCCGGGAGACCTCGCTACGTTGCATAAGCCTCCCATCCCAGGAGCTGGCTGAGCACAGCACATGAGTCAACAGCACAGCGAGACTTGTGCCGTGGGAGTCACACCTACTCTTGGCTGCAGAATTATCCAGAGAAGCAGAAGGTTAATAGGAACAAAATAAAGCCTAAGGAAGCCTTAAAGGTTAGCTACAGGATTTGATTCCGTTGGAAAGAGAGGGGGAAATGGGTCAAGCCAAGCAGGGGAAAGCAGGGTAATGCAAAGCCATGGTGTCTGTTTCCTCAGGAGACAGTCCAGTTTGGATCAGTAAAAATGTGATCGATAAAACATTTGTATTTTCAAATTATCTGCTTCTGGAGAGGGCCATTGTTAATTACAGAGAGAAAAAGTCACGTCACTAATGAGAAATAATGTGGAGTAAAGATCCAGGATGCTCAAGAAATATTAACACTGCATGAAAGCTGTTCTGCAAGACAAGGAATGACTCCTCAAAGTGTGTAAATGCAGGCACAGCAAGTACCTGATCTGGAGCATCAGCACCACCAGCACAGTCCTTGGCTTTGCTTCTGCTCTATAGATCATTGCTTCATCTGTAGATCATTATTTTATCTTGGGGCAGTTTAGGAATCAGAACCAAAGCGGGAGCAGGTCTGTCTGTGGCACCTGAAACCCCTGAGCATCTCTGGTCCATGCAGAGCAGAGCTTGTGCTGCTGTGCAGTGCCAGCAACAGCATCCCCAGAGGAGGGACAGCGGGGCTGGGAGCTCCAGTTCTCACCAATTTGGCCCCAGTTTGGCCTCGGTCCCCCAGGACCCGAGGCTGACTGGTCTGCTGCAGTTTGCAGGTTGAGTCCCCACTCAGATCTGATCCAAATTTCCAAGTGAGCTCTGGGGCAGGGTGGGAAATGGGGATATCCTGAAAAGATGAATTCACAGGATTTCAGTTTATAAAGATGCTCCATCGAGTAAAATTTATCTTGATATTGAATCCTAACTGTGGGCTCATGTAAATGAGTTTGGTTCATTGCATTTGTATTTGTCAAGAATGCAGTGGGGCCTCTCCTTTCTTCAGGAGAAGAAAAAGAGGGAATACAGAAAGTTGTGTTTAATTTCCAGGATGTTATCTCATTTTATTTTCCCCCTAAAACAAGATTCCCACGGCCAAAGCTGATACTGCTCGTGTTGCAGACTTGCCTGCCTGAGGTTCACCTCAGTCCCAAATCCGTGCTGTAAAAACCAGGGATTGCCAAGGTGGGAATGGAAACCCTTGGGGGCACCGAGCTGCCGGGCCCTGGCTGCCGGCCACGCGCCAAGGCCTGAGCGGAGCGCGACCGTGGGGGAGGTGTTGGGCAACACAAGGGATGTTTCATCCCTCGCTCCCGGTGCTCTTGCAGGGGGAAAGATCATCTTGTGATCAGGGCACAAGACCAGGAGTCAGGCGATGTGGGTTACTGCAGAGTGGGATTTGCCAACAGGAGTGAAGAGTCCTGACACCTCCGGAGGCACAGGCACTCTGGGAGCGTGCAGGTTGCCTTCTGCCACGGCGTATTTGGGGTTCTTTGTGATGGTCTTGTTGGGGAGTAACAGCTGAAGGGATTTAGCAAAACAAGTGATGAACTGTACTGTGGTGGAGCCAAAGAACACTTAGTGGCCTTGGGCTGAGGTTTGGGGAAAAGGCCCTTAGGATGGGTGGATGAGGGGTCATGGAGGGAGATGAATTAGATGTGAATGGTCTCCACAGGCAGCCCAAGTGAGAGGGCACTTGCAGGGTGCTTATCTCACCATCAGACCCTGCACTGGAGCTCATGAAAGTCGTTTCTGTCTCCTGAAGGTGCCAGAATCCCCTTTCCTGGTGCAGGAATGTGGAATGCCCAGGGAGCCATCACTGTGCAGTGTGTGTGAGGTGCTGGGCTCCGGCACGCATGGAGAGCGTGGGGGTGGCCTCACCTCCTGCCGAGGGCTGTTTGGGCTGGAGGTGTCACCCTGTCCCCCTCCCTGATCCAGCCATGGTGGGAAGGGGACAACACACCTGGCCAAGCTCCTCCTCTGACATGCAGGGTCCCTCCACAGCCACTGGGCAGTTACAGGACTTCCAGGTGTGGTCATCACCTGTCCTCCCACTCAGAGCCAGGTGAGGTGACCCTCAGGCATTTGGGTGCAGAGCCCAAAGGGGTCCCCAGGAGAGCCGAGCACAGCCTGTGCTGCATCCCTGGCAACGAGCACAGGCTCTGAGCTCCCTCCCTGCCATTCCCCCAGCATCTGCCATGGGTCCTGGCACAGGAGACTGCTCAGTTTTTCCTAAATCTGGCTGATCTGTCTCCAGAAATGGGAGTCAGCTTGCTCGCGCTCCTGCTTGCATCAGTCCCAGAGTGGCAGCTGGGAAGTCAAAGTCCCTCTAGCTGTAGACACACAGAGGAGCTTTCATCCCCAAAATGTGCAAGGTTTGAAATGTTCATTGGGAAAAATAGAATGTTTCCTTATAGGGGAAAAAAGGATGAAATTCAGTGAATCAGTTTGGCTCCTCTGGGCCTTCTTTCAGGTGCAGGCTTGAGGAGCTGGAAAGAGGCAGAAAGGAGGGAGAAATCCCAGCTGAGAAGGTTCTGTGTGGTGTGTCCAGGTGGTGGGAGCCTGAGCAGAGGTCCCTGCTTGGCTGTGGGCTCCCTCCCTGCGCCACCCGGCTCCAAACCACTGGTCTTGTGATTCCTTTTTTTCCTTTTTTTTTTTTTTAATTCTTATTATTTCAGTCCCATGATTTTGTTTTCACCATTCCTAATTCTTTGCCTTGGGGAAGGGAGGCAGGGAACAGCACAGATTTGTACTGCTGTGATTTTCTGGATGTCACAGGCCATAACGTGGCATTGAAGTGATGAGGCATTGCCAGCCAGGCTGCAGAAATCAGATTTTTGATGGAAGGGGGGTAGTGCACTTCTAATAAAGCTGTGGGTTTACTTCTATTAATTTCAGTATTCCACTTCTTTCCTTCCTTTACCCAAGCAGTGAAAATCCACCAGTGATGAGCCCACAGCAGAACCCTGGCTGTGGTGTCACTTCAGGGCAGGTGCTCAGACACCTTGGTGAGCACAGGCCAGGGACAGGTAAAGATTAAATCCTGCCTCGTGCTCAGGTTCCAGAACTTGAAGGTGTTATATTATTTCTAGGTAATTTCAATGGCACTCAGAGACAGTTTCAAACTTACACAGGGCTTTTCATCCTGAGGAGTCCTGGAGCAGAGAATTCCATACAGAAGCTGCATGGAGATAAAATATGGCAATAGAGTGATGGTGCCTGGCAAGAAGAGTAAAGAGCAACCTTCTGTTTTGGATGCTGAGGGAGGGGAGCATCCAGACAGACAGATCTGTGTGAAATCTGTACAGTCAGACCACACGCCCTCGTGAGAGACACGAGAACGAGCACTGGTTCCCAAACCCCAGCTGGAAGCCAGCCCAGCAGTGCCCTGTGCCCACCTGACCCAGGGCCTTCCCCATCCCACTTGCCCTGGGGCCAGCAGGACTGGTGGGACCCCGTGACCAGGCTGGCCCAGACCCCCTGCCCTGAGTCACTGCTGTCCTGCTCAGCTGCCCTCGGGGCTTGGCCATGTCAGGCTCCAGGGGTTTTCCGTGTCTTGCAATTGGAAAGAAGCAGGAGAGGACAGTGGTGGATCATCAATGTCCCATGGGGTGTGAGGTGTCTGTCACCTCCTGCCAGCCCCGGTGGCATCACCGTGGCTGCATGGCAGCTCTCAGTGTCACACAGGGAAAGCTGTGTGTGATTAAAGGTGCCCCTGAGCCAGCTGGGAGAAGGTCCCCAAATGGCTGGTTGTCCAGGGAGGGTGTGATGGAGGCCAGGCCCTCCTCTGGCCGCTGCTTGCTGTCCTTGGCTGGGAGCTGGAGGAGATTCCTGCAGTGGGAGTGCCAGGTCCATGTGTGTCCATGCTCTCCTCACCAAGGATGGGGGCTCTGGCTTCCACCTGTGAGCCCAGTGTGCTCTGGCAGGGGTGTCTGTGTGTGTAGGGGAGGCGTGGGGTGCGGGGTGTGCGTGCACCCCCTCTTCACAGAGCTGCTCCTGCAGTGGAGCCCGGGAGCATCCCCGTGCAGGAGCTCAGGGAGCACCGTGTCCTGCAGCTCAGCAGCAGCAGCCACGCTCCCTGGCGGTGCCCAGCCTGCGGGGGTCACGTCTCAGGAGTCTGAGGGGCTCCGGAGCGAGGCTGCAGCTCTGGCACCCCCAGCTCATCTCCCAAAACCCTCCCCACCACGTTTCCCAACAAGACACAGAATGGAAGCAGAAGCTCCTGCCAGGGAATTTCCACCCCAAATCAGTAACATTTGAGCAGTGGGAATAAGCCGCCAAAAGAGTTGATTTTTGTTGTTGTTGTTGTTGGGTTTTTAATTTCGTTTTTCTGGAAAGTTGGCTGTGCGGATGTGTGATGTGGTGGTGGGTGTGGTGACCCCAGCACGGCACAAAGTCTTGCTCAAAAGGGTTGCTAAGTGATGCCTAAAATGACAGCCATGGCTGGGGAGAGGCGACAGCCCGAGGGCAGGTCGGGCTCCCAAATTGTTTTATGGCTAAAGGAGATTTCGGAGTTTTCTTTGAAAACATAAATAGAATTTATCTGTATTTTTAAATCCCATAAGAAAAATAAACCCCAAGATCTCCCACTAACTTTCTGAGGAAGTTGCTTTCTGATGGAAATAGTTTGGTATCCAAAATACACAAGGCTCGGCGGCTCGGGGGAGGTCATGGCAGGCAGCTGCACTGGTCCTGTTACTCAGTGCTCCGGGAGGGGGTTGCTGAAAGTCTGGAGGAGGTTTCACGATGGAAGATTGGGCTAAATAAAGGTCTTCCACCTCCATAATTCCGGCAGCTGCATTTCAGCACAGGATCCAGTCACAGTGTGACACGGCGTCTCGGATGGAGGAGGGACCCTCAAACCTCGCTCCGTTTGGGGGCAGCCAAAGTGATTAATGGAGCAGCTCAGGTGGGTTTTCCTGAGGCCCCTATCCCTGAGATTATGTGCAATGAGTCCTGCTCCTGGTGAGCTGGCAGTGATAGCACTCAGTTTTTATCCTCTCTGTCCCCAGAAGTGCCTCTTGCTGCGTGTTAGCATCGAGAGGGCTGGAGCCTGGCAAAGCCACAGCACCCGGATGTCCAGCCCAGCCCCGTCATTTCCAGTGAAACTGGGGTTGTCAGGGGCATTCAGCCAGTCATGTCATGGTCTGGGCATCCTGACAGCTCCTGGCTGCTGGCTGGGAACAATACCACTGTTCCCAAGGGACGGCAAACCAAAATCAGGGTATTTTAGTATTTCCGATGAGTTTGTAAAGAGTAGCCAGAGTTGACAGGCTCCAGGCAGCTGTTTATAGAGTCATGGAATGGTTTGGGTTGGGAGGGACCTTAAAAACCATCCCATTCCACTCCCTGCCATGGGCAGGGACACCTTCCACTGTCCCAGGTTGCTCCAAGCCCTTTCCAAGCTGCCCTTGGACACTTCCAGGGATGGGGCAGCCACAGCTGCTCTGGGCACCCTGTGCCAGGGCCTCCCCTCCCTCACAGGGAGGATTTTTTTCCTGATATCCAATCTGAATCTCTCCTAAGTTTAAAACCATCCCCCCTTGTGCTGTTGCAGCAGTCCCAGCTGAAAGGAGAATGTGGTGGGGTGTTTTGTTTCCATGTGCAGTTCCTCATGCCTGCCTGCCTCGTTTACTTACCAGTGGGGTCAGGAATCAGCCCCCACTGCTCCCCTCAGCCCACCTGGGGCTCCCTGTCCAGGCTGTGCAGCCCAGAGCAGAGCAGGGCTTAATGAGGGCACTTGGGCTGCTCTGGGAAGGGGCTGCTGTGTGTGGGGAAGAGGAAAGCCCATCCAGGGCGTAGGAGAGACTTGGAGGTTGTTATTCCCATCAGGAGAGGTCGGGAGAGAGGGACAGCAGGCCAGGTCCCACCTTCTGGCTCAGCCTTCACAGGGAGTTCGCTTGTGAGGCCAACTTCCTCTGGGAGGAAGAGAAAAAGAGCCATGGAAGCTGTCCAAACCCTCTGCTGAGAAAGAGGGTGAGGCCAGACAGGGCTGATTTGGGACTTTATTTGGGTGTGCTTGGAATTGCCTGTGCCGGGGAAGCACCGGGAGCCACAGGACGCAGATAACCTGTGGGTGCTGCCGGCGCAGGGTGAATCACCCTCCCCACCTGCACAGCGCACCTTGCTGGCTGCAGGGGCAGCCGCCGCCGCTCAGCTGGGCTTTTTTTGGGATGTAAATAGGAAATGAGCTCTGCAGCTGAGCCTCCGCAGGCTGCAGAGGGCTCTGCCTCCTGCGCCGGGCTCCGCAGGGCAGGAGGAGGCTCGGCCAGCACAGGCACTTCGTTAGTAAGCAAATATATGTGGCTCCACAGGGTTTGAATAACTCCTGGAAGCAAAGTAGTTTTGAGGGTTGAGTCCTTTGCCTGCTCTAAACGACTAAAAATAATTGGTTTTATTTCACTTCCAAAGTCACGGAGCCCACCCGTTTGTGTGTAACACGCCTGACCCGGCTGTGTCTTGAGGAGTGAACCTGCCTGTGTTGGCTGTCCCTGGGGCTGGACCCCACTGCCTGTTTTTCCAGGTGTTTCCGTGCCTCCACACCTTGCTCTGGCTGGAAAAAGGCTTGGAAAACCTGAAACCTGCAGCCTGTGGCTGTGGGAAGGAGCCATGAGGAAAGGGGATTGCTGGGGGCCCTGGCAGCTCCTGCCTGCGCTGGGCAGGGGCCAGGGGTGACACTGAGGGGCTCCAGCAGCTCTGGAACCCAGCAGGGGCTTGGCCTGTGGCCACTGACGTGACCAGGGGACCCTCTTCCATGACACTGTATCATGGGGGGTGATTCAGCAGCTTTCTAGAAATGCAAGGATCTAAAAGAAGTAAAGAAGGAAGTTTTCCTTCTCTGTTTTCCTTCTCTATCTCTTTCTACATTAAGAAATAAGGCAACTTGGGTTCTCCCTTCAGGGAACAGGGAAATTTGGCACCAAAAAGCCCCTCCATCCCTTCCCACATCGCTGTACCACATGTCTCCGCTTCACTTCTCACTTGTTTTGACATCAAGTACTTTCCCCAAAAAATATTAGTCACAACTTTGGCTTCAACCAGCCAACTCTTAACCTTCCTCAAAGTGGTTTGCAGGGGGTGACGTTGGTAATGTGTGATGGAGATGGGGATGGGTGGGCGGATTCAGTGTTTCTGGAAGCTTCTGCATCGAGGTTTGGGAGCCCTAAAGCTGCTGCCTGCTGCTCTTAGGGAATCCCAAAGGACCTGCCAGCAGATCCAAGGAGCTCTGGTGGGTCCTTGGAATAACACAAACAGTGAGGCTGGAAAACCAGGGCATCTGGTGGGGGTGAGATTGTCAATGGAGGCTGAAGGAGCAGAGTGATGAGTACAGTGTAAAGCTGACTAATCTGTGTTGAGGGGTGTCAAACTTGAACCAGCTGCCTAAAATCCTGGGTTTGGAGCAATAACAGCTCTACTGAGCACTTCAGCACCAACAGGAGGGAAAACCCCC
The DNA here is from genome assembly GCA_013398275.1 of Promerops cafer. Classification (NCBI taxonomy): domain Eukaryota; kingdom Metazoa; phylum Chordata; class Aves; order Passeriformes; family Nectariniidae; genus Promerops; species Promerops cafer. The sequence continues at coordinate 515,451 of VZSE01005901.1, forward strand.
AGTGGCATGTGGGATCAGGTATGGATTCCTGAGAATTCCTGGGAAGGAAGGAGTGAGGGACGCTTGGGCTGGGCAGAGCTGTGAAATCCTGTTCCAGGCCTGCAGCAGCTGCACACCAGGAGCCTGCCCTGGCTGTGGGATCCAGGGTGAACCCAGCCCTGCCTTCCCTGTGCTTCCTCAAGTAATTATCACACACCTTGCACCCTAATGAGAACCTGCTCCATTTTCTCATCCCTCTGCTCCATGGCTCTTCCCTCATGGCTGCTCCTTCAGAGCTCTTTGCAAACCCCATCTGCTAAAGGGCTTGGATTTTCTTTTTAAAAGGAGAAATCATTGGAAATTAGTAGTTTCTCCGTGCGTTATTATGCTTATAATCCTCTAATTTGGTAATGGGGCTGTAATCACAGCCATGCAGGGAGAGGAGCAGAGCCAGCCCGGAAAGGTGCCCTGGGGATTCCCAGGCACAGCAGCCCCAGCATGCCTGGACAGAGCGGGATTCCATGGCAGGAAGGGCAGGGAGGGAGAGGATGGACCTCCCAGCACTCCCAGTGATGGAAAACCAGAGCCAAACACAGCTCGTGGGTGAGGAACCCTGAAACAAGAGATGTCACCGTGGGCAGTGGCAGACCCTGTGCCCAGAGCCTGTGTCTGTGAACAGCAGTCGAGCTTGACAGCCCCACCCCTCCCCGAAAAATCAAGAGAAAACAACAAAGTCAAGGGAAAACAGCAAATGCCATCCCTTTGCCAGGGATACTTCCTGCTCAGGAACATTTTTCAAGGCAGGCGAGCTCCCAGGATGCAGAGGAAGGTGTGGGCTGCGAGTGAGGCCCCAAATCACAACCTGCTGCTCCCGAGGCTGCTGCCCAGCCCATTCCCACAGCAGGCTTTCCCCCTCCAACACTGAGTGAAGGAAATTGGTGCAGACATGCAGCTTGCTGAGGGTAACGTGTGGTGCCGAGCCACACCTGTATAAAAACCCAACCAGGGACTTCCAGACTGTTAGACTGGAAAGGTGAGGGGAGCTAATTGGGATCTGCAGAGCCTGGCTGTCCAGGCAGGAAATCCATCCATGCTGGGGCTGGTGGCTGCTCAGGGAGCTGCTCCTTCCCACATCCTGCATCCTGTGAAAGGCCTCCTGTTGTGCCACCCTTCCAGGCTGCAAGGTGCTGGCAACGGGGACCTTGCTCTCAGCAGAGCTAAACCCTGAGTAAAGCCCTGGTAAGCACCGTGGAAAGGAGACTGGAGCAGGTCTGGCTGATGTAGGAGATGGGTTATTTTCCCAATAATGCTGAAACTCAGTCCCAGTGCAGCAGAGGTGGATGGGAGAGGTTCCCAGGGGATGAAACCTCAGCTCTGCTGGGCAAACTGGAATCAGGGGTGTCTTCACTCAGCACAGCTGGCTCAGAGATCCAGGGAAAACCCTGAGCCTTGAGAACCAAGGGACTAGAAATGCAGAGTAGGGATGAAAATGATGAAAATGAGACAAAGTCACCACTTCCCAAAACCTTCACAGTGAAGGAAACACCTCCCACTGTCTGGAGGATCCATGGGAATATTACAATATTTGTTCCAAAAACATGACTGGGTGGATCCAGACTCACTGACGCAGACACAAGCAGCTAATTGAATTCATACGTAGGAACCCTGGACACCATCTGGCCTCAATAAAACGTGGGTCCAGAGCTGTTTCGTAGCAGATGGTTCCTCATTTTCATAATCTGAAATCAAAAGATCATTTTTCTATCTGGAGATCAAAGGCACTTACTGTCTCCTCGGTCGAGGGTTCCAAAGCGAAACCTCTGTCCTCTGTTTTGGCATTTTGTGCGAGGCAGACGGGGGTTTTCCCCTGAAACCTCTGCTCAGCCTCCGGGCAACCACATCTGGGCAGCAGCTGCAGATGTTCACAGCTCTCCAGGGCTGGGCTTTATTTCCATGACAGGGACGTGCAGTTTATAAAATCAGAAGGGACAGCCGTAATAAGCTTGTGTGGCCACTTCTATTTCCCCAGACTACTGCAGTATAGCCCATGTGAATATTTGGGGATGAAATTATTTCTTTTCCCTTAGAAGGAGAGCTCAGAGCCCACTCAGCCCTGCAGGCCAGTGTGTGAAGCCAACACGGTGCCCACTCTGATGGGCTGGTTGGGGTGTCCTGTGCAGGGCCAGGAGCTGGACTCGATGATCCTTGTGGCCCCTTCCAGCTCGGGATATCCTATGACTCTTTGATCCCTGTGGGAGACACCCCTGCAGAGGAATGAGACCAGCCTGGAGAAAAGGAGGCTCAGGGGGGCCCCTGTGGCTCTGCACAGCTCCCTGACAGGAGGGGACAGCCGGGGGAACCGGGGTCTGCTCCAGGGAACAGGGACAGGAGGAGAGGGAATGGCCTCAATTCAGGAAGAATTTCCCTATGGAAAGGGGGCTCAGGCCTTGGAGCTGCCCAGGGCGGTTTGGAGTCCCCATCCCTGGAGGTGTCCAAGGAAGGGCTGGAGGTGGCACTCAGGGCTCTGGGCTGGGGACGAGGTGGGCATTGGGGAGGGCTGGGACTCGATGATCTCGGAGGCCTTTTCCAGCCTCAGTGATTGTGGAATTCTGGGAGTCTGGGCTCCTCCTCGGCTGGTGCGGGTGGGCGAGCGCTCGCCTCCCCGGCGACGTCAGCGCCGCTCCGCCGGCAGCAGCGCAGGGGAGGAGAAGGGGGCGAGATGCTTTCTGTGGAAAGTACTTCCACACCCACCCAAAAGCCTCCGGGACAGACGTGATCTTTGCCACCTAAGAACGAGAGGTGTGTGGTTACTCAGAGCAGGTTGTAACAAATTGAGTCCTGCTCACAAACCTCATTTTCCAGCGGCTACCTGCGGGCCAAGGGCCGTTCTCATGGGCCCAGGTGGAACCCAAAGGACCCGGTCCTGCCCGAGCTCTCTTTGCATCTCAAACACTGAGGCACGAGGGGAATATTTGTGCCGGGATCAGCTCCCAGAGGAGCCAGAGCTCTTCCCTGCTGTGCCTCCCCCCTCGCTGCAGTATGGAAATGATGCTCCCAGCAGACAGCTGAGTCCCACCTCGGTTCCCATTCACCTGGAGATGAAAGTGCTCTGGCTGCCAGTGTAGGCGGGGCAAAACTATTTAAAAACCTCATTAGAGAAAGTATTTGGGGAAGACAGCAACACCCTCAGTTGTGGTTTGCTCCAGGACTCCTCAGCCAGATCCCTGCTGATACAAAGGGAAGGGCACTATGAGAGACATTCCTGTCAAATACTACTCCTCGTAGGGATGCCTTGGGTGTCCTTTGCCTTTCTCTCTGTCCTTTGCCTGTCTCTCTGTGTTTTACCTAAACCTAAACGTTCCCCTGCAAGTGGTGTTTTGGGGGCTGGAATCAGGGCTGTGTTTGGCACAGAGGGGTCCAGGAGTGATGTAGGAGGGTCCTGCTCCGTGCTGGAGGAACGCAGTCAGCAGAACTGTGTGTAATCTTGATTAGGCAGAAATCCACCACGAATATTTCCTATTCCATTTAATTCCTGTTTGTGCTTATTTCAGCTGAATTTGCAGCAGGAGTAATGCCCAAGCCACATCTGGCTCGTGATGCACATGGGATCAGACCGGGAGTTTGGGAGGAGGTGGATCTGGATTCAGAGGTTTGGCTTCTTATTTAGAAAATGACGGGTTGCATTCTCCCACGGCTGCTCCAGACTGCCCCAGAGCTCAATGATATTCCTGGCCGAGGGTTTTTTCAGTCTGCCTGACGAGGAAACAATGTCGTGTATGGCTTGTCTGGCCTCGTGCACCTGCATTTCCCCTTCTGCCTTAATTTTCTTTGCATCCCATTTATTCCAAGGGGCCAAATATTCATTAAGTCCTGATGAGTTGGAGTGCCAGGAATCCCTTTTCCTCTCCCAACACAGCCACCCACCCACCTTAAGCAGCCCCAGTTAATCCAGACACCTGCAGCCCTCAGCCAGCCAAGGGACATCCCGGGCCCTCCAAACAGGTGCCTCATCCCATAGGATCACACGAAGACCAGACTGAGCTAAGGAAGGCCACGTGCTGCCCATGGGCTTGTTCTCCCTTGGCTCCAGCCACAGGAGCTGGTGGCATCTTGGCAAAGTCCATTGGGTTGCCAGTGTGCCCCTTCCCAGAATCACATGGAATCACAGAATCAGCAAGGTTGGAAGAGATCTTCAAGATCATCCAGTCCCACCATCACCCCTAAACCACGTCCCCCACCCAGATAGCTCTTGAACACTTTCAGAGGTGGTGACTCCACCACCTCCCAGGCAGCACTGCAGCCCCAGCTCCCCACACTGGCCTGCCACACTCTCAGCTGTGCCCCGTGCCCTGAGGAGCAGCCCCTGCTCACCCCCGTGCTGATGGCATTTGCAGCTTGAACCAACTCCCCCCGACGCAGCCCTTGGGTGCCCCACACCCCATGAGGGATGGTCACAGAGACCTTGTCCCAAAGCCTTGAGTTGAGAGGTCAAGCTTTAACTCACTCACGTCCTCACATGAACTGCAGGAGGAACACACTCCTGGGCTCTTCTTCTGCCTGTCCCAGCTTTATTTTATTATTATTTTTAGGGGTGGGTGTGTAATTTTTTTGACTCAATTAGCAAGTTCAGAATATTCTCTGTGTTAATATTTGACTCAGACATGATGCAGTTCAGCCCCGTGGCTGTTGTTACCTGCATCCCCCGAAAGAACAACATCTCCCCAGACTGGGAGCCTCGGTGGTGTTGATTCCTGCCGGGGTACGTGGGTGCCAGTGGAAAATAAATAACGTGGTATTTTCCAAGTGGCAGATCTGAAGGCACCCTGCTTTCCTTGCTTTGCATACTCACAGAGCACCATCCTCTCTGCTCCCTAGATATGAAAGCCGAGGCAGAGACATCTGATGGGGCTCCAGCGCTGACTCACTGTTTGATGTGAGGCAGGAGGAGGGATGTGATCAGATGCCATTGTGCACAGCATCCACCAGACAACGCCAGCAGCAGGAGGAGAAGTGATTCCTCATCCTCCCTGCCCCTGCAAACCCTGCTGTCACCCCTCGCTGTCCCCTGCCCCACCTGCAGCAGCCAGGATGTCACCTCTGAAACGGCTCTTGTGGACTCCCATCCCTGGAAGTGTTCAGGGCCAGGTTGGATGGGGCCTGGAGCAAGCTGGGACAGTGGAAGGTGTCCCTGCCCACGGCAGGGGTGGAACTGGATAACTTTAAGGTGCCTTCCGAGCCAGCCCATCCCGTGAGTCCCTGATTCCGTGATTAGGCTGTGTGCAGACAGAGCTGAGGCCGGAGCAGCCCCGGGGCGTGCCGGGTGTGCACGCCCGGGGTTCTTTCTCACGAGATGGTGCAAGAGCCGGGGGGGAACTGGTTAAACAGCGTGAGCTGCCGGGGCTTGGCAGGGCAGCATGTCACCGGGAAGCCGGCGTGTTTTATTAAACACACTCTCAAAGTGGGCTAAAGTCTCTTATTAATGTCCACAAATTTTGCCACTTCCAAATAGTTTCCACCTACATGTTCCTCCCACTGCTGCACTGGGTGCTGGCAAACATCTCTGCTCAAAGAGGGGAATGGCTTTCATTTGAATAGTCCTCGGGCGAGTTTCGCTGAGCGATGCCAGCGTCATTCCCGCAGCTCTCACGTGCCCGGCAGCGCTCCAGGGTCGTGCCGGAGGGAGGGCACAGAGACAACAGCTCTTGCTGTGTTTTCCCAGTGCTTTATCCAGGCAGAGCCCGTGGCAGCCTGAGCCAGTGCAGTGGAGCAGCGATGGATGCACATATTTGCAATATTAAATCTCGACTCCTGACTCGTGACGGCTCCTGACGGTTCCACGGCAGTGAGCACGGCCAGCTGTGCTATCGAGAGGCACACACAGCTGAAACCACCGGGCTTCAAACCGGGCTTTTGCAACTCCCAGAAGGCTGAGGCAGAGCCCTGGTGGGTGTCAAACTGCTCCTCACGCCCTGCGCTGTGAGGTCCCACGGTGTCCCTTGGGGCCGGCCTCGGCTGAGCGCTGTGGGCTCCCCCGCGCCTTCCTTGGACGCTGCGGGTGGCAGAGGAGACGTGCAGCTCTCCTGGGAGCTCTGGGGACACCCCACACTGTCCGCACTCTGCAGGACCACAGAGCCCGTGGGGGTGGAGGTGCTGTCCCCCCGGCTGACTGCTCCCTGCTGCCCCGTCCATCCCGGAGGCGGCGGCAGCAGCTGCGGGGCTCGGCAGCGGAGCCGTCACGTTTGCTGAGCACAGGAGAGAACCCCGCTCCCCAGCTCTGTCAGAGACAGCCGGGCTCCCACAGGAGCTTTTCCTGGTGCGGAAAGCACGGGGTGTTCCTGCCGGAGGCTCGGGGCCGAGGATGCCGAGGGCTGAGCGCATCCCGCCCGGCACCGCGTCCAGCCTCGGCGGGGCTGAGCTTTCACCTCCGGTGCCAGTAACCCGACCCGGGAGTGCTGGAAATGGGAGAGAGGGAGAGTCAGCGATTTGATTACAGGCCACAGGCACATGCCTGGCCTTCATGGATATATTAAGTAAGAGACATTTTAAAACAAAACCACCCTCAGTAACCTTATCGTAAGCTCGAATCCACAACCCATCTGTTAACTCCCGGCGCTGCCCACATAGGCTTCCATCAGACAGCAGTGCCAGGGATTTTTGGAACGTTTTCCCCCAAATCCCTGCGGTCGGAAGGGGACAGTCCCGGGCACGGGGCAGATCCTGAGTCTCGGATTCCCAGCCCACCCCCAGAGCAGCCCCCAAACTCTCACCTTCTCGTGCCTCTGTAAATAACTGCAAATCCCCTTGGACACGAGCTGTCACGGTCCTGTGACTCCCAGCCCTGCTGGAGGAGCACTCAGGAGAGCTGCTGCTCCACGGACAGCTTCAGGGAATTCAGCCTTTTTAAACATTTTGTTACTGCCTGAGTCGTGTGGCGTAAAGGAGCCCTCCATGTAGAAATAATTCAGCAAACACAAGCGAGAAGGCGAATTGATGATTGCATCAGTCCTTGCTTATGAAAACTGATCCCCAGGAAAATGTAACTCAACTCTCGAGCAATCTCACTTGATGCCCAAGAATGTAATAACTTCATTTGGATCCTCCTTTTAGGGGGACTCCTAAATCCTTGGCAACGTCCCTTAAGGTCATGAGCAAATCCTGATATGGAGAATTGTTTGGCAAGCACGAGAACAGTAAAAGGGCTAAATAATTGGGGATTACCTCTGACCCTGATTTGTGGCTCACCACCCACTGCAGGAATGTACCGAATATCTGAAGGAGCATGCAGGAGTCAGACAATCCACGGGCATGAAGCCGTCCACGTACTCTTGGAGCCTGAACTTCAAATGCAGAGCAGGTTGGCCCCAAACCTCATTTTTCATTAGCAAAAGGCTGCAGCAAGCTCTAATTATTTCTGTTGCCTTGGACAAAGGGTCAGTGATGGGACAGATGAAAAATTGTCTGTGTTTTTTTCACCCTTTGTTTGGAAAATAGCAGCTTGGGTCTTGGGGGCACAGAGAAGAAACTGTCTGCTCCAGGGCTCGTTACTGAGGCTGGTTACGGTCCCCTGAGCTGCAGCAGGGCACAAACACATCACCCCGTGTCTTCTGATGGTTATTGCCGAATTTGCTCAGTGCCTGCAGGAAAGAGCAGCTCTGCTGTGAGAGGTCACAGCTCGGAGCTGTGACTCTGTGGCACTCTGAGCTCCATGCTCAGTCCCAAGTCCTCTCCTCCGCGGTGCGCCGGGGCTGCGGCAGCACAGAGACCCTCAAGGTCCTGCCCGTGGCAGGGGGTTGGATTGAGATGTCTTTAAGGTCCCTTCCAACCCAAACCATTCTGGGATTCCATGATCCTGGCCATAATCACCACGTTTGCAGGCTCGGATGTCAAATACTGAGAAGACCATGTTGAGTGGGACAACCCAGACATCTGTTTTGTGGAAGCCCCATGTCACAGATACAGTGCTGTGGTGTTCACACTGGAGATGCTGCTGGGAGCTTGTAGAGGAGATTTTGGGGTTTTATAGACCCTACATTTCTGGCTAGCATCTTTCTGAGGCTCCGACTTCCCTTGGGATTCTCCCTGGTAACAACAGACACCTTTGGATGGGGGTAAGCCTTAAACAGCCTGTCTCCATCACCCATATAAAACCTCTCTGTGCTCTCATGTGGCGCCTCCTGCCCTCGGATTCCTCCGAGGTGGAGCAGCCAGGACTCTGCAGGCAGTAGCAGCAGCTCAGTGCTGGAGCTCTGCTGTTCCCTTATCTTGGTAAATGCACATTTTATCAGCTGAGCCTGCCTCTACTTGCTCAGCACTCAGCAGGGAAGTGACCACGGCCCTTCAGGAGAGCTCTGCCGTGGCAGGTACACACCAACCATTATCATTGCCTGGCATTGTGCAACCGGCGGCGTCCACGGGCTGGCACGGGCATGGCATGGGCATGGCATGTCATGGAACGGTCTGGGCTGGAGGGGACCTTAAAGTTACCATCATTCCACCCCCTGCCATGCACAGGGACGCCTTCCACTAGACCAGGTTGCTCCGTGCAACACTTCCAGGGGTGGGGCAGCCACAGCTTCTCTGGGAACGTGTGCCAGGGTGTCCCCCCCTCACAGGGGAGAATTTCCTGCTGAGCACAGAATCACAGAATGGTTTGGATTGAAGGGACATTAAAGCCCACCTCGTTCCAACCCCCTGCCATGGGCAGGGATGGATACCTTCCACTGGAGCAAGTTGCTGCCAGCCCTGGACACCCCCAGGGATGGGGTCCTACCACCCCAAAACTTCCCTGCAGCACCACCATTTCCCCAGAGCCACATTTTAGCGACTCTCACTTATTTTATTTTTCCCCCCACATTTCCAAACTTCTGCAGCTGCAGCTTTCTCTGGGTCCGTGTTTATGTCGCTTTGGGGGTGAATTTTTTGTTTGTTTTTTTTTTCTTTCTCCCCGATCTCGGGACGCAGCAGCGGTACCACACGATATGGCAGGGCACTGTATGGCACGGCATGGCACGGTATGGCACGGCGCGGTATGGCACGGCGCGGTATGGCACAGCAAGGCACGGTATGGCGCTGTGTGGCACGGCGTGGCACAGCATGGCACGGCACGGC